>CM033728.1:1858347-2458347 GCA_019671005.1 Hibiscus mutabilis
AGCAGAGGCGTACGAATGTCAGTCGTGCAGCCGTGGAGGACGTGAGCTGCGTTGGTTTCGACGGTACGCCCTTGCCGGAGAGCAAAGAGAGGGAGCAAGGGGAGAAGAGAGAGCCAACGAAGGATGACAAGGAGTATTTCAGGTACCACAAGGCGTCGCCGTTGTCGGAGATTGAGGTGGTGGATGCGAGGAAGCCGATCACGAGAGCCACCGATGGGACCGCCACGGAAGCGAGACAGAGTAGTGGAGATGTGATAGGGTGGAAACCGGAGCAACTTCTGACGGCTGAAGAGACGCTTTTGAGAGCGTCGGAGATTTGGAAGGAAAATTCGATGCGTGGGATTCCCGAGTTCCCGCATTCTCGAAGACTGAGAGAACTGCGTGGTGAGTGGTTTTGATTGCAAGTGAATGCGAACCCAAAGAAAAAGTAAAGAATTTGTGGTGTGTAAACTGTATCTTAGGCGAATAAACGAAGACGATGGTTTTTATTTTTCATTTTCTGGAAAAATATAAACATGTCATATTCCATCTACTTCAGGACTTCCTCCGCCAGAACCAACTAATCAGCAGCAGCCGGGAGTTGTAGGAGGCGCCGTTTATCCACCACCTCCATATCATTGGGCTGGTAGCTCCACGCACTCGGAAATCGAGCTTCTCGTTTCCATCGTTTTTCTATTGCTATCAGCCGCATTCAGCTTCTTCTAATGGAAGGAAACGTCAAGATATGGTTTTTTAATCTTTTAGTTTGCGTTTTAGATTTGTACTAAATAAATTTTCATTTGCTTATTTCCCTAGCTACATATAGCGTTACCAAAGCTCTTTTAAAATTAGCAGATAATGAATTTTTTTTCGGTTAATTTTAGGTTTAGTCGGTTAACGGTTAATGATTTTATTAAACTTCGGCTATCGGTTAATTCGGTTTAAAATCGGTTAATTAACCGAATTACCCGGAATTTTTATATTTTATATATTATATATTTATTTTTAATCACTAAACTTTTAAAAATTATAAAATGGTCATTAAACTTTATCAAATTAGCACAAAATAATCATTAAATTTATTAAATTATTAAAAAATAATCATTAAAATTTTTAATATTTATCAATAATTTATAATGTGCAATAAATCAATGATCATTTTGTGATAATTCGATAAGTTTAATGGTTGTTTTATAAGTTTTTGAAAGTAAAAAGTGGCTAAAAATATTATTTTTGGGTTTATTCACCATTTATTGTAATTTACCCCAAATTTTATAGCAAATTTTACGTTAACCGAATTATCCGACCGCAAATTAACCGAACTTTTTCGGTTCGGTTAAAAATTTTTGTTCTTTCAGTTCGGTTAACGGTTAATAGGAAAAAAATCTTTGTTAATAAAATTTTATCCCTTTTGTGTTTTAAAATTGTCCCACTTAAATTGTTCGAATCTATATATAGAAAAAGCTGATAATGAGCTTCAATTACGTGGTTGGTTTCATATGTTAAGAAATAATATCGCTCTTAACCATAGTATTAAATTGTGGTTGCATATACAATTGCGGCGTAATTTTTTTAACAGAAAACTATAATTTTAAATACAATTGTGGTATTACGGCGACATTTACACTACGTTGCGGTTGTGATTTAATATTATGCTCTTAGCTTTTTGCTGTATCTTTGTTCTTCGGCTTCCAGCAGGCTTTGTCTCCTTTTTGAGTAAGGTTTAGCTAAAAGATTGTTTTAGAACGGAAACTCAAAGATTCATGAGATTTGGGGATTAACTAATTGCTTAATTAATCATAAACATGTTTATTAATGATGGGCACTGATTAGCATGAAGAAAACTAGTATAAGTTTTAAGGTCAAATGATGGCGTTATTATTCCACATGCATATTTGAATTTTGATGAGATTATTATATAATTACAAAATATGTCGTATAGAGATTGGAGCAATTGAGCTCTGGCAGAACACCTAAACAGTTATCAACACCCTAATCCTCTAAAAGGAACTCTCTTTTCTTTATAAATGAATAAATGATTAAAGTCTCTTTTTTTTCTCATTAAAAGTACTTAAAATTTTATTAAGAGGTGTTAATGTGATGACCCAAAATGCATATAAAAGAGATTATTAATATATGTTTCGTTAAAAAAAAGTTCACATCGGAAGGAGGAAAAGAGTGCAATATACTAATAATAGAAAAAAAGCAAGAACTTATTCAAACCTAAAGCAACTAACGAAGCATCTCAAGCGCCCAAACAACACGTCGAACAACCATACAACAAACCAGTCATCAACTCACCAGTATCAGCAAAACACGTCCGGTAACATTCCAATCCCTCCCAACAGCCAACACCATCCACACACGATAGCAAAACTAGCACAACCGCACAACACACCGACTCAACCAACACCCAAACACGTTATCCATGCATCAACATTGCTTCAACAATCTCAACCCGCTGGAATCAAAAAGAAAATCACGGCAGCAAGACCTTTCATACGGTTCTACAAGAATCTACTTCCACAAGGACAATCATGTCTGCACTGTCGTCCTAGATGTAATTCAAATCAAAGACCAATTGTTATAACAATAAGCTTCTAAAGATAGCACAACCCCGCCATACTCACCTACTTCGATTCACAACATTATATCGGTGAAAGTTAAATTCTATAATACTAAGGGTTTAAATTTGATACACATGTCACAGGCTTGTCTATTTCTACTATAAATTAAAATTAAACCTAAACCCTAAAAAACTAAACCACAAACCCTAAATCCTAAATGCTAAACACTAACCTTAAATTCTAGACCCTACAACCTAAACCCCTAAACTCTAAACCCTAAACTAAACCCCTAAAACTAAAAGGTATGTGTAAACTAAAGTTTACACAGACTGTGTATTGAAGTTTTTCTCTAATACTAATACTTTTATTATATAAAAAAATTGTAGATATAATTTAATCATATTATCTTTATATTATTGGTAAAATTTTGATACACAAACTGTGTAAAACTAATTTTATTTATACTATAAAACTCAAATCTTAAATTTCTAACTCTAACCCTAAAAAAACTAAACTATGAACCTTAAAATCTATACCATAAATTCTAATCACTAATCTTAAATTTTAAACCCCTGAACTTTAACCCTTAACTAAAACCTTGACCCCTAAAATAAAAAAAACGCGTATAAACTAAAGTTTACACGGTCTGTATATCAAAGATTTTTCCTTATGTTATCTAGATTATAATTAGAATTTTAAAATTCAAAATGAATGTAGACTTGGAATGTCTCGTCGAGTAAATCGATAAGACGCACACGAGCATGAACTTGAACGTAACATATCAGTATAAATCTCCGGTCATAATTAGACCAATGTGAAACACGCAAAAATTGATAGGGTTGGAAAATATTGCAACTGTTTTAAATGTCGTAGGTCCAGAGATGCCCACGAAATCGAAACCTAGTAGTAAATGATGTCCAATGGGAGCCCAAGCTTTATTAAGCATCCGCAAATTAGAAAACGATTCGGCTTGCTTCAGTAATTGCTTAAAGTTTTGTCTTTCCATCGCGTAATTCAGATATCATTATAAGTCCCGAAGCATAAGATCCGACACTATTCTAATTTACTCTTTATTTTATAAAATTTTCATCATTTTTAATCTGTTTATAATTTCTAAAACAAATTCTTTTAAAACGATAATTATTTCATAGGCGGAAACTAAAAGTTTCCGTGAATATTTTAGTTTTAGGGTTTAAAGATTTAATTTAAGTTGTAGGGGTTATATCATTAGGTTTAGGGGTTTTGATTAGAATTTAGGGTTTATAGGTTAAAACTTAAATCTCTCATCATATTATCCTAAAAACTAAATCATAATCTCTAAACTCTAAATTTTAACCATAAACCATAAATTCTAATCATTATCTCTAAATTAGAAACCCCTAAACTTTATACTATAAATCGAATCTTTAAACCTTAAAATTAAGATGTTTGTGCAAACTTTTAGTTTAGAGAAGTTTAGTAAATATATTATATTTAAGAATTGGGTAATACAATTAGGAGAAACAAACAGATAATCATCTCTCAAATGCTGTGTAGGTGCAGCTAGGTAGCTCATTCTTTCTCACCTTCCGACCTCCAAATTGTAAGTTGTAACCTACCTTACAATGTGCCACTGAAAAACCCTTTCATTCCCATTACAATTTACATGATTTCATATTTTACAAGCTGACTTTGTTGAGACGTTTATCTTAAATAAGGTAAGTTAGTTAAATATAATAATAGTTCCAAATTACCAATAAGAGTTTAATTAGTTACACCACACAATGGTAATCAAAAGGAATTCTAATTTGATACTAGTTTTTTTAATTGAGTTAACTACACTGCATGTCTCTAAAATGTGACTCTTATTTTAAATTAATCTCAAACTTTTGAATATTTTAAGTTCATCCTCAAATTATGACCCTCATATAAAATTGACCTTTAAATTTCTGAATATTCCAATTTTATTCTCAAACTATGGTTCTCATTTTAAATTAGTCCCCAAAATTTTAGACACTCTAATTTCATCTTTAAATTATCAATATATGCTAATCATATCCTATGTTAATAAAAGCGTTATAAAATATTAATTGTCATGTAAACATTGATGTGTATCACGTTGTTGATTGCAAAAAATGAATAGGGATCAGAGACGGTGGTCTGATGGTAATCAGAGCTATCGTCTCAGTTGGAGTCTAAACATCATGCTCCTTGTGTCAATAGTGATGTCTTGGATGGAGGTCGTCTCTCCCTTCTGTTGTTTGCATGTTCTCTTTTATACTATCAGGATAGGTGTCGTGGCTAGATTGTCGTGGCATGCTGATGAGATTGGTTATGATTAGATGTCTTAGGTTTGTGTTGCCAGCCGCAGCGATCACGTGTGTTTCCATGTGATCAACTGATGCAATCCTGTTCATAGTCCTACTTCGTTCGCCATAGGCTGTGATGGGAACCAGATAATTCAGAGATGGTCGTACGCGTTCGTTGTTGCCATGTGATCGATGAGTATCCTTCATGCGATAACGTTCGTGGTCATGTTCACGGGCTACACGGTCGTGACACGTGGCGATAGGTATTTGTAGGTACTAATATACGTAATAATATAATGTGACATAAACGACGATTTGAGGATGAACTAGTAACATTCAAAAGTTTGAAGATCAATTTAAAATGAGAGCCATAGTTTAGGGGTGGAATTGAAAAATTCTTAAAGTTTAGGAATCTATTTAAAATGAGGATCGTAGTTTAGGGACATAGATCGAAATTAACTCTATTTAATTCAACGAGTGGATGATCAATGATCATACGGCTATAATGTGGCACGTGGAATGCCCACACAGACATTTAATATTGTCAGTCATATTGAATTCATTTGCATCTCTCTCATTTATCACCGCCAACCTCAGCTCTATATATTTCTCTTTATATATATATATATATATATATATATATGTATGTATACGTATCTTCTTCAATCTTCTCTCACTTTCTTCTTTTCTCTTTCCATGTTCATTTCACCGGAAGAATAATAAAAATTGAGAAACGGCGGTGATGGAGGGTATTTCTACGACCGTGTACAAGGGTTTGAGAGGGTACTGGCAGAGGAGAGGCTACGTCAAGCTAATCGGTACTCCGAGAGGAGGAGCACGGCGGAGCAGGGTGGAGCTTGGCGGCTCCTCGCGGCGGAGGCGGTTCTGGAAGATCAGGGTCAAGGCAAAGCTGAGATTACCTTCACCGAAGAAGTTCTTCGTTTGGCTACGCGATGCGTACGTGAAGATGATGCTGGGGTTAGCCAACTCCAGGGTGGTTAGCGGTTACGGTGGCGCCATGGGGGACCACGGGATATCGGCGTTTGGGAAGCGTCCGATTAAAGAGTACGATGAGAAGATGATCGTCGAGATCTACAAATCGCTGGTGATGGCGCAAGGTCAGCTGGTGCCGAGAGAAGCAGGGAAGCTCAGCTCTGCCATTATTTGCCAACGGTGACTGGTTTATTGTTGTTGTTGTTGTTCTTATCTAGTGATTGAAAACCAATAAACTGTTCATTTTAGCCTAACGAACTAAGTATCTGGGACCATAAATGGTGGAAAAGCTCATTCGAGATCAAGAACATTTTCGTATTGCTATACCTTTTGATTTTGACGTTTAATTTATTATTTAAAATTTTTCAAATAGATATTTGAATTTGTATTTTGTTATACGAGGTATTCAAAAATATAATTCTGTTAGAAATTTCAAGCATTAAAATTTAAAATATTATACTCAAATTTATCTTTTTAGCTACAATTAATACTCAAAACTTAACTTTTTATTAAATTAATTAAAAAACGTAATACTCCGTTTAAACTAATAATTTAAATTCCGGTACCAATTTGAAACATATTGGTAAGTTCAAGTCTCTTTGGACGAGTGACGAGGTAACGTGAATACCGATCATGCGTAGCGGAGGATTTAAAAATGATGTTTAAAATATTTCTTAAAAAATATTAACAGGAGGGTTGGTGTGGTAAGTAACTTGCTATGACTTAAGCATCTATCGAGTTTGAGACGTTGTATATATAAAAAATTCATGTTGAGAAATTTACTACCAAATTTAGGGGTATAACACGGGTCAGTCTTTAAAATAATCGTGGCAAAATACTGGAACTAGGATGACAACAAAAAAATTCTTATAAAATAAATATGTAGATTGCATTTTTTCCCTTTACACGTTAAAATTTTTTTTAAAAAAATTAAAACTAAACTAAAAATAATTTCTTAAAAATGAGAAATTAGTTGTTCTCCTATAGTTCTTATTGCATATGTCACTGATGATTAAGGACGGACACGAGAATTTATATTGGAAGAGTAAACCTATAAAATTTTAGGGATCTGATTTATAAAATTTTAGAGGGTAAAAATAGATTTTTAATAAAAAAATTTCAAAAAATTTCTAAATCACATACCAATTTTAAAATTTCAAGGGGCAACCAAAATCTAAACTAGGGCCGTTGTCGGCCAAACTAAGAATAAAAAAAAAACAAGAAGCACTAGGGTTAAAAGAAAAGCAGCGGCCCTTACGATTATATTTTTTGAACTTAAAATCATACAACTTTATTAATAAACAAAAAAAATAAAAATATAACCTTTAAAAGGTTTTACAATATTTAAAAATAATAAAAAAGAAAACGACAAATTCATAAAGAAAAGTAAAGGGCTGCTCCAACAAGATTAGACACTTCCTCTTTGTATCACAGTAAATCTCTAAAGTACATTGTAAGAAGAGTCTATGGGGAGTTGTCAAAATATGAACTAGATGAAATCCCTACTAGAAAGCTGCAAATACCTTTAATGTCGGTTCTAAAGGCGTTGATCCGCTACACTTCTGATTATATCGGCAAACAACCACAAAAAGGGATGAAATTATCCATGATCACCAACAAACACAAATCAAAACAAACGTTGTAAGGAACACTACACGAGCATCAAGCGACTGCAAAGGTATCCATAAAACGTGTCATTAGACAGAGACATGTCATAAGACAAAGACGTACCATAAAGGCAGAGAAAATGCGTTCTATAAAGACAGAAAAAAATAAGTGCAACAAGATTGCGCAAAAAGAGATAACCAAAACGCATAAAATTTTATTAAAAAAAACTTAAAAAAGTAAAAATCAAAGCAAGAAATAAAAATCATGAAGAAGAGAAAACATCGACGATCGATGACCAACACCAAAAGTGGTGTTGGCGGCGGCGGCCAAAACAAAATAAAATAAGAAGACAATGAGTTGAGTTGAGAGAAAACCTAGCAACTAGTACGATCGTATTTAACTTTGTTTTTTAACATTCAAACATAGTTATATTGTGAGATAACCTATTTAGTAAAATTTAATTTCATATATCACTATTAGACCTGTCAAATTTGACCCTAAACTCGAGACCCGAATCGAGTTACCCGACCCGAGACCCGATATAGACACGAACATGATGGTCTAAATTTGATCCAAATTCAAACCAAAACTGAATTGAACCAAAACCGACCCGAATTTAGTTAAATCAAAAATCAACCCAATCAAAAGTAACCAAAATCGAAAATAATCGAAACCGAAAACAACCCGAACTGAAAGCAACCAAAACTGAAAATCAACCCGAACCGAAAGAAACTCGAATAAGAAATCAACCGAACTGAAAGTATTCGAACTGAAAATCAACTCGAACCGAAAGCAACCCGAATTTAATTTCCTCAAATATGTATGTATTATTCTCATTTTGTATTATATTACTAATTAACAACTACCTTTAGTAATAGTTTAATGGTATAATACTATTTTTTCTCCTTTAAAAGATCATATTCACACATTGACTCAAACTGAAAGTCGGCCGATTCGATATTGACCCGACCCGAAAAACAATCGATTCGATATATACCCAAATTGAAAAGTCAATGTCGCAACCATTTTTCTTTTTGAAAAATTGGGAAGTGTAAAAAATAGCCTGGCGATCGACTTTTAGAAAATTATGATTTTGTGGCTATTTTTAATTAAATCTTGAAAATTAGGGTTTTTTTATATTAAATCCAATTTTTCTTTATTTATCTTTAAAAACACTTTGGAGTCGCCACTGATCACTTCGAGGTAGACCAGACACCAAAAAACAAACCAGAGATTATGTCTTTAAAAATTGAGTTCGGGAGTCGGTTACGTGTAGGGAAGGATTAGTACCCCTACGAACGCTCGTTATCGGTACCTTTAATTTTACGTTGCATTTTGGCATTTTGAATAATAATTTAATTTAATTTATCTCATAATTATTAACTAAATTTAAATTCCGAATGCAGATATCCTTTTATAAGGAAATTTATTTTGTTCGAATATGAGATTAAATACACCGCGTTAGGTGGCACCCCCACTCGTATTTTAAAAATGAATTTTCAACATAAAAGGTTTTAATTAATGATATTGTCTTGTAAATTTTAAGTTCTATTCCTAAAAAGACTCTATTTAATTGATTATTTAAATCTATGAATGTTAATTAATTTAATGGCTTTTATGAGAAAATGTCATTTTCATGAACACCTTCCATATTTAAAACCCTTAAATTAATCACATTCCTAATTAATTAATTCTTCTAATTAGTTAAAGTTCTAGTCCCAATTACGGCTCTAACAAATTATATAATCAATTTATAAGTGAAAATGTATATCGAATATACACTTTCATGACAAATGTTGAGATAACACCCCATTGTAAACAATGGAACACCATCTAGATTTGAACCTCAAAGATTCTATTCAATATACATTTAATTAACTACAATGTGTTAATTATTAAATATTTGATTTTAGATAAAAAATAAATTGATAATCAATTTTAAGTAAGAAATATATTAAATATAATTTAAAGAAATCCATGTGATAACACCCCATTGTTAATCATATTTAATATATTTTTATATCTACAATTATCTACCCTATTTAATTATTGAACCCTAATTAAAGAAACCTAAACTAAAGGCTTTATTAAATAATTAAACTAAGTAATTTGGTTATCTAACAAATAAACTTATATGCATTAATTTAAATCATGCATTCAAACATATAAATTAAACAATTAAAACAATTAAATTAAATTAAATGACTGAATTTAAAGAAGAAAAAAAACTTGTATAAACTGTTTTTATTATATAAAGGACTGAATTGGAACAAATACAAAACTCAATGCCCAAATTACAAAGCATAGAGTGATCAAATTGGAAGGGAATACAAGTGGACATTCGATTACAAAGCATGAAGGACTAAATTGAGAGAGTCACAAAGCTTGGGGTTCAATCTAAGAGGAAATGGGACCAAATTGGGAAAACTATAAACTTTGGGAAAAAACCAAAGGATATCCGTTTGAAAACACGCGGGTCTCAACCCTACCCGGATAAGGGTACGCGGACCCCCTTGACCTGCTACCAAAACGCATCGTTTTATCATGGGTATATAAACCCTTTTTCCTTCAAAAATTCCCCTTCTTTTTATTCTATCTAATTTCCCTCTCTCTTTACCCGTTCACTCTCTCTCAAAACTCTCTGCCACAAACAACAAAAGCCCAAAAAACCTAAGGCAAAACAAATCAAAACTTAATTTTTCATCAATGTTCTTCCTCGTTCTTCACATTTCCTTTATTTGATCCAAACAAACCCTAAAATCCTTCATTTTCTTGTTTTTTTAGATCAAACACAAGATTCCCTCATGAACTCAAACCGAGTTCTTCAACTTTTCCTTCTCGATCCACAACCACCACTACAAACCTACTCCGGCCCGTTCGTTGGTCGCCAGAGGCGGTGCCGGTTATCACCGGTGATTGTCTCCGGTCATTTTCCTCTTAGCTCCGACCACCATCTGAAACCTCTGGCCACTACCTAGTTCCGGCCGACCACCGTGCCTGAACCCTAAATTCCCAAAAAAAATTATTTTTTTCGCTCGGATTCATCCTAAATTACTACCCGACTCATCAGAGTCACCATTCTTCCCCTAAAACTACCCGAATCTCACTTTTTAACTCTGACTTGCACTCACCGCTCACCGGTTGAAACTTCCAATTAGATAAGTTTTAGGTTTTTATATATTTTTGCTATTGTTTTTGTTAAACTAACACATTTATTGTTTTTTTGCAGAAATGAAAAAAATAAGGAAATATTACCTCTGTTTGTGGTGACCATTGTGATTCTGGTGACCGTCTGTTCAGCTCCACGGTATCGGTTCAGCTCCTGGCACGTCATTTCGGCTTCTGGCGCGTCAGTTCCACTACCGAGGTAAGCTTTCCCTCTCTCTTATTATTATTAATTATAGTTTATTAATATGTCATTATTACTCACTAATCATTAACTAACACACTCTCTCTCCCTTTATATAGGTAAGTAGGAAGGTGATGTCATCAAGTTAGCTGGTGGGAATGAATCTATGTGAACAAGGAAAGAGCCACTCATTGGGTGCCACGTGGCCACTTAGGCGGGAAAAAGAAACATAAATGTGTTTCTTTTGAGCCTCTTTATCTGATAATATTTGGGCGGGAAAATTATTTTTTGGGTCATCTGTGTTTGTTTGGGTATGAACTGGGCGAGAATTTTGTTGTCATCAGATTGGGTTTCAGAACTGTAATTGGGCCTTTAAGATTTGTATTTAGGCTTTTAGTTTGTAAATAGACATTATTATATAGACTGTTTTATTTATTTATAGTTTATTCATTTATTTATTATTTTTATTATATTTATATTAGCCCGGTCAAAATTTGGGTATGACAGTCAACTGATCCGATATAGACCCGAACCAAAAATGCAACCGATTCGATATTGACCCGACCCAAAAATCAACTGATCCGATATTAACCGATCCGATACCCAGCCTAATCCGAAATAACATAGACCCGAACTAAATCTGAATCAGACTCGATCCGACCCAAAGCGAACCTAAACTGAAACAATCCGAACCGAATATCAATCCGACCTAAACTTGATCCGAACAACCCAATTGCTACCTCTAAATTTCACTATGTCCCTTTATTATAATATAAGATGTTGTTTAACGTACGTTTATAAAATATTATTACTATTATTAAAAAATCAATTACATACCTCTCAAATTGATATTAGCAACTTTGTTTGTTATCATTTAGGACAGATAATAAGACAGATCATACCGATCTTATTATACATATCTGTTATAAAATATTACTGCGTCATCAAAAGGCTGCTAATGTCAAAAATATTTAATTAGAAGAGGAATGTGTTATCGTGTTCATTTATGAGAGACGGAACTAAAATTTAGAGATAAGGAATAAAATATAAATATTAAAAATGGGAATAAATTTATAAATAAATTATTTTAAAAAAAATAAATAAAAAGGCAAAGGTGAATTTTCTTTTTGAGAGGTTTGAGGCAATTATCCCTTCTCCACCCATTTAGCTCTGTCCCTAATGGTGTTTATTGCCGCCTCACCTTTCAAATTCCAACGATGAAATTATTATCAAATTCTTATATATTCAAATACTTCTGGTCCATCGTATTTAACTCGATTAATATTATTCCTGACGTAATATAAAATAAATTAATTATGCTTACAATTTTTAAACAGAGTTTTTTTAATATAATGCGTTGCCTTTTACCCTAGCATACTTTTCTTTTTCGTGTATCTACAATTTTTTCTTTTGTTTTTCATTTTTATATGGTCGGCAGAGGTGGTAGTTTTAGTATTGGTTACCGATTGCTGGTAGTTTTTTTTTGTTTCGTTCTATATTTTCTATTTTTTAAATTTAATTCATCCTTGTAATACATTTTTTTCTACCTTTTGGTACTTATATTCTGTCTTTTGACACGTTTTTCTTCTCTTAATCGGTCGCTTCTTTTTTCATTTGTTTTTGTATCATGGTTGAATTTGACGTCGCTACGACTGATCAAGATGACACACTTTTAATTATCATGTAGATATCATTGTTGTGGACCCTCGAACTGAATTTGAATACGAGCTCACAGTCACCGCTTTTGTTCTCGGTTGAGTTGTGGTAATGATCGTGTTATTAACGTATCTTATTATTGTAATATGTGTTTTTAAATATTGTTTGTTGTTGGGTTTTACCTTTCATCGTCAAGTTTTGGTGATGTTTGAATCCTTTTTCTTTCGAGCCTTTTGAGATAGGGTTTTTACCATTTCTTTATATGATATGTTTATGATCTAAAGACGTTAGTTTTCCTGTTTTTAAGAATATGTCCGGATCAAATTTGTTTACCTAAGTTGTAAACTATCATTGTATTTTTAGATTTGTCCTCCTTTAATAATACTAACATACTCATATTAAGAAAAATAAAATAATTTTTTTTTTATTTAAGAGTAAAAAAATCTGAATAATTAAGTATTATATATAAAAAAACACTTTTATTATGGGCCATATTCTATATCCAAAACTGAATCAAAACTTGCGTAGTATGGAACTAGAAACCCAGATTTTCAGAAGCCATAAACAATTAAGTCCAATTGGGCTATTTAGATGGATCTTAGCTTCAGCCTATGCTTAACCCATCAATGATTAGGTCCAAAAAACTTGCTTCCTTACTTGTACCCCCTAAAAAAAAGTCCCTAGAAAAATGTGGAACCCACATAAAGTTAGATATGATAAATTATATTTAAATATTTAAGAGTAAAATTTTAATGTATATGTTGTGTAAAAAAATTCAGAGATCTGCATATTTATTTTTAAAAATTAAAATATAAATCAATTAGATTACAGTTTAATCATTAACTTTAAAACCTAAATCTTAAACCTTCAACCCTAACTTTTTTAACCATTAATTTTAGATCCTAAACTCTATAAACTAAATGTTAAACACTCAACTCTAAACTATGATTACTGACTCAAAAATATTACTAAACTTTAAAATTTTTTGAATCTAACACTAAATTTTAGTTTATGACTCCAAAATGCCACTGCGTCATTAACTCTTAACGTTTTTGTTAAGTCAAAACAATGTCATTTTGGTGCGACTGTTTTGAAGCCCAAATTAGCCCAAAACGACATCTTTTTACTAAAGGAAAAATATTAAAATCATGTGCTTAAAGGGATTTGAACCTAAGATTGTTAAATACAAAGGCAAAGCCTTAACCATTAAACCAACTTGAAATTACACAATTTATTTTCACAAATATTATATATCTCAAATAACTTGAGATTAATTTAAATTATTTTATGAAATGAATAATAATATAAATAATATTAATATATAACTAATATAAAATATATTATTTGCATATATATATATATCAATATATATAAATAAAAATATATTATTTTTATATTTTATATATCATCAATAACATAAATATATTATTTTAAAAAACCTAAAATATTCATAAAAATAATATAAAAACCCTAAACCCTAAATTGCTAACCCACAAACCCTTAATCCTAAACCATAAATCTTAGGGTTTATGGTTTTTATATATTATTTTTTGAATATTTTGGGTTTTTTTAAAATATATATTTATATTATAAATAATATAAATATATATAATATTTTTTATTTAAATAAATCAAACTTATTCATTTGGTTCAACCAAATTATTTTATGAAAAAATAATACTATAAATAATAATATATAAATATATTATTTACATATTCTTATCAAAATTTACATATATATATATATATCAATATATATAAAGAAAAAATATTATTTTTTATATTTTTATATCATTTATAATATTAATATATTAAAAAATTCATAAAAATAATATATTTATATCATAAATAATATACAAAAAAAACCTAATACATAAAACCCTAAACTTTAAGTTTTGAGGTTTAGGATTTTTTATATATTATTTATAATATAAATATATTATTTCTGTAAATATTTAAGACTTTTAAATAATATATTTATATTATAAATAATATATAAAATTATAAAAACAATATTTTTTATTTATATATTAATATATATAGAAATAATATAAAATATATTATTTATATATTAATATTATTTATACTATTATTTATATCATAAAATACTTTGAATTAATCTCAAGTGGTTTGAGATGTATAATAATTGTAGTAAAATATTATATAATTTCATGTTGGTTCAATGGTTAAGTCTTAGCTCTTGTATTTGAAGGTTCTGAGTTAAACCCCTTCAAGTGCCTCCTTTTGATATTATTCTTACAGCAAAACGATGTCGTTTTGGCTTAAATTAGGCTTAAAAATAGCCGCACCAAAACAACGGCGTTTTGACTTAACGGAGACATAAAAAATGATGACGGAGTGACATTTTAAAGTCAATAACTAAAATTCAGTGTTACATTTGAAGTTTTTTTAAGCTCAGTAACATTTTTGAGTCATAGGCCATAATTCAGTAGCATCTGATGTAATTTATCCTTAATTTTAAAATAATTTAAATATAAAAACATATCAGGATTCGACTCCGGAAATTCCATAGTGTTTTAGTCTTAAACAGTTTAGTTATTAGATTAATAATTTTTCAACTTTATATTAAGCAAATTTTAAAAAATACAATTTGTTGATATTTTGTTTAATTGGAAGATATAGAATTCGATGAACTTTAAATAAAATTTAATCCAAATTCAAAGCAAATATTGAAAACAAAAATTATTAAAAATTAAAATGCATATGGATCATGCTTTTTATGTCATCCATTCCAATGTGAATTAATATAGTATTGATTTAAGTTCCCACGTTCTAATACTCAACGAGTTTGAGTTGAAAAGTGCACTAACATATTAGTATTACTGAAGCACAAAGTCAAAAAATACCTCTAACGTTTGACATAATAGTTACTTTGGCCTCAATTTTTTGAGAAATTCAATCTTCAACGTTTTATTTTGGGTCAAGATGACCCATCTGCGGATGAAAATTGTTAGAAAACTAACGATAAACAGTTTGAAATGACTTGACATAATGATAAGTCACAAGAAAAAATTATTTTATATTTTATATAATTTTATAAAATTATTTTTTGACTGATGTAACATTTCTTTAAATCAATACGTTTGTCTATATGATACTGCCATGTCAGCGTGCACTACCATATAGGTTGACACGTCTTTTCAAGCCATTTATCGTCAGTGACTAATAGTTTTTATCCGTGGAGGGACTATTTTGACTCAAAATGACGATGGTTGAATTGCTCCCAAAAAATAGGGGCAAAAGTGATTATTCAGTCAAACGTTTGGCAAAATAATCACTTTGGCCTCAATTCTTTTCTTTTGAGCAATTCAACCTTCAACATTTCATTTTGAGTCAAAATGGCTCCTATGCGGATGAGAATTGTTAGAAAACTGACGATAAACAGTTTAAAATTACTTAACAGAATGATAAGTCAGTAGAAAAAATTATTTTATATTTTATATAATTTTATAAAATTAGTTTTTGACTGATGTAACGTTTTTCCTAGTTAACACATTTGTCTATATGATACTATCATGACAGTGTGCACTGCCATATAGGTTTAGCACGTCATTTCAAGCCATTTACCGTCAGTTGATTGATAGTTTTCATCCTCAAAGAGGCTATTTTGACGCAAAATGACGTTGATTGTTGAATTGCTCCCCAAAAAAAATAGGGGTCAAAGTGATTATTCAGTCAAACGTTAGAAGTATTTTTTGGCTTTATGCCTGATAGTAATAAGAAAGTTACGAGTGATGACCAGGGATGGACCGAGGGGTTCGAGGGGTCATTCATCCACTGAAAATTTGAATTTCGTATATCATTTAAAATTTTTATGTATTTTCTATTAAAAATTTATTTTGCCCCAAAAATTTTATAAATTCGACTGAGAGGGGGCCTGAAGGGGACAATTGCCCCCTTGAAATTTAAAATTCATATATGATTTAGAAAATATTTATTTATTATTTATTAAAAATTCATTTTTACACCCTAAAAATTTATTAATTCTGTCTTCTCTAAAATTTTATAGAATCACTCTCTAACATAAAATTCTTTTATCAGTCCCTAAAAATTTATTAAAACTGCATCCGTCCGTGATGATGACAAATACTGAAGAAGTAAAGCAATGGAATTTTGTACTCTAATTGAAAATAATCCACTTTAAGCCACGTTGTTGCACGCCATTGGTTCCAATGGCAATCTCTATTCTGTTGATTTTTCTAATTAGAGGTGAACATTCTATCAGTTAAGTTGAATCAAAATTTTTTAAATTGATCGAATTGATGGGTATTATTTTATAACTACAATTTTATTTAAATTTTTTCGAGTCGAATTTTTAAAATTCGACTCAAATTATCCCAATTAATGTTCAAATTTAATTACAAATACTTATAATGTTTATCGTACTAATCGATTCGAATTTAATTGCAAAAGGTCAGACCAAAACTCACTGGATTAATTAAGATGGGATCCATCATCATCTATGGTTCTGCGGGTCCCGATTCTCTAAAATCAGTTTTGTTATTCAACAAAGGCTTAAGGGTTTAATAAGCTCTTAAACTTTTGTAAAAAAATTAATTAAGCCTTTAAATTTTTTTGTACTTAATTAAGCCCTCAAACTCAAAAAAAAAATCAATTTGGCCCTTTGACCAACGTTGACCGTTAAATAAGCCCTTAAACTTTTGCAAAAAAATTAATTAAGCCCCTAAACTTTTTTTGCACCCAATTAAGCCCTCAAACTCAAGAAAAAAAAATCAATTTGGCCCTTTGACCGTTAAATTTAATGTTTTTTTAAATCTTCTTGGCATGTATCGCAACATGATAATGTCACTTGTCATTTGGAATTTTTAAACTTTAATTTTTAAAAAATATATAAAAATCTGAAAAAAAAAATCTAAAAATTTTGGAAATTTATATATTTTTAATTCTGAAATTTATTTAAAAATAATAAATAATAATTTTTCAAAAGATTAAAATATTTTAAAAAAATTAAAAAAATAAATATTATTATACAATTATAAAAAATAAATTAAAAATCTGGAAAAAATATATATATTTTAGTTTTTTTTCAGATTTTTATATATTTAATTTTTTTAGATTTTTTCGGATTTTATATATTTTTTAAAAATTAAAGTTTAAAAATTCTTAGAAATGTTAAGTGGCATTATCATGTTGTGACACATGCCGAGAAGATTTAAATAAACCCGTTAAATTTAACGGTCAACGTTGGTCAAAGGGCCAAATTGATTTTTTTCTTGAGTTTGCGGGCTTAATTGGGTGCAAAAAAAGTTTAGGGGCTTAATTGATTTTTTTTCTTAAGTTTGAGGGCCTAATTGGGTGAAAAAAAAGTTTAAGGGCTTAATTGATTTTTTTGCAAAAGTTTAAGGGCTTATTAAACCCTTAAGCCTTCAACAAATAATCAGTATTTGTGAGTAGTGGTGTTCAAATTCGAGAACCCGAAAGTTCTTCTGGTACTATATTTATTGGTTTGTGTCTTAGTCCGCAATTATTGGGTGCCTGGTTCAATTTGAAAATATATATATAAAAAATATATAAAATTTAAAAATTTTATAATACATAATTTAAACACAAAAAATTAGTAATTTAAAATTAATTTTAAAAGAGAAATATTTGAATTATTGAAATATAGTTACTTAGACACATTTTTTTTCTACCATCTTTTTTAATTTTCTAACAAAATAAATTTTAACTTTTTAAGGATAAAATAACTTATTTTAATTATTTTACAATACATTTCTTATGCAAACTGTTTTTCCTAAAATTATGTAAAAAAATAATCATGAACAAGATTTGTGGGATTGAGGGAGTAATTTTTTTCAAAATGCTTAAAAATTAAGAAAGGAAATTGATGTACAGACCAAAAAGATTGCATCATCATAATACTGCAGATGTTTTTGAACGCATCTGAACCACCAGTTTAATCCCAACTTACTGGCCAACAAATGGTCTAGTTCTTACAACAATATGCAACTCATATGGTGTATTGGCCAAACTGGTCTCAAATGAATAAAATCCAATATTGCTCATGAAAATCTAAAGATTTCTCATTTAAAATTTAATACACAAATTATTACAAATATTTTTAAAAAATTTAAAAACTTAAAATACATAGTATAGAAAAAGATTAGATATTTAAATTTAGTTTTAGGGTAAAAATATTAAGAACCTAAAATAAAATATAATTTTAAAAAATATATTAAAGTACCGTCAAGTCGGGTTCTCGGTGATAAAAAAAATTGGCCCAGACCCGGCCCAACTATCCAGGAAAACTTCGGGTCGGTATTTTTTTAAAGAAATACTCGGGGTTTTAAGGTTTGGGTCAACGGGTTAATCGGATTAGATATTTTTGAACACCCCTAATCAGTAATATCTATCATTAATCAGTTATTCTAGCGAGATGAGACACTAGATTCCTTAAGCAATGCCAAGAATTTAAATTTTAACATTGTAAATGGAATATTTGGGTTAGAAGGATCGTTCTTATAATAAATCTTTATAGTATCTTATTCAGTTAATTAACTAATAGATTAGATATTGATATTTAAACTAAAAAAATCAGTTATGTTTGGGAACAAATTATAAATTCAAAAAGTGAAATGTGAGGACCTATTACACTCGTACATGTGTGTAGCAAGTAGCAAGTATGAAAGTTGTACAAGTACAGTCTTTTCTACTGTTAAAATTAAGGATAAACTACACGGGAGACCACCGATCTTCAAGGTTAGTGTCGAAATGACTACATATCTTTTAATTTTGTCAAAATGACCACTCAATTATTGATATGGTTCCGATATAGCCACCAGCCGTTAAAATCTAACGGAGAGGCTGACGTGACAGTTAACAAAAACTTGTATAATTATACATTTAGTCCCCGCGATTTTCACATTTAATCAATTTAGTCATAGTTTCAATTTAATAAAATAAATTAATTATTCAATTATGTGGTGACACGTCGAACCCACATTTCCTTTGGTGTAGGGGGAAAGCCTCTGCCACTGGGCTAGGCACATATTTATGACATAAAACACAAAATTTAATATATGAGTTATGTGATTGTTAATGCCATAAAAAAGAATTAAATGTGATTTTAGGGGATTCGAACATGACACACTTATGATGCATAAAAACATCTAACCCAAAATTTTATAAACCCTAAAACCTAAAAATTTTATGAACCATAAACCCTAAAAATTTTATAAACCCTAAAAACTATAGTTAGTGCATGAGTTAAAAAATCTCTAAACCCTAAACCATAAAAATATAGTTAATGCACGATTTAAATAAATTATAAACCATAAACCCTAAAAATTTTATAAACCATAAACCCTAAAAATTATAAACACTAAAAATTTATAAACCCTAAAAATATGTAAACTCTAAACCCTAAAAATTATAGTTAATGCATGATTAAAAATATCTAAACTCCAAACCCTAAAAAGTATATTAGTGCATAATTTAAAATTTTTATAAACCCTAAAAACTTATAAACCATAAACCCTAAAACCTAAAAATTTTATAAACCCAAAACTCCTAAACCCTAAAAATATATAAATCTAAACTCTAAAAATTATAGTTAGCGCATGATTTAACTTTTTATAGACCTAAACCATATACCCTAAAAATTATAGTTAGTGCATGATTTAAAAAATCTTTAAACCCTAAAAATTATAGTAAGTGCATGATTTAAAAAATTATAAACCATACCCCTAAAAAATTTATGAACCATAAATCCTAAACCCTAAAATTATAGTTGGTGCACGGTTTATGATTTTTAACTTAATTAATAATTTTTAGGGTTCATGGTTTATAAAATTTTTAGTGTTTAGGGTTTATAAATTTTTAAATCATGTACTAACTATATTTTTAGGGTTTAGGGTTTACAGATTTTTTAAACCATGCACTAACTATAGTTTTTAGGGTTTATAAAATTTTTAGGGTTTAGGGTTCATAATTTTTTAGGTTTTAGGGTCTATAAATTTTTGTAGGGTTTATAAAATTTTGGGTTAGATGTTTTTATGCATCATAAGTGTGTCATGTTCGAATCCCCTAAAATCACATTTAATTCTTTTTCATGGCATTAACAATCATGTAACTCATATATTAACTTTAGTGTTTCATGTCATAAATATGTGCTTAGCCTAGTGGCAAAGGCTTTCCCCTTGCATCCAAGGGATTTGTGGGTTTAATTCCCCCCAACTACATTTGTCTAATGCTTTAATTTTTCCTCCTCCAATAAGGTGGTGACACGTAATGCTTTAATTTTTTCTCTCCAATAAGGTGGTGATACGTGTCACCACCTAATTGAATAATTAATTTATTTTATTAAATTGAAACTAGGACTAAATTGATTAAATGTGAAAATCACGAGGACTAAATGTGTAATTATACAAGTTTCTGTTAACTGTCATGTCAGCCTCTCCGTTAGGTTTTAACGGCTGGTGGCTATATTGGAACCATATCAATAGTTGAGTGGTCATTTTGACAAAATTGAAAGATCGATGGTCATTTCGACACCAACCCAAAAGATCGGTGGTCTCCCATGTAGTTTACTCTAAAATTAATACTAAATGCCAGTTTAAAATATAATATTTGTTATGTAGATAACTTTGATTAGAGGTATCGATAGAAGTTTTTTTTTTAACAATTACTACTTAGAGAGAGAATGAATAAAATTTTTTACTCTTAATGGGTTTAGAACCCACAAAGATAGTGTTTCAACTCCGAACTTTAACTACTTGCTCTAAAAATTGTTAACATATCAATAAAAGTTTTAACTATTTTAATTCTACTGATATTGATATTTTTGTAATATAATAGATTTAAATTGTTTATGTAGTAGGTATAAAAGTGTAAATTTTGATTTAACATGTTTTAAATATGTTTTATGTCACATTTGAATTGACATTTAATTATAATTGATATTATAGTGGCCCTTGAAGATTCAATTAGAACATTATGAAGTTTAAAGAATGTTAAGGAGTTACAACTCCTTCAGATGAAGCTTTCAAAGTGTCCTTTGATGGACAGTTGATCGCATAACCCTTAATAGGCTCTATATTGTGTTTATTAGTGGTGTTTAAATTCGGATATTTAAGGTGTTGGATACTTTATTCTTTGGGTATAATATTTTTTGCCTATGTCCCTGCTCGTAATTATCAGGTATCCGGTTTTTTTTTTTTTTTTGTTTTTAATTTAAAAGCCACATATTAAATAAAAAATTAAAAAAATCATCATAAACAATCTAAACACAAAAAAATAGTGATTTGAGCGTGAAGTTTATCGTCTACTTAGGGGTGTGCATAATTAACCGTAATCGAAAACTATATTTATCGAAAATATAATTTCATTATTCTCAAAAGTAATAAACATGGGAATAAAATTATAATCGGTTATAAGTTAACCTATAACCGAATTATTTATTAACTGTATCTATATGGTTAATCATTAGTGGTTAATCAATTCTTAACAATTAAATTATAACTAGTTAAATTTAATAACTATTATAACAATTAACTAATTATTTAGTTTAAATAATACGATTAACTGACTATAAACACCCTACGTCTGCTATCGCTCAAGGTGAGGAAAAAGCACCTGAGCAGACATGTGCAAAGCAGCAGCGACGAAAAACTGATGGACAACATAAAATCAAGTATAGAGCTACTGTTAGTGCCCACTGTCGCTACTCGCTACTCGCTACTCGCTACTACTCTACTGCTTTAGTTTCTCTACTTTCAATTTCTTCATAATTAATTGAGTTGAACAATCTTAAAAAAACATATTAAAACTTATCACCAAAATAATGCATAAAAAATATGAATATCGATTGTAATTTTTTCCTTCAAATCTCATGTTGATAAATTAATAAAAAATACTTTTAAAAAATTTAAAACATTAAAATACATAATACAAACATAAAAATTTTAAAAATTTAAATTTAGTTTTATGATAAAAATATTAAGGAACCTAAAATAAAAACATAATTTAAAATTAAAAATTATATATTAAAAATATTAGGTCGGGTCGGATACCTAGTTACAAAAATATTTTGACCCAGACCCGGCTCAACTATCTGAAAAATCACTAGTCGGATATTTTTAAAAATATTTAATTTTTTAAAATTCGGATCGACGGGTTAACGAGACGAACACCTGGATCACCTGGATGGGGTTTTTTGAACCCCTTACTGTTTACGGTGACCTATGCTCAATTTTAGTTTGGTGATTTTATCTTTCAACCTTAAAGAAGGTGAAAAAGTCACTCACACCTTGAAGAGGTGTAAAAAGGGCAACTTGTGTGCAAGTTTAATACCCCATTTCAACATAAATGTCCTATATGCTTTAGGATTTAGGTTCGAACCATAACATGAGTGTAATATTTAATTCCCCTCGTTGGACCCTTCTTTGCTAGGGGTGTGTAAAAAAACCAAAAAACCAAAATCGATTTGAAACCGAAAAAAATTGAGCTAAAAAATTGGTTAACTGAACTGAAAAATTTAATTTCGGTTCGGGTTTTTATTAAAAAAATAGTTTGATTACGATTTACGATTTTGGAACAAGTCAAGTAACCGAACTAATCGATTATAGAATATATATTATTATATTATATGACATTTTAATATTTTATATAAAAAATAGATTTTCTTTATTTTTTTCTCATTCCCCGAAAGTAAAACCACAATTTCATTTTATAAAGGTTAAGTGTTTAACTTGCTAGTATTAAAAAAATACTAATATCATGTGTCAATTTTTAAACAAAATAATTTTCTAATATTTAACCGAATCCAATTCTGCACACCCCTATTCTTTGAATCCTTTTCATGATATAAAAGATTAAGAGATGCTGTCAACACCCTCCTTAAGGTCGCGAGATAAATTAGAGCTAAAATCAAACATAAAAACACAATGTTAAACCTATCGAGGATATTATGACCAACTACTTTGAAATACTTATTCTAAAGGAGTCAAAAGTACTCTTCAAGTGACTGATTTAAAAAAAATGTAAACATTTGATGCAATCCACTCAATTCTTTATAGATATATTTGTTATTAGTTAAAAACAATGAACTATATAACGTCTCGGACAAAAAGAAATACGTTATTCTCTGTGTCTTATAAAATTTGTCCCTTTTATATTTTTTAAAATAAAATTGTCTCATTGAAAAATCAACAATTTTTATTAGACACGTTATTTTCTACAATCTTTTTTTAGTTTTCCAACAAAATAAAATTTTACAATATATTTATTACATATTTTTTTTTATAAAACTACGTAAAAGATCAACAAACGACAATATTTATAGGACGGATGAAGTAATATACAAGACAAAGATGTTTCTCAATCAGGAAAAGACATCTATGAGCTGCCATTAATGTTGATAGCTTAAGTTATAAATATATGGTGATTAATCACTATCCACTCATATCTAATATTCACTTCATCGATTCCACATCAAATATAAAATCCTATTTTTATAACAAAATCTGTTTTTATCTCTGCCCGACAATTATCAACCATATGGCAATTGTAAGGCTAGGAAGTTCGAGATGTGTAGAGGCAACCGGATGGGTTTGGATCCCACCCAGCCACTTTTGGTTTGGATTGGGGTTTGTTTTCATTGTTGAAGGGTTAGGTTAACCTATTAAATTTTAAAATATTGTAATTAAGCCCTTAATGTATTATGTTTGTAATAATCATGTCATTTCATTAGTCTAGACATTAAATTACTTTGGATATGACAAAATGTATTTTAAAACAAGTGAATTAACGTATAAACATGTGTATTATATATTAATTATATGAATAATTTAAATCTATTGTTTTTAAAAAATAATAGTTTTAACATTTAAGAGAAGTATTTTTAACACGTTAGGTCAAAGTTAACCATGTGATAGGTACACATAACACATTTGATTACAATATAATTTACATGTTATATATATATTTATTTCACTTCAAATTTCATCTGTCATTTAATACTAAAACTAATGACTATAAAGATAGAAGGAGCTAAGGTATATAATTTTGATATTTTGATAATTCAGTTAGTGTATTTAATTTTGGTACCAATTTGAATCCAACAAATGTTTCAGTAAAAAAGTGGATGATGTTCATCATTGGAGACACGGGTTCAAATCACTTTGTCTACAAGGTGTATGCCTATTGTTAAAGGGTCAAGAATATGTAGGAACAAATATTACCTTGTAACACCTTTCGACTATTCAAAAGAAAATCTGGTACCAATTTATGATTTAGGTTATAAATTGAGGATGTATGGTATAATTACCCTACTGTTAAATTAAAAGTGACAAAAGAATCCAACAAGGGAATGAGGTCAACAATCTCTAGAGGATGTAGTTAAAGCTCTCAGTTGACACCTTCCCACTGGCGGAGCCACATGTAGATTAGGAAGGTCAATTGACATTACTTGATTTATTGTGGTATAGAATTTTCAAAGAGTTAGTATAAAATTTGTCATAAAAAATATTAGAATTGACCCCACTTGATTTGTTTGAATATATGATCAACAATATTTATATTATAATGATATGAGAATTCCCGTACCTTATACTCTACTTTGATCCCATTATATGAAATTTTTAACTCCTCCATTGCACCCTCTCCTTCAGCTGTTGGTTTAAAATTAGTAAGAGCATTTTTTTTGTAGAAATTATTCAAAGAAAATACAACAACAACGGGATAATCGTCATTTAGAAAATGCCAAAGACAGCTCACAGCTGGTTGCTTTCCTCCTTCGAAGCATTGCCAGTTTCTATTTCCAAATTAATCACTCTCTTGTTATTAAATCATTTTTTTCTTTCATTTTTCTTTAACCCTATATAATTATATTCGGCCGTTGAATTCTACGGTGGAGAACGTCGTTTCTCTGCAGTCTCTGCCTCTTATCTCTCTATTCTGCTGCCATCAGTTTCTTTGTATAGAGTAAGAGGAGGGGACGGAGAGGGGGAGAAGTGAAAAGGAGTCGGAGCGTTACGCCGGCGGCGCACGATATAACTGGGCTCGGCCTCAGTTTCCACCGATTCTGAACTTTGGGTTGTTACTATATATTTATTGGTATTAGCTATGGCTGACCTAAAAGGAATCCTATCGTTCTTCCGGTCCTCACTGTCTACTCTCTTAGCAGATCGGCTCGATTTCAAATCTAAAAAGAAGGGGAGAGGGATTTACAGTAGTAAGATGCTTTGGATAATGCGAATCTCTGGATTCTTTTCAGCCGTAATGGTGACGATCATTATGTCACCTTCACTCCAGTCATTTCCTCCAGCTGAAGCCATTAGATCCTCTCACCTAGACAGCTACCCCCGGTTACCGTCGCATCCGGTGTCTACGACGCCGCACTCATCGAACGGTCGGTTTTCTTTTCGAAAAGTCACCGGATTTCGTAATGCCGACGGATGTGGCTCCACCGACCACAAAATCACAGGCGTCTGCGATCCTTCTTTAGTCCACGTGGCTATCACTCTCGATGTGGTTTACCTTCGCGGGTCAATCGCCGCCGTTCACTCCATTCTCAAGCATTCATTGTGCCCGGAGAACATTTTCTTCCATTTCCTCGTATCGGAACCCAGTTTGGAAACCCTCGTCCGGTCCACGATTTCTCAGTTGAAGTTCAAGGTTTATTATTTCGATCCCGAGATTGTTCGGAATCTGATATCGTCTTCCGTTAGGCAAGCGCTTGAACAGCCGTTAAATTACGCTAGGAATTACTTAGCTGATCTCCTGGAGCCGTGCGTACGGAGAGTAATTTATTTGGACTCTGATCTAGTCGTCGTTGACGATATCTCTAAGCTATGGAACACCAACCTGGGTTCACGTACCATCGGGGCACCCGAATATTGCCACGCCAATTTTACGAAATATTTCACGGGCGGGTTCTGGTCGAACCAGCGGTTTTCGGGGACTTTCAGAGGGAGGAAGCCGTGTTATTTCAACACGGGGGTGATGGTGATAGATCTGATGAGATGGAGACGGGTCGGGTACACGAAGCGGATAGAAAGATGGATGGAGATCCAGAAACACCACCGGATCTACGAGCTCGGTTCGTTACCGCCGTTCTTGTTGGTTTTCGCGGGACGCGTGTTGCCCATCGAGCATAGATGGAACCAACACGGGTTGGGCGGGGACAACGTGAAGGGTAGTTGTCGAGACTTGCATCCCGGCCCGGTTAGCCTCTTGCATTGGTCAGGCAGCGGTAAGCCGTGGCTCCGGCTGGACTCCGATCGGCCGTGTCCACTGGACGCATTATGGGCGCCATATGACCTGTACGTACACCCGCGTTGAAATCATATCACAGATGTAGTCGCCGGTAAAAATCCCTACCAGGGCTGTTAATTTTTGTCACTCAATTTGTTATTTGTTACTCCATTTTTATCTTTTTAGTCATACTCGTATTGTTGTTGTAGACGAGCATGGGCGTGGAATCCAATTGCCGGTCAAAGGCAGATGCCGCGCCGACTGCTAGGATTACTAATTTAAGGCAATACAATCATACATACATACATTTGATTTTTAATGTTTCTTCTTTATCTACCAAATAATCTATTTGTATGTAATTGTGGCATGGAGTTAGGGACCCATATGTCATTGTAGTGTAGAGGAATGTTAAAAGTAGGAGTGGGACCCGAATCTTTTTGCCCGTGCATCACACGTGGTTAGTTATTTGATTAATATTTTTAAAAATAAAACAAGTCTTTATCTTATAATTTCCTCTTTGGTTCAATAATGTGTTAATACTGTGGCTAATTTGGTTATGTCGCATCAGCGTACGTATAGACTGCACCTTAATAAATCAATTTTAAAAATGACTCTGACAGTTGCTGGACCTACGTAGTTTAGGTGGTGAAATCATAGAAGATCGATTGAATGTTTATAATTATCCCAATCATGTCTTAATCCAGTTGTTTATAATCATTTGGATGAACTCTTCTAGTCTTCTTCCTGTACTTGGTCCTTCGAGTAGGTTATTCATGTGGACGGAATTGTTAGTCGAATTGGCAGATTTTATTTTTAAATCTGTTTTGTTTAGGGATGAAATTTGATCGAGTTAAATAATTTTTTTTTGAGTTAGTCGAGTTGATAAAGTTATATTTTATAACTCAAATTTTATTTAAAGTTTTTTAGGTGGAGTTTATAAAATTCGAGTCGAGTTGTTGGAGTTTCTATTCAAATTTAATTATAAAACATTTATAATATTATGGTTTTAATTTAAACCGTTTTCTATGATCATATACTATATATATCAAACATAGTTGAGAGATTTGACTCGAATTAAAAAATTTTAAATTATTTAAAATTTTATTTTATAACTCAAATTTTATTTAATTTTTTTCCCGAAAAGACTCGAGTCCTTACAAACGGTTTTTTTCCCACTGTCTAAAAGGCTCCAAAACAGCAGGCAGCCTTCTTTTAGTTTGGGAAGAAAAGTATTAAGCTGAAACATCTCTTCATAAACCACAGAAAATTGTAAGAACTGAAGCTTGAGCAAGGAGTTCTTTAAAGGGATTTCATTTTCTTAGATTTTAACGAATGACATAGACATTATTGAGCTCTCATCTAGCTGTTACAATGTCTTTTTCTTCAAGTAATTAAAAGAAAAACAGATTCCTCTCCTTTTGTCATCTTCTAAAACTTAACACCATTTGTTTACAATATTCGTATTTTCACCATGAATGTCTTTGGCACTCTCACCTATAGATTATAGCCATGTTTCCGACTTCGACCGTGTTCCTCATGAAAATGCCACTCAAGGTTGCATATGGCTCAACATGTTTAAAATTGATTCTCAGATGGTAGATAGTTTCCATTCGAATCGAATAAAGTATCTAAAATAACAAATCTCAAACACAAAACTACATTCAATGAGAAAATTAAAGATGCAGGATGAAGTTGAGAAGAGCTTCATGACGTCTGCACAATGGTCTGCATATTACGAAAGTACATCAGGGGAACTGGAACTTCATGTAATCCTTACTTCCTGATGGCGGATTGATATACACCCAAAGCAAGGAAACAATGATCGAGAGCAAGCCGGACCACACGAAAACAATGGTTGGAACTTTTCCCCTTCTTCCCATCAGTCCTTTCGCGAATGGATAGAGATGGCATAAGACCCAGAAGCTAAAGAACACCCCTCCGAGAAGTTTGCTCCACTCCGGAAAGTGGTTGTACATTGTTCTTGCTATGGCCACTGCGATCGCGATTGAGTTCAACATCATAATTGTGATTGGGGGAACCATTAGGAAGCTCCATTTTACAACATATAGGTCTGCGAACTCGTCGTCTCCGTCTTCTGGTGTGGCTGATTTGGGAGTTAATGTGAATGAGATATCGACTCCTGCTATGACTTTTAGAAGTCCTTGTAGCACTGCTGCAGGATGGGCACTAGTTCCACCGATCAACCAAAACTGTTCGTTTCGCCACCAATCGTGGAGAGTGATTCCCGACCATTTGATTTCAAGGATATCAAGCAGGCACAAGGTGATTGTGATGGCCAATAAGAATATCAAGAAGGTCACACTGAGAGCTTGCCCCATGAACTGGCCAGAGAAAAGAGAAACTGCAGGTAGAATGCAGTAGACTAGGAGAAACATAGAAGTGAAAGGGTACATTCCCACATTCAAATATGCCACTCTCTGCAAGAACATCATTCGCCGAGTAGCAAATAGTGCATTGTTCCTCGAAAAGAATATCTCAACTGAACCGGTTGCCCATCGAAGGACTTGGTGCAGCCAATCTGTTAAATTGATTGGACCAGTCCCTCGGAATGCATCCCTCTTGGTTACACAGTACACCGATCTCCATCCACGATTGTGCATTCTATATCCAGTTACCACATCTTCCGTGACAGAGCCATATATCCATCCCACTAGTTTTCCCCACTCGGTTTTATCCTCATAGAAGCAAGATATAACACTTATTGCTTCTGCAAAAGTTGCAGCGTCCAGAGGTTCACGGGGCACTGCAAGAGAACCTGCTGGCCTACCTTGGTTCCCCTTCCCTTGCACATCCTGAAGTAGCCTTCCTTGGTATTCAGCAACCGGGATCGACGCTGCCAGAGAAGTAGAGTTCCTAAATCTTTTAGGAAGAAGCAAAGATTCGATATTTGCATCATCATCATCATTGTATTCCCCATTGATAGGCAATGCTATCTCATCTTCTACTTTCTTTGTCACCTTGGGTTTCCTCAAAAACAACTTGATTTTTCTTCTGCCAAACCATCCATGATGTTCAGTGGCTCTAGGAGGACAAAACCCGTAGAGAGCGGTTATCCTGAAAATGCAACCTGTAGCTACATACATTGACCCCCTGTAAACCATCAAGAGCTCTCATGCTCACATCAAAGAACACGGTATTATGATTTGAGTATCGGTCATTCGGGTCAATCCCCTCGAACCTTTGTGGGAACTGAACATAACAGATCCTATAACCACCTCTGTCGAGAATGAAACACAATCCTTCCCTGAGAGCCAAAGAATTGTAGATGTAGTGATCACAGTCAAGATTGAGGATGAATGGTCCATTCGACATGATAGCACTGGTTCGAACAAGAGCATTCATGGCTCCGGATTTCTTATTTGTGATCATAATCAGGACGTTTCTTACGAGACACATAAACCAGCATCGGCAACCTGGTATCGACTTCCGTCATGTCAATTAAAATATCTCCATCTGCTTCTGCACCATAAACAGGTTCTGCATTTGGTGGAGCCAACATTGCCTGCAAAGAAAGACTTAATTTAGCATTTGAAAACCACACAAATCACAAATGCAGTAACAAATAATTCATAAATTTGATTCTGAAATATACCTGAATAATCCCAGCATGTTCTCCTTTTGAATGATCAGGCTCTGTAGAAGCCCATGTTCCAGGCCAATGAGAACCATCAGACATCCAAGTAGCCTTGGGGATTTTAATAGGGCCTGAAAGATTGCCTCCCATTTCCATCTGTGTCTTTTTCGCTGGAAGCTCTTCATGTGCATTATAAGCATCTGATCTCCTTCAAATCGACTCAGTCAACGAGTTAATCCTGACTAGGGGTGTAAACTAGCCAAGTCGAGCTCGACTCAGCTCTTTAAGATTTTGAGTCGGGTTTGAGCTCGAGTAATTTTTAACGAGCCTGAGAAATCTGAGCTCGACTCGGCTCGTTAAGAACTCGAGTCGAGTTCGAGCTTGATTCGAGCCTAATCGAGGTGTTGACCGATCTTTGATCGTGTCTGACTCAAGTAGCTCAACATCTGTCACGTCTCATTTAAAGCCCTATCAAGAAAAAATTGATACACAAGTTGTAGAAACTAAAGCTTGTTAATTTTCGAATTTAGGGTGTTTGTTTAGGGTTTAGAGGTAATATTCATTTGGTCAGCTGGATAGATATTTGCGCTCTGGTCTCGTGTGGTGGGCTTGGTTTTAAGAGATTAGAGAATCAAAATGCTGCATTCCTTATGAAAATTGGGTTCGGTCTACTTATAAAGGCTGATCAGTTGCGGGTTCGTGTTTTACAATCGAAGTATAAATGAGAGGCGGATATGCCTACATCAATTATGAGACCTGGTTACTTTCGGTTATGGACAGGTTTGTGTTTGATCTGGGATGATATCCGTAATGCTATTGTTTGGCAATTGGGGAATGGTGAGACGGTAGATTTTTGGAATGATCCCTGGCTATATGGCTATATGACGTTAGACCTTTGAGGGGTGTTGTGTCTACTATTTTGCCTGCGTAGCCTTGCACTGTGGCCTCCATGGTAAGTAGCACTAGGGATTAGATGTGGAGCAGGTTTGCGCATTTGTTACCAGTGAGTGTTTTGCTTAGGATCGCTGCAGTTAAGGCACCTAGGCCTTATTCTATGATGGACAAACCGGGCTGGAAATTGACTGAAGACAAATCCTTTTCGGCGAAATCGGCTTATCATATTGCAGTTGACTCTCCCTCTTGTTGATTCTTCGCCTATTTGGAAGGTTGTTTCGAAGTTCCAAGGGCCACCGAGGATCAAAATGTTCTTATGGCTGTTGGCGCATGGTCGAGTTTTGACCAATTGTGAGAGAGTTCGTCGACATCTTGTTTGGGACGATAGATGTGGTGCTCGTGGTGGGCAGTCAGAAACTCTGGATCACCTGTTCCGAATTTGTCCTATGGCTTATGGGGTTTGGTCGTCTTTGGTCAAGGCCTCGGATATGCAGGGTTTTTGTGATAAACCCTTTGATATGTGGTTGCTTAGCAATCTGTCTTCCAGATGCCGCGTCAATGATTGGAGCTGCGATTGGCCTCTTGCTTTTGGTGCCATTGTTTGGTCTTCGTGGCTTAATCGAAACGCGTTTGTTTTCGACCCTGATAGTGCTGGCTGAGAATCAGCGTTGTGTATGGGTCGTCGCTTAGTGGATCAGTTTGTATTGGCAACTATCACACATATGAGATCATAGAGGGCAGCGCCATTATAATCAAGGGTGATGGCTAGGTGGCAATCTCCAACTTTGGGGTGGTGTAAATTAAACACCGATGGCTCTAGGTGTGAGTCGAACGGTTATGCTTCGTGTGGCGGGGTGATTGAGGCACTCAGGGAGAATTGGGGTGAGCAAAACTCGACTCGATTTTTTTTTAATTTTGAGTTATTCTAGTCAAATCGAATAACTCGAAAAAATTTCAATTTCGAGTCGAGTTCAAATTTTCAAAGTTCGAGTTATTTGATTTTTTTAGTAACTCGAAAATATCCCCTTTAAATTACAGGGGCTAATTTCACATTTAACCCCCTTTAATTTTATTTTCAGTTTTATTTCAGTCATGTATTCTCTTTTTTCTTTTTTTCTTTTTTCCATTTAATTTTTTTCTTTACAATATGGTCACTTTCCAGATTCATTTTTTATTTTATTTAATGCAATTTTTATTTATATCTTTTATATTATGCTATTTATTTTATGTTTTTAATTTCCGTATTTAATTTATCTCTTTTAATTTTCTGCACTTTTAATTTTTCGCATTTAAATTTTTGCAATTTAATTTACGTATTTTATTTTTGTTTGTCCCGATCCGCTTCTAAAATTTTAATTTATACATTTTATTTCCATTAATTCGGTCTTTTCCGGATATTTTAATTTAAACATTTATTTTTCTTAAATATTTTCAAAATGGATTTGAAACAAAAAACCCTGCCATAAAAAAACCCATATACCTCAAAATTTTAGTTATTACAACGGTGCGTTTTAAATTTATCAAATATTTCCCTAAACCCTAAAGTAGAAAATATATTTTGGGCGCTCTTTTCCTCCTTCCGCTATCTTTGGTCTCGCATTGGCCTTACTTAGATAAGAATGAGGTTTTTAACGAGGCCCGTAATTTTAATGAAATGACTCGAACTTATATGTATGTAAATCTTATATTATTAGAAAAAGTCGTTTAAATTTGAACCAAAACATACTATAATATTATAAATAGTTACAATTAAGATTTGTACATAAACTTGAAAACTCGACTCGACTCGAACTCGCTAAACTCGACTCGAATCAAAAAAAATTCAAATTAAGTTCAAGTTGTAAAATTAGACTCGTCAACTCGAATAACTCGAAATTTTTTGACTCCTCTCGACTCGACTTGCTCCAACGCTTACCCCTAGGGAGAATGGATGTCATACCCCGAAAACCGGTCTGGTCGAAATTAGGTTCTGGTGATCGGAAATTTTGTACCGGAATGGTCCAATTATTGTATTGACTCCAAAATTGTACTCAATTTTAATGTTTTGAATTTTAATTGGGCTTAATTAATGATTTTGGCCCTTTTTAGAAGAATTGAAAGTCATTTAATGACTAAATTGCAAAAATTTAAGAATTTAAGGGCAAAAGTATGAACTCTAGAAAATTGAGGGACTATCCTTGTAATTTTATCATTTTGAGATGTGATTCATCGACAAACCCACGTGAACTCCTCATGAAGTTGAGCAATGGCTATCTTAAATTGTTGGGAAATGAAAATAATTTTAAATAAGAATGCTTGGAAACTAAAAAAAGAGAGGCATGGTTTACACCCATGCTATGTGGGGAATAGGAAATAGATATATGGCTTCAAACTGACACCAATATTTGGTTTTCAAGTGCCACGTAAAACTGAGCTTTTAAACATGGAAACATGGTTGTTCCTTCCCCTCCCACGTATCGATTAAAAAAAAGGGACACCATGGTTATTTTTACTTCCACGTGAGGGGTCAATGGGACACTAAGGCTTCTCTTGTCTCATGCACGTGGGAATGCTCTACTCACAGGCCTATATATATACAAATTCGCTTTCATCAAATAAAGATATCAATTTTACGATCACACGCCAATTATCCATAAAATTAGCCGTAAAGCTTCTGGGTTCGATGTCCTTAAAAAATTACAGGGTGAGGCTAGAGAATCAAAAGCACGAAGGAAAGATAATCTTGATATGGCCACTGAGATTTGAGATCAAGCTATGATCGACAGTGAAAATGAAGGGATTTAAATTCGACTTAGCGCTTCAGATTAGAGCCCCTTGATATATCGCTGAGTGTAGCTGCATCCGGGAATGGCTAGGTGCTATCCCGATTGCATTGAATATTTCGATTTTATTGTATCTATGGTAGGAAGCTCAGGTAGAGCACACATTTGTGGACTTCACCATAATAAGTATTGTTATTGATTTTGCGCATTTGATGCTGTATATGCTAAGCATGACATTGAAATATGCAATATACAAATAATTGGTAATATGGAATTATAGATATAATGGTTCATACATATGACTTATGCTTGACATCAATATGGTATTTCATGGTAATTAATGAGATATTAAATGATTTTATATGAAATATGGAGCCAAGACTCATCATGTAAATTGATATGATGTTATATGGCCTAAGGGTACAAGGTTGGTAAGTAATGAAAATACACTCCTTAGACACTTGTGGACTTTGGATAATTGGCATGCCATAAGGTTGATGAGCTCTCCATGTAAGGGATAGACTACGGTCCAGGGCTACAGCCTTTCGAGTAACAGACCCATAGAGGTAAATTAGTTAACTTGTTTTGAAAAATTGTAAAATGGTCACTGATTTTAAAGGCATCTTAATTGAAAGTGTAAATGAACTCTGAATTTACTGACAGGTAAGTTATATGAATGTTGAATTACACACTGATAAGCTTAATTACTTTTAAGACCTTTTAATTTGAAAAGTTTATATTTTAGTCCCTAAATACAAAAATGTACAAAAATGTTTTAAATTGACCCCTAAGTTGTGTAAACCAATAATGAGCCACTCCTATAGCCCTAGTATGTCACTAGAAAATGTTTTGAATACTGTTCTAAATTTCGAATTGATTTTTAGTAACGCACTCTGACCTGGTTCTCTGTCAGGCCGGGAAGTGGTGTTATAATAGATTTTGGGCTTCTCAAAGTTCATCATCATCTGTTCAACGCTGGACATAGAGCTATGGTGGTTTTTGAGGGCCTTAATCATGCATGGGATCTAGGCGGGTGTTGGTGGAGTTGGATAACTTGCAGACAGTGTGCATCCTTGAGCACATGAAGCGTGGGAGTCCGTGTGGTTCATTGGTTGATAGTACTTTTCACTTGTTGAGTAGGGATTATGAGGTCTCTTTTGCTCACATCTATCGTGAGGCAAACTCTGTGGCCGATATGTTGGCTAAGATGAATGTCCAACAAGTTAATGGTTCGAGTGTTTTCTTTACGGCCCTCAATTGGTTGATGTCAGTGGTGCGAAATAAGATGGGTGATGGGTTAGTTTAGTTGATGCTGACAGGTGATGCATTGTGTCACGTCCCTAAAGTCTCAACGTCTGGGAGCGTGTGGTCTTAGGCACTCGTGATGCTATTCGGTCGATTATATGCCTAAGTAAACCTTCAACCAGCCTTGCAAGAACTCCTGCTCGCCAAAGACTCAGACAAGCTCTCAAGGCTTCAATGGATGCGGAAGCTTTAAACACAAAGGTGGCTACTCTTAGCCACTACGAAAGGCAACAAGCACAAATAGCTTAAAGAACAAAGAACAACTAAAGGGACAAGGGAAACTAGAGTAAATGCCTGAGAGTGTTATTACTCTTCTCAAATGAGAGAATGAATGGAATGGGATGATACAAATGATGGTGGAAGGCTCTCTATTTATAGTTGAGCTCCTACTCAATCAATGGTCTAGATCGATTTACATGGATGGTCAGGATTAGCCCAAATCTTTACAAGATACACTATCTTAGGAAAGAATATCGAATCCTACTTAATTACATCAATTAAAAGGCATCTTTCTTCGGATAGCTGATCACGCTTGATATGGAAGGAATCTCCCACAATCTCTTTTGACTTGTTGTCTCTTGCCTTTTTTGAATTGCCATTGTGATCAGGCTCTCTAACATTCTTCAAGTTATGAGCCAACTCTGGTGGTCTTAGCTAGGGGTGATAATGAGCTTGAAATTTTAGGCTCAAGGTTGGCTCGAAAACAATACTATTGGGTTCGGCTCGGGCTCGAAATTTGTCAGGCTCGGCTCGACTCAAAATGGACAATTTTGTTATAATTTTTTTTATAAAAGATAAGGCCTCGTTAAAAACCCCTTTCATAACCAACACTGAAATGAAATTCAATATCAGGGAAGGGGAAAATAGTGCCTATTTATTTTAGTTAATTTATGTTAGTGGATTTTCTCCTAATTTATTTTATTGATTTTCTTTTGCTAAAGAGATTAATTTTAGTGTATATGTAGCATATATATATATAATATAATTATTCTGAGCCTGTTCACGAGCTTTTCAAGCCGAGCATGGGTCGGCTCGGCTTGTTAAGGTCCCGAGCCAAGCCCGAGCCCGAGTCGAGCTCACTCGAGCCGAGCTTTGACCGAGTCGAACCCGAGTAGCTCGCGAGACGGTCAGGCTCATTATCACCCCTAGTCTTGGCAAGCCCGATGCCCCGCGTAAAACCTTTTCGTCGGATGCTTGCGCCAATGTCTCGGACCAAAGAATTTGGGTCGTGACAATTGCCTTAGGAGTTACCAACGATGGGTGTTGGATGATAGTCACTATTAGCTGGGGTTTGCAACGGGGTTGCACGTATGTATTTGTGTTTTGCAAGTGGTGAAGTATTAATGTTTTGATTGTAAGGACTACTATATGCATTATTTTTCTTTCATTTGAGATTAAAGAGAATTTTTAACGAGGCATATGGTAGTCTTCTTTTTTTATATAAAAAAATTGAGAACTCTTTTAAATATAAAGGCTTAATGCACAAAATGTCCCTAAAGTTTACCATTTTTCCTAACTTGGTACCTAACGTATAATTTGGGATATTATGCCCCTTAACGTTTTTACCGTTACCCATTTTCATCAAATTATTATTTTGTAGTTAAAAACAATTCAGCCGTTAAAAAGATTTCAGCCAATGAGATCAGGCCACGTCAGTTCCTCTTTGATAAAGTACCCAAACTGATTTTATTAAAATGGTAAATATCATGTCAAGTCTCTCATGTTTGTTATTTGTTCAATTTAGTCACTGAAAAGTCTATTTTTATTTAAAATTGGCACTTATTTATTTCTAATTTTTTAATTTAATTTAATATTTGTTATTATTAATAATATTATATATTTAAATATTAATATCTAATAAAAATTAAAATAAATATTTTAATATTAAATTAGTAATGTTTGATAAATTAATTATTACTAATTTAATATTAAAATATTACTAATAAAAATTAATTTATTTTTTAATTCTAAAATAAATTAGTTTTATAACTTAAACCCATCAAAATAAATTAAATGTTAATATTAAATAGTTCCGCATTATGTCCCAAAATAAATTAATTTTATAATTTAGTCCCATTACGTCCTAAATTAGTAATTTCAAATTAATTTAATGTTGGGAGAAGCTTAAAAAAACGATTCCAACAGATTCAAGAGGCGTACTCGGTTTTGTCCGACGAAGGAAAGAGAAAGATTTATGATGCTGGGTTGTTGTTAATTTAGAATTCTTCCTCAACTTAGAATTCTCAATGTGAGATACTCATATGTGAACACGGATAAACCGAGTGGGCTTGAAGGGAAGGTAAACTTGGATTTTGTACATAATTTAAAAAAATAATTTTTTTATATATTTTTTATTAAAAATTTATTTTCACCTTTAAAATTTTATAAGTTCGCCCCCAGAATTTTATAAGTTCCTTCCTTAACTTAAAGTTCTGCGTTCCTCCCTCTTAATACTGAATCATTGTGTTTTTCCATGGAAACAGGAATTTGTCAGTTTCATGCAAGAAATGGTTTTGATGATGCAAAATGTGAGCTCTATGAAGCACGGGACGACAGCTTATAGTTGTCCCCCCTACTAAATATGTTTTTCGGACAGATACCGCGTGGGTACGACAAGAGGACTTCTCATGTTAGTAGGATACGTCTGAAAATTAATCGGGTACGCTGAAAGACTGGTGGGGACATTTCGAGGACGCATTTATATTATACGAGCGTACCCAGAGTGTTAAAATCCCAACATAGTTACCAGGAATGCAAACAACTCACCGACCGGAGAATCGAGAACATCGACCCAAAGCATGGAATAAAACAGCGTGGGAGTTGACTCAGATCGATTATTATGGCTTTGAAAGTAGTGATGAGGAAGGAAGAAGAAAAATTAAGAAGAAGACACAGTCGAACTAAAGGAGAAGAAGAAGAGACGATCGTTTTTTTCTTTTGGTTTAATTCAAAGGAGAAATTAGGAGTTCAGCCCTCTAGAGTCTAGAGTTCACCTAAAACTCTTAAAATTTATGAATTAACCCCAAAAATTTTAAAAAAATTACAAAATTATTAGATTTTAATCCAAGGAAACCACCTCAACTAACGAAAACATGGTCTTGGGCTTCATTCTAATCCAAGAAAATCATTAAATTTTCTAATTTAGCATAAATTTTAATGTCTTTTTAATGATTATATATAAATATTAAAATTTATTTTATATTTGCCGTATTTATACCCTGTAATTTTAGAAATTGTCATTTTTTGTTTTCGTATTTTTCCCCACATCCATCTCTGTATCTGTATCGATGCAACATAGTCTTATGTCAGTAAACCAAAAATTGTTTACTTCTTTAATTTGATAATTAAAAGCTTCATGGTTTACTGAAAATTTCTGGGTTTTTGTTTTATGTTTTTTCAGGGAGGGAACAATCTTGAGGATCTTCAAGGATCATTAATGGCATGATGGCCGAAGATGAAAGACGCAAATTTCGGTTTAATTAATCAGACCGATCCGTTTCACACACTTGGTTTTGGTGGTTGAGTCTCTCAACGAAAATTCTTTGCATACATAATATCTCGAACTCCATACATGCTTAAGCGATACCAAAATTTTGAAAATATTTTTCAAAATTATATTAGGTATTGATGTGACATTCAACAATCACTCAAGTTCTTACGCATGACATCTAATGTTATATAAGTGTTTGACATAGATATGTGTCATATGTTGAACTTGATTTAGTTGTTGATATGTGACGTCAACAATAGTACCAATTTTGCAAAAATAATTATTTTATGGACATTTTTCATTAATTCGCGCATAGTCTATACTGATTAAAAATCGCACCTCTCATATTTTTTCATGTCATTAATACACTTAAACCATAACTTCCAACTAATCGGTGACGAAAAAGATTAAATGAAGAAAAGAGAGAGAAGATTAATCCACCTTTGGTCCTAAATTATTTTTTTTATGAGTATCTAATATACATTGGTTCGAATCTCACTACAACACCTATTTTTTACCTTATTAAAGCGTAAATAGAAGCTGTTGTAGATCTTAAACCAAGAAGATCATCTGACGCAATGGCAACAAGCTTCCCATTCCAATTTCCATGCAATTGGCCTGGAATTGAATCTCTTTGGAGCCACAAATTGGTTTCTAATTTTTTTAATTAAATTAAAATCAAACTAAATTAAAAGAATACGTAAGTAACAAAGGTCAAATGTATAATTATAATATTTTTGTTAATTACCACGTTACTTTTTCCGTAAGATTGTAACTATAAGTGACTTAATTGATAGTATTTTAATAATTTAGTGTATGACTGAAATAAATTAATAGATTGATGGTCAAAATAAAATTTACCCTGTAATTAAACCATCACTCATGTAGTTTACCCTAAACTTAAAACTAATGGCACGGAGGGGAAATTCATAAACTTCGAGTCTCTACTAGTAGATCCACACTTGCCCAAAAATTTAAAATCTTTGTCCGAATTCGATCTTAGTTTTAGAGTAAAAACTCGAACTCGATCTGGTTTGATATAAATAAAAATATTTTTATTTTTATTCTATAAAATAAGGAGTTAATTAAAAAATACAAATAGATAGGGGCGTTAATAATTATTCTATTTTTATTAGACAAAATTGAGAGATAATTAATATATATAAATAGAGAGATATTATAATAATTATACATAAATATTTAGAATAAAAGTAAATTATTCTTTCAAGTCTTGTTAAGTATTTTCGTCCTAAACTAAAATCTGATCCAATCCAACTCGATCTCGTTCTTAAAAAAACCCAACTCAACACGAATGCGATATTATTTTAAAATAGATTAGATCGAATTAAAACCCATCGAATCTGGGTCACGTAACCATCTTTCTTCCGGTAAAAGGCCCACTTTTGGGCCGCACCCATAAGAAACTCCTCTGTACAGTTTGCGGATCAGTCGCGACTCGCGATGCACATTGTACGACAGTGGCCGCATCTCCCTTACACGAGGCCGAGTATTACCATGCTTAAGGGTTTGCTAAGCCCTTTATGTAAGCCTCGCTAGAGACCCTTGGTTTTTAGTCTGAACAATTTGTTAAGTTATTTTGAAACAATAAGATTAGTTTAAGTAGTAAACAGTTTGATTAAAGCCTTGTGTATATAAAAAAAATTCTCACTGAGAGACTTACCCACCAAAATTAAGTGTGCGACGCGTATCAATCCGGAATAACCAGGACTTTGTGAGGAACCTAGAGGACAACCCAAAAAAAATATTTTTCAAGTCAAATTGGATTATTATGAATTTATTTCATTTAGAGGTAGAGTCATTAATCCCACATAAAAATGGAGGTCTGATAGGATGTGCAGCGCCATCGTATTTATATAATTATTATATTTTGATACCACTTGTCACAGAGCAAAGGCTCTCTCTGATATCATCCCGATCAACGTAAATTAGTATATATAATTTTAAAATATATAAACTATTAATTATTATATTTTGATACATAATATGTGAAAAAAGTACACAATTATTTTTTAAAACTATATAATATAAAATTTTAGTCCATAACCTTAAAATATAAATTTTATACCTTAAATTCTATTCATAAATCTTAAACTCTAGACCATACAACTAAACTCCTAAATTATAAACTAAACTCATAAATCATAATTTGAATACATTTCTGTTAGCTTTAAAAAATTTACATAAGCTGTGTACTAAATATTTCCTCAAACATTAATATAGAAAATTAAATGTTTTGTTTCCCTTACTTGTCTTAATACGCATGGTTAAGAACAAGATTTTCAAATCAAATGTCACATCTAGGGATGAGTACAGGTAGGAATAACTTTTTTTACTATTTAAACTTTAATTCAAAAATTGAAAGTTAAGCATGTTTTAAGTTCGAATCTTTGTGTATATAAAAAAAATTATTGAAAAACTCATCTATAGAAATTAGATATGCAACGCGAGTCAACCCAGGTTAATTCGGTCGAAGCCCTGAAAATCGAAAGACAACAAAAAAAAATTGAAAGTTTCCATCCGAAAATCCAAATTATAATCTTCAGCGAATCATGAATAAATACTATTGCAAATGCTTCAACATGCAAATGCATTGAATATGACCAAAGTTTGTACAATCCAGAACCTTGTGGCCCCACTCCCATCCCATGATGTTTCTTTTTTTTCCTCTTTCATTATAAGAGAAGATAAGATGTAGAAACATTAACCTTCGAAATGGAATTTGAAGACAAGGCATGTGGGGTTGCAAAATATCAATTCACTATATAATGTTCATTTCATTTTGCCACAATGTGTAACTTTCGACTTTTACCCTTTCGGAACCAAACCCAGCAAAAGAGCGTGCATATCTTATTTGTATGCATGTTCTTTGACTATGACATAAATTCTTTGTTGAATCCTCTTACTATAAAAAATTATAAATAGATTATCGACTATATTGCGACTAATAAATCAGTCTAATTTCGTTAAAAATAAATAACTGGTGACATGCCAGTTAATAAAATATGTATAATAATAAATTTAATCTTTAACTTTTACATTTTATTTTAATTTGGTCTTAAATTTAAATTTTCATCTCTCAATATTTAAATATTACAATATTTTAGTACCTTAAATTTTAAACTTCATCTTTTTCCCTTCTAAAAAAACAAACCTTCATTGATGTTAACAGTAGTCGGTAGCTATCGGCAACTCCATTTGTATGAGCAGTGGAAAACTGTAGGAGAATCAAAACATCCATTGATGATTACGGTGGCATCTACTATGAGCTACCTATAGCAGGAGATGCATACCTTTTATTTTTAGAAGGGAAGAAGATGAAGTTTAAGATAAGGGATTAAAATGTGGTAATATTTAAATGCTGAGATGTAAAATTTTAAATTTAGGACCAAATTAAAATAAAATGTAAAGGTTAAGGGTTAAACTTGTTAGTATACAGATTTTATTAACTGCCACATCATTAGCCATTTATTTTTAATGAAATTGGACCGATTTGTTAGTCGCGATTAGTCGAATGACCTATTTATAACTTTTCATAATCAAGAAACTCAACAAAAAGATGGGTCATAGTCGGGGGGTCATTTATGTAGTTTACTCTTAATTATATGAGATCGAAAATGGAATCATGATCGAACATTATAACATATTAAATTATTAAATTTTAAAATATACATATTTATTAAATATTTAAATGTTAATCGCTATCTAACTATTTGATATCATCTGTTTGCCTTCGTTGTCTTAAGGTATAATGTAAAAAAAATAGTTATAACGTATGATTGAATAGTTATTCTAATTTAAATTATTTTTTAAAAACCTTAAAGTTTTATTTTGAGTTAAAATAGTCTCCCTTTGGATAAAAATATTAGTCAACTAACGATAAATAGCTTGAAATGACGCGACAAACATATATGGCAGTGAACGCTAACATGACAGTATCATATAAACAAATGTGATAACTTAAAAGAATGTCACATCAATCAAAAATAATTTTATAAAATTATACAAAATATAAAATTATTTTTTTGCCACGTGTCATCCTACTAAGATATTTTAAGTTGTTTGTCGTTAGTTAACTAACAGTTTTTATTTGCAGTAAGTAGTGTCAAATCTAACAGTTTAATTATAACAGTTTTTAACTTAAAATAAAACGTTAAATATTAAAATACTTTAAAAATTATAAATTAAAATAACTATTAAGCTAAATCTTATTTTTTTTAACATTATGACTTGTACTAACTATCTTCTTATGTTAAAAAATTATTATTAAATATAAATAAAAAATTATTTAATATATAGATAGGATAAAATAAGTTTGTTTTACATAATTTTATCTATTTTGACGTTATCTTATGTGTTTCTATTGTTTTGTTTCTTTTTTGGTGATGTTCTTTTGTTTCTTATGTTGTATAGACGCCTGTTTATTTAAATAATTATCTACTATAAATAATGTTAGAGTTAAAAAAATTTAATTGGGTGTTATAATTTAGAAAATTTAGATTAATGTGTCAGAATTTAAAAAATTGTATCAATATTCTTTTACGGTGATATCAAATTTATTTTATATAAAATTTAAATATATATATATTAAAAATAAATATTTGAGTGTCAACTATATATATATTAAAAAAAGATTTATGATGTATATAATAAATAATGTTCAATTATTTTTTAAAAAAGTGTATATATATATTAAAATTAAGATTTGTGATGTATTAATAGTGTATAAATTTATATATTATTAATAAATAGAATGACGGCAAATTGTCCTGAAATTTTAATATTGGTTTTTGGTTAGAATCCATTTACGCCGAACCCAACAAGTGTCTCGGTAAAAAAGTGAATGATATTCATCTTAAGAGATATGGGTTCAAATCGCAATGTCTACATGCAGGGACGGAGGACATGGGTCCCGGGAGGGGCCTATGCTCCCACTTAAAAGATATATTTTTTACCTTTATAATGTAAATTTTTTAAAAAAAATTGGATTATTTGCACATTTGCCCACCTCAATTTTGAAATATTTAAGTTTACCCTCAACTCTAATTCCTTGCTCCGTCTCTGTCTACATGGTGTGCGCGCATTGTTATGAGTTAAGAATATCTATGAACAGATACTACTTTCTAATCACCTTTAGACTATTAAAAAATTCACCAACGCTGTGTAAAACTTAATTACTTTTACATTCTTTTTGAACTGTCAGATGAGGGTAATAAATGATTAAAATTATTTCATTATCTTTTTTTCTAAGTGATAATATTTAAATTTTTTATTGTTAATCTCAACCATCTATTTACTTTTATGCAATGATTAAAAAATATATAAAACTTTCAAGTTTTAAATAGTGTAAGAGAATCTTATTTTTTTTAATTTATTGTATAACACTAATATCTAATTGATTGACTAATCCGGGTCGAGTACTGTAGAGACTAATTATGAGAGTGACATTTTCAACTTAATTTACTCTATTCACAAATACAGAATCTAAACCAATAATATTTTTTTGGGTAAACTACACGGGAGACCACCGATCTTTGTGGTTGGTGTCAAAATGACCACCGATCTTTCAATGTTGTCAAAATGACCACTCAACTATTGATATGGTTCCAATATAGCCACCAGCCGTTAAAACCTAACGGAGAGGCTGAATGTGAAAATCGTAGGGACTAAATGTGTAATTATACAAGTTTTTGTTAATTGCCACATCAACCTCTCCGTTAGGTTTTAACGACTGGTGCCTATATTGGAACCATATCAATAGTTGAGTTGTCATTTTGACAAAATTAAAAGATCTGTGGTCATTTCGATACAAACCCCAAAGATCAGTGGTCTCATGTATAGTTTACCCTATTTTTTTTAAGAGATCTAGTGTTTTATCCACTAAAACAATTGATGTTGGTAAAATACATTAATATTAAATTTATATAACTTAAATATTTTTATAATTTATCTATAATCAATAAAATTATAATATCAAACTTTGCGTGTGAATTATTTGCTATTACATTTCGAGTATATAGATATAGATTAGGAAAAAGATTCCAATATTATAAAATGGATATCCCACTAAATCGAACTCACACGTGCGAGTAAAATCCTAAAAGAAAATAAATTACTGAAAAAGAAAATCCAATTCAGGTGCGGCACGTGTAACATCTCTATTTTGAATTCGTGCGTCCCCCTCCCTTGTCCGTGAAGCCTTTTTCCTTTCTTACTTTTGCCAGCCCCTGCACTTTATTACTCATTTCCCCACCTCTCCCTTTTCTATTTTTATTTTTTACTGGTTCTTCCTTCTCTCTCAGTTGCAAGTTTGACAATATCAAACCAATAGGCTCAAATATTGGCCAGCAAGAATCCTCATTAATGGACGGCTGGATCAGGCGCCATACCTCCGCAGCTGATCTCTGGCCGTCCATCCTCTTCTTCTGTCTTCACTAGCATCGGTAATCCGTTTGCATTTCCACTATTTCTTCTTCTTTTAATTGATTTATATTTCTATGTAGATTAGCTTTTTTTCAGATTTATTTGTTTTTATTTACTGTATATTATGCTTCCGTTAATGAGTTCAGAACTGGATTGTTGTTGTTGTTTGTGTGCTTTTTTTTCTGTGTTTTGAGTGTGTTTTTTGGTTTCTTAAGTTGTGTTTGGTTGGAGAGAAATTGTTTTCGTGAAAAAAAGAAGAGAGTTCTCTTTCTCGAGAAAGATAAGTTTCATTGAATCCATTCAATATCACTAATTTAGTGACGCGATCACTGATTAGCTATGTCAATTTTATGTATAAAGATGGAGAAGCGATAGAAAAGAAAAATTTGTAATGGAATCTTATGCTAATGGTTTTGTAGGAACATAGAAATTTTCTGATGGAATCTTATCGTTTCATTGATTATTTTTTCCCTACTGATGTGGCGCAATATTCTGTCAAATATGAACGCATGAATTTGGACGAACATCTTCATAAGATATGAACATCTCTGTCAAGATATAACTGATCCGATGAAGTTTCGCAGTTTACTTCATTTTTGACTTCTTTTTCTTCTTGATTTTTGTCAGATTTAGTGCTGTTGTTTTCACACAATGGAGACTTGTGATTGTATTGACTCACAGTGGCCACCTGAAGAATTGCTTGTTAAATATCAGTACATATCTGATGTTTTAATCGCCCTTGCTTATTTCTCAATTCCCCTGGAGCTTATTTATTTTGTTAAAAAATCTGCATTCTTCCCGTACCGATGGGTGCTCATGCAATTTGGTGCTTTTATCATTCTTTGCGGGGCAACACACTTTATAAACCTATGGACATTCGCTATGCATTCTAAAGTCGTTGCTATGGTGATGACCATTGCCAAGGTCGCATGTGCTATTGTATCGTGTGCAACTGCTTTGATGCTTGTACACATTATTCCCGACCTGTTGAGTGTTAAAACTCGGGAATTATTTCTGAGGAACAAAGCCGAAGAGCTCGACAGAGAAATGGGCCTTATTCTCACTCAAGAAGAAACTGGAAGGCATGTAAGGATGCTAACTCATGAAATAAGAAGCACACTCGACAGGCACACGATATTGAAGACTACCCTTGTTGAATTGGGTAGGACCTTGGGGCTGGAGGAATGTGCCCTGTGGATGCCATCAAGGACTGGTATGGATCTGCTACTTTCACATACACTAAATTACCAAATACAAGTTGGATCTTCTGTGCCGATAAATCTTCCTATCATCAATGAAGTCTTCAATAGTGCTCGAGCGGTTCGTATACCCTATACCTGCCCGCTAGCCAGGATCAGGCCTCTAGTGGGAAGATATGTGCCACCCGAAGTTGTTGCTGTTAGGGTACCTCTTTTACATCTCTCGAATTTCCAAATTAATGACTGGCCTGAGCTCTCTGCTAAAAGCTATGCAGTCATGGTTCTTATTCTCCCCACGGACAGTGCCAGAAAATGGCGAGACCATGAATTGGAACTCGTCGAAGTTGTGGCAGACCAGGTCATCTTATGATTTATGTGCTTTCTTTCATTGGCTGCTTCTTTGATGTCTTAATGAAATGCTCACCTTCAGTTTTAATTCTATACTTGGCTGTAAGTGTATGGATCGACTTTTGAAAAACTTAAATGTGTGGACTTGATCTTCTTGCCCCTTATTTACCTGTTAAGAGACTTTGATTCTTATAATGGTGATGTGTGTACAGGTGGCTGTTGCTCTTTCGCATGCCGCTATTCTGGAGGAATCCATGCGTGCCCGTGATCAGCTTATAGAGCAAAATGTTGCTTTAGACTTGGCTCGTCGAGAGGCCGAGAAGGCAATTCATGCTCGGAATGATTTCCTTGCTGTAATGAACCATGAGATGCGTACACCAATGCATGCAATTATAGCGTTGTGCTCGCTTCTTTTAGAGACTGAGCTAACTCCAGAACAACGAGTTATGATTGAGACGGTGCTAAAGAGTAGCAACCTTTTGGCAACACTAATCAACGATGTTCTCGACCTTTCAAGACTTGAAGATGGCAGCCTGGAATTAGACTTTGGGATGTTTAGTCTTCATGGAATCTTCAAAGAGGTAATCAGTTGTGATTTTGTACACTTTTTAGCATAGAAATGGTAATAGTTTTGGTAATAATGTTCATATTTCTATAATTTCAGGTCATTAATCTGATAAAGCCCATTGCATCTATAAAGAAGCTATCTATGACTATGATCGTGGCACCTGATTTGCCAATGTATGCTGTTGGTGATGAGAAACGGCTTATGCAAACCATTTTAAATATCGTGGGGAATGCTGTGAAGTTCACAAAGGAGGGTTATGTTTCGATTATAGCGTCGGTTGCAAAACCGGAGTTGTTAAGAGACTGGCGACCTCCAGAATTTTACCCGGTGTCGAGTCAAGGCCACTTCTACTTACGAGTCCAGGTTCTTGAATGCTTCCAGTTAAACTTCTTTTCATTTTGGTTCACTTCTATCTTACTTTTTACTGAATGATCAGAAAAGCATCTCCAAGTAAGAGTGAGTACTGGATCGGGTCGAAACGAGTTAAAAAATTTTGATTTAGTGGAGTTAATGAGTCATATTTTATTACTCAACCGTTCTGTAACCATATATAATATACATATAATCTGGCAGGTTAAGGATTCTGGTTGTGGTGTTCTGCCACAAGATATACCGCTTCTTTTTACCAAATTTGCACAGCAACGTAGCGGATCCAGTCAAATTGGTGGTGGGGGTGCGGGACTTGGACTCGCCATTTGTAGAAGGTAAAACTAAAAATTCTCAACATAACTTCTGCATATGAAATATTTGGTCTTTACTTCACAGTAGCAATCAAATTTTTTTGCACTTACCACAAATCAGGCAGAATCTAGATAAAGCTTATTTATACGTTCCTAAATTCAGGAGTGACTATTCAATCGAGTCAAAATATTTAAAATTAGTCGAGTTAAATAAGTCATATTTTATAACTCAAAATTTATTTGAAAAATTTCAAATCAAATCGTTCTATTTTACGATCAAATTTAATTATAAATATTTATAATTTTGATTTTTTATAACAATATATGTTATACACATATATTTCTTCATATCTGATAACTGACAAAATTTAAAGACGCGACTCGAACTTAAAAATCGATCTACTAATTACTAAAAATTATAAGTTATACGAGTCCTATTTTATAACATAAGCTATATTTGAATTTCTTTTAAGTTGAATTGGTTTATTTTTTTTTGCACTGAATCAAGTAAAAAAATTCGGCTTTTTCGAGTAAGTCCAGTTTTACTCACTCTACCTAAAATGTTGGACCAGGTTTGTAAATCTGATGGGAGGCCACATATGGATGGAGAGTGAAGGGGTTAACAAAGGTAGCACAGCAGCATTCCTTGTCAAACTCGGGATCTGTAACAACCCCAATGATTCATCTATCCATCATCAAGTTCCACCCCACGTTAGAGCCATTCATGGAAGTGCAGATCTGACCGGACAAAAACCTATCTCAAGAGAGAACGATAGGGGAGTTTCATCAAATGCACGATACCAAAGAAGCCTTTAGATGATAGTTTGGGAAGGATCGACTTAATATAGTTATAATTTTCCTTTCTCTTATTGGTCGATGTTGAAGTTGAGGGTTACTGTTTAAAACTGAATAATCGAATATAATTTTAAAAATAAGAGCTGAATGAAATCCATGAACCCAGAAAACAGTGATGGTTCGAAGTTTCGGTATATAAATGCGGTGAACATTTTACATAATTTATTAAGAGAGATTTCAAAAAGGATAATTATTTAATACACCAGTAATAAAAAATTTAATTTCTATAAATGCCTTAATTTTAAGGTTTAACAATTTAATTTAAAATTTAAAAATTATGAATTTAAGTTTAATAATTTAAAATTTAATGATTTTAAATAAAATTTAGGGTTTAAAGATTAAAAACTAAATTCTCACTAAAACATAAACCATACCCTTTAAACTTTAAATCCTGCCCACTACTCCTATATTCTTAACCTCTACACCTAAATCCCTAAGCATACACCCTAAACTAAGTTCCTAAATCTAAAATACTTGTGAAAACTAAAAGTTTCCAATTTTCACTATCGGATATAAATCCTTTCGAAAAAACAGATGTAAAATTAAAGCATAACGTTATATCATATAATTAAAACAAAAGACAGCAGTAAAATTTGGAACAAAATCATCAAAGCTTAATCCACCCAAACGAACAAAGTTCATGTAAACCAAAAAACACAGCACCGGCTCAACAAAATTACTTCGACATACTAATTATCTAAAGTTGTGGTCGATCGATCATCGTCGAAAGAGAACCTTCTTACTTCTTAGACTTCTTGGAAACCCTGAAAGATTAAAAGAAAAAAAGAGAGGGAAATTTAATTTATGTTACTTGAAAAGCAAAAGAAATTCAAACTCAAAGATGAACTTACACGGCTGGTTGAGCAGCTGCCGCTGGTGGTGGTGCAACTGGCTTATCCCCTCCTGGTCCCTGATGAGATTAAGGGGGGAAATAAAACATAAAAATCAAAACAAAGCAGCCCATTATGGGAAGAAGTAGAACCATTACTCGAAGATGCACATGATATACAATTGTTCTTACCTGGGCCAAACGCTCCTCTCTCCTAGCGAATTTTCTTTCCCTGCTTGCCTTGTTCTTAGCCCTCTTAGCTTCAAACTGGTCGGCCAATGTCTTCTCTCTGGCCTTTTCGGCCTTAGATTTGTGGATGCTCTCCAAGAGAACTCTCTTGTTCTTAAACACGTTACCCTTGACTTTCATGTACATGTCATGGTACATGTGCTTGTCAATCTTCTTTGATTCCCTGTATTTGCGAAGCAAGCGTCTCAGAACACGCATCCTCCTCATCCACAGGATCTTTGTGGGCAACCTTGCCTCCCTCGTACCCTTGCGCTTACCTAAAATCAGAATGGAAGCATAAACCCAGGTAATCAATATATGCACATATTTCCCATCTATGTTGCACTAATACGGATACGAATACAGAAACGGGGACGGGAAACGACAATTTCCAAAATTACAAGGTACGAATACGGTAAAGGGAACGAAAAATATAAAATAAATTTTATATTCTAAAAAAAATATAAAAAAATAAAAAAGGTGTGGGAGAATAGAAGAATAAGAAAAAATAGGGAGATTAAATAATGGGGAGTACCCAAGCCATGCCCCATAGTTTCCCATGCTTCATGGTTTCCCATCATGCATCACAGTTTCTGATGGCTAACAAATGCATCACAATCATAAATTAAAAAGAAAAACATACCATATCCAGAGTGACGTCCCTTTCTCTTGGCTTCCTTCATGCGACGAGCACGTGATCGAGAGTGAATCTTGGTTGGCTTCCTGATGATAAAACCATCTTTAACCAGCTTCCTTATATTCTGGCCTGCAATTCACAATTCAAATATGAACATAATCATAATCAAACGTTAAAAGAACAAATTCTTGTGCTAAGCTACAAACCAACAAGTCTGTAGAATATACAATTCTCCTATGACAAGCATTACATCAACTTGAACTGCTATTAATTGTTCAAATTTTACAGTCATGAAAATGAGGAAAGTTTCTTTGTATATCAGTGGAGCAAACAAGGTATTAACCTTGCGTATTAAGCAAACTGATTAAAAAAGCTACAGTTGCACTCTATTACTAATGTGAAAATTTGACTTCCTCAAGCAGGAAATCTCAAGTAAATTGATGTAGAATTCAACGTAAGTTCTAGCCGGAAATGTTCACTTTCCTCGACAAGTAAATAAACGAACAATAGAAAAATCTGAAGTTGAATTGTAAATACGCTAAAGTTCATCTCAGCAAAGAATAGAGCACTCTACTGTCATAAATCAGTAAACAGAACAAAAAAAAAAAAGCTTAAAAGTGAAAGGTATCAGCTATCACAGATTCAATTCCTAAAAAAATTTAAACATCTAGCTTCACTTCCATCAATATATTTGCCTACAAACGATGCGAAATCAGGTTCCAATCATATATCAACTTAAAAACGATGAACAAGAAAACAAAAAACGAGAAGAGAAAGCGTACGAGAGTTGGCCATGGAGATCTCGTTGACTTCATTAGGATCGAGCCAAACCTTTCCTTTTCCACACTTCAAAACGCTCGCTGAGAGCCGTTTCTGGAGCTTTAGCGAAACCATCTCTCTCTTCCTCTCACCGGTGATGCAGCTAACTGCTGTTAGGGAAGAAGGGATAGCGGCTTATTTATATGACCGCCTTAATCCTAGGAATTGGGGGTGCTGCTTTGCTTTTGATTTTGGATCGGGTTTTTTAATACTTGGCGGTTTATTTTCGTACGCGTGTCCTTTCAGTTCTATGTTTATGGGCCAATAGCCTAAAGTTTCCTGGGCCATGTAAAGAGGGATTTAGATTGGCCTTCAAGGTGTCCTAAGCCTTCCAAAAGTAAACAACGTTTTCAGGTTCAAATAAATGTATTTTTCAAAAAAAATCAAACTAATGTAGTAAAAATATAATTTTTTAGGCTTAAGGGTGTAAAAAGTTCTTGAACTTTTGAAAAAAATAATTAAGCCTTTGAATATTTTTTCACCTAATTAAGTCCTTGAACCAAGAAATTCAATCAATTAAGCTCTTGAATTAAAAAATTTAATCAATTAAGGCCTTTGACCAATTTTGACCATTAAATCTTGACAGCTTTTTTAGATATGTTGGTTCAATGCGTTGTATTATTGTGTTTCTACTTGAAATTTTTAGAATTTTTTATTTTATTTATATATTTTTTAAATGTTCTAAAATTTCTAAAAGACTTGTAAAATTTAGAAAAAAAATATTTTTTTTGAAAAAAATAAGTTCAACATAAAAGAACTGCAGTGTATCATGTGTCAGTAATATCTAAATAAAAAATATCAAGATTTAATAGTCAAAATTGGTCAAAGGGCTTAATTGATTAAATTTTTTGGTTCAATGACTTAATTGATTAAATTTATTGGTTTAAGAGCTTAATCGAGTGCAAAAAAGTTCAAAGGCTTCTTACGCTCTTAATCCAGTTTTTTAATATACAATTTATATAAAATAAATTTTATGCAATCGATTTATTTTAAGTTTAAATTTTAAATTTTAAAATCATAAACTTTAAACACTAAATTATAAGTATATTTTTATATAAATTTGTATAAACATAAACATCTTGTGTATGAAAATATTAAAAAAATCAAGTTTGTTTACTACGGATATCAAGTTTTTATTAGAATAATTTGAGTTTTAACCTACTAATATTAACATTTATTTTTTTTAGTACGAGTACATACTGCATTTAAAATTATAGTCGGGTTTGAGGGGCAAAATATAAATGTTGAAAAGCGGAAAAAGTAAATTCATAATTAATTTATTTTAAAAAAAACTATACAAAACAAGGGTAAAAAAATTTTCGTGCATAGGGGCAGGGCAGAAAAGCCTGGTTATAGAACGAAAACAGTCTACCAACAGAAGCCAGAAAAGGAGGAAAAGCTTGATCGTGGCACTCAAAATAACTTCTACCAACAGCAACCAGTAGAAAATCAAAAGCCGGAGTTCGAAAACGAAGCCAAGCCTGATTATGACACTAACCCAAACATCAACAAGCCACAACCAGATGCATACGAAAAGCCAGACAGATTTCTACAAATCAAAGCCAGACCTCTATCCAACAACACCTGAAGTTGTCCCCATTGGAGTTGAAGGACTTGTTTCATGTAAATCAGGACTCAAGTATTACCCAATTCAAGGTAAACTATTTGTCACAAAACACTATTTAAGTATCCATATTTATGTTTTTGCTCGAATTTCTTTCAATGAACACAGGAGCTTTGGCAAGGATAACGTGTCTAGCTGTTGACGAGAATGGGTACGAGAAGACTCACTCGGTTTGCAGCGGGGAAACTGATGCAAAGGGCTACTTCTTTGCAAGATTATCTCCTTTAGGCCTAGACGTGGGTGATAAGTTGAGCAAGCTCAGAGATTGCAAGGCATTCCTTGAAAGCTCTCCATTGGAGACCTGTAACGTTCCTGCGGATGTCAACAAAGGCATTAGTGATGCTCCTCTTTCGGATTTCCGTGTTCTTGATCACATGGGGATGAAGCTTTTCTCCGTAGGACCTTTCTTTTTCACCTCTGAACCTAATTCAGTGACCGTATTCGTGGAAAGGCTCGGATTTCGATTCGGTGACATCGGGCACTTTGTTGAGCATTGCAAGAGAGTTGCTGATGTGATGAGATATGTTGTGTACACTTTTTTCAATAATGTTTTTCGTATTCCCTTTGCTGGCATCTAATCCGTCGAGACATGTATACTGATTCGTCATTGCCGCGCTCAAGAACGTCCGTAATTCGTGGTGGTTCCCCAATTTCCCCGAGGAAAGATCGGCGTGGGCCACCGTCAGCTCACTCAAGGTGTGGTTGAAAAGCTCGAGACAATCGTTTATGGCGGCATATTCCAATGTGTTGTTACTCTTGAGTCTCTTTTCGATGCTGGCGCAATTGGCGGAGCATAATGTCACCTCGTACATGGTTCGGTTCAAGATTATCGATATGAGCTCCGGGGGTGACTTGGAGGCGAAATTGGGGACAACGGAGATGACAACGATGCAGAGGTATAATTAAGATATAAGTTTTTTTTTTAATCATAAGGAGAAGCATGTTTGCGCGTGTTGACTAGGGTATTATAGCTGGATATTACTCGCTCTAGGGTTCACATCTTAGTACTTTTGTAGACTTTCATGCAGTATTACTCCCTAGATATTTCTTCACCTGACACTAGACCCGTCAAACTTACTTCGAGACCTGAATTAATTTATTTGAATCTAGACTTGAAATTGGCTTAATTACGATGACTTAAATTTGATCTAAAACGCGAAATAAACAGAAACGAATCAAAATTGACCCAAATTTTAGTTGAATCGAAAATAGACTCGAATTGATTTTAACCGAACCGAACGGATCTGAACCGAAAGCAACTTGAACCGAAGGTAACCCAAAATAAAGAAAACATATTAAAATAAATAAAGAAAGATGGGATGTGATTGTTGCACAAATCACAAAAAAGCTAAATATACAAGCTATAAAAAGTCATATATAGGGTCAAAAAACTTACCTCGGACTGAAACCCGACTAAAATCAATTGATCTCATATTAACTCGATATTGACCCTACCCAAAATCAACAGAACCGAAAATAACCGACTTGACATTAATCGAACTATAGTCTAACGAACGAAAATCAACCGACCCGACCCAATACCCAAACTGAAATCACCATAGACCCGAACTAAAATCGAACCGAACTTGAACTTAAACCTAATATAGTCAGACCTGAAATGACCGAACCGAATGATCTGTTTTCCACCTTTACCTGACACTAAAAAAGCTGGTAGTTTCAATAGAAGAAAAAAATAATATTTATTTTAATAGATTCATTCAAATAATTTTATCTATAAAGTGTATGGACTTATCAAAAAGTTAAAAAAATATTTTAATCTTTATAAGGCTATTAAAAAAAACTGAAAAGCCTTCTTAAACATAAGAACACCGGTCCTCTAAAGATGAACCGTGGTTCAGACCAGGTGCTTGTTTTATGGCTGAACTCACCAAAACAAAACAAGCTCCTCATTGTCACTAGCTACAATGCAGTGCAATTAGGTTCATAATTTGGTGGAGTTGTTAAAGATTTGTTTAATTTATACTATTCACAGAACCTTGCATCGCATGTGCTGATGTGGACAGTGCACCTAGGAAAGTCCAATGGGAATTAGGCAAAATTAGGATATTTTCCGATCCAGAGAATAAACCAAAACTACTATTGGTTTATATAAGGGTTGGGCGTTCGATTGAATCGAGTAAAATTTTTTTGAGTTATTCAAATTTACATGTCCTATTTTACAATTCAAACTTTATTTAAAATTTTTTGAATCGAGTCGAATCAAGTTGAATTTTCGAGTTTTTGGACAAATTTAACTGTAATTATTTATAATGTAATAAACATATTGATTTCAATTTAAACGACTTTCTATATTCATATATGATATACATATATATTTCTTTATATTTTCACATGTGATATACATAATATATCAGGCAGAATTGACAGACTCGACTCGAACTTGAAAACTGATAAACGAATTATTAAAAATTTCGAATTATTCATCTTATTTGAATTTTTATTTTATAACTCAAACTTTATTTAAAATTTTTTCGAATCGAGTTGAAACAAGTCAAATTTTTTAATATCTAATCAAATAATTTATTTTTTTTAAGTCGAGTTGAATTTTGTCTGGCCCTTTATATGTTTTGGTATTAGGTAAGCCTTATATATGTTTGAAAATTTGCGCAACAGCTAGCCTGGCTACTTGGTTTCCCTCTTCATGTGGTTTATAATGTGGAGCCATCTAGCTCGAGAAGAACACCGCGTTTTTTAGCAGTTGACTTCAATATATTAATGAATAAATGATCTACCTCTACGATTCTCGAGAATTCGATATTTGTATGAATGTTTAATATAATTTAATTCTCGAGATTTTATGTGATTACTTAAAATTAAATTTGTAAAAAAATAAATAATTATGTAAATTATTACTGAATTTTACTCTCTAATTTATTATAGTCATTAAAATTTCAAAACGTTCAATTTACTCACTGAAGTTTAGACATTAAATATTTTTTCACTTAAATTTAGACAATGAACATTTTTTATCATTCTATCGTTTATCGTAGTCGTCATTCGGTACTAAATTTCACTCGTCGTTTTGTCTCGTCCCTTAAGTCTCAATTTGACCTCTATTTTGTCAAAAAAATGTCTCAAAATTTATAAAACACAAAATCTTTTCGGTTTTTTTCTCGTCAATCTTTCTCATCTATCTTCAAATGAAACTAGTTTCTTTAATATATTACTTCTCTCGTGCTGATGAAACTTTTTACAGTTTATATCTTGGAGAAGTTTCTCAGTTCGCCGATAAATGAATGCTGTCAAAAAATTAATAGAAGAATGACAAAAATTCTTCAATGTCTAAATTTCAGTGAGTAAATTAAAAGTTTAAAATTTTAATTATTAAAATAGATTCGAGAGTAAAATTCAGTAATAATTTATTTAGTTTAAAAAAATAAAAGACAAATATGACTGTTTATGTTAACAGCAGAAATAGAATCAACCTAAGCTTCTTTTTCCCTATATATATGTACACCTAATCCTCCAATACGAACCATCGAAATCACTCAGCTTAATCTTCCTTTTGTTAAAAACTATTGTCTCCCAAGCTGATATGCTCTCTTCTAATGATATCTCAGCTCATTCTCCTTCCTTTCTTCATACATCCTTCTCTTACAGACACTCTCCCATCCTGGATCCGTTTGTCTGTCCACCCCGGACCCTTTTTTTTTTTCAGATCCGTGTTACCTAATCAGACATCCAATGTGTACAACTATGGTCGTTTCTCTGATCGTAAATCCCTGTCACGGTCTCGGAAATTCCTTAAATTGGTCGAAAAGTACCTGCGGAAGTACCGTCCCTCGTTGTCGGTATCCGCAATTTGGGCACTAGAGGATTGCCGATTTCTAGCTGGCCTCAACATGGATTTCTTGTTGAGTTCCTTTAAAACTGTGAATGCCACTAGTACAACTCTGTCCCATGTCGAGGCTGATGACATCCAAACATTCTTTACTGCAATTTTAACTAATCAGCAGACCTGTTTAGACAGAATTCAGTCCACTGTTTCGGCTTGGAGCATACGGAACAGCATCTCGGTTCCTTTGTCGAACGACACGAAGCTCTACAGCGTGTCTCTAGCTCTTTTCACAAAGGGCTGGGTTCCTAAGAAGAAGAAGGGTGCATGGCAGCCTAGTAGCAAGCAGCTAGCTTTCAAAAACGGACGTTTGCTTTTGAAAATGTCGAGTCGGACACGGTTGATTTATGAGACCGTAAGTCCAAGGAAGCTTCTTCAGTCGAGTGATCCGGATCAGGTCTTGGTGAGTGACAATGTGACATCATGACGGTTAGTCAGGACGGTAATGGGAATTTCACCACCATTAACGACGCTGTATCCGCCGCTCCGAATAACACCAATGGTGTAAAGGGTTACTTCTTGATTTACATCACTGCCGGTGTTTATCAAGAGTACATTTCCATTGCTAAGAACAAAAAGTACTTGATGATGATTGGAGATGGTATCAATCAGACAATCATCACCAGAAACCGCAGCGTTGTCGATGGTTGGACAACATTTAACTCCGCAACATTCAGTAAGTACTTTCGAGTTTCGAGTTTAACTAAATTCAAACATGCTAAGCAAAGTTAGCTAAATTATCTGACAAAATTTTGTTTAATATTACAGCTGTGGTGGCTCCAAATTTTGTTGCGGCAAATATAACTTTCCAGAACACAGCCGGGGCAATCAAGCACCAGGCGGTCTCAGTTAGAAACGGGGCCGATTTATCGGCATTCTATAGCTGCAGTTTCGAAGGATACCAAGATACTTTATACACTCATTCCCTAAGGCAGTTCTACAGAGAATGCGATATCTACGGCACGGTTGATTTCATATTCGGAAACGCAGCTGTCGTGTTTCAGAACTGCAACATATATCCTTGACGGCCAATGAGTATTCGAGGACTGCAATATCGTGGCTGCTGATGATCTAGCCTCCAGCAATGCTACCTTCAAAACATATCTAGGGAGACCATGGAAGGAGTATTCGAGGACTGTATACATGCAGAATTTCATGGGAAGTTTGATAGACCCTGCAGGTTGGAGAGAATGGAACGGAGATTTCGCGTTGAGTACGTTGTACTATGCCGAGTACGACAACAGCAGAACGGGCTCAAACAGATCGAGTCGGGTCACATGGTCCTGTTATCATACTATTAATGCTACCGATGCTGATAATTTTACAGTGTCGGGCTTCCTGGTGGGAGACGACTGGTAACCGGATACGGGAGTGCCTTACACGGCAAGCTTATTAGTACAGAGCAACTAATTAACATATGAAGAATTCGTTTATTCTTTTTTTTATCTTCCCACTTTGGTCGTAACGATCAATATTCGATCCGAATTCCGATCATGTAGTAAACATTTGGATTTTAAATTTTATAAGTTAATGTACAAAGTACAAACCATTGAAAACATAATTATGTAAGAATATTAATCATGTTGTAGTAGGGTAATGAAGTTAGGCGGATATATAATTTATTTTGGAGCCAACATATTGGCGATGTCATAGACAATAGAAACTAGCTGGCGGAAGATCTTCGTCTTCTTATACAGCTCCATGTCCTTTCCTTCGCTCTGATTCAACACGGACGCGCACTCGCTGGCATCGTCCATGGTGGTTCCGACCTCCGTCTTCATGCTTTTGAAATCCCTCGACGTAATGAATGCCAGGGCATCATCGAGCTCCTGCATCGCGTCTTCGAAATTATCCGAGCAATCTTCGAAATTCTGCTCCGTGGTAGGTGCCATAAGCTCGGCACTTTCCAAGAGCGTCTGCCTGATGAAGGACGTAGTGTTCGAGCCGTTGTTGATGGCGACATTGATCGCGATCAGTCCGAGAGCGACAACGTCCTTAGCGTCACTGCTGGCGTGTTCGGCACTTAGGCTCGAAATGCAAAGATCCTTCTCCCTAACCTTTTGGCAGGTTTCGTTGACTAATTTATTGTTGGAAATAGCATTTAGTGAGGGAAATAAAGAGAAGCAAATGAAGAAAGATAAAGCAAATGCAACATTATTTGCCATAGGCTTCATAGTTGATTAAATTTCATAGGCTTGAAATGCAAAGATTTTATAGTTTTTGTACTCATTTTAAAAAATGTATATTAAAAAAGAATTCTTTAGAAAATGTCTTTAAACAGCTTAGAGACAATTAAGCTTAACCACTCATATAGACAGTTAAAAATAGTGAAAATGTTAACAATCAACCCAAAATGTGTTTATCCGTTTCTAACGGTACCGTTTTAATTGATAGCAATGGTTTTTATTAGACTGGTTTTTGAAGAACATAAGTCCTTTGATTTTTTTCCGTATGTCCTAATACTAAAAAAATTAATTTAGGGTTTAGGTGTGGGTTTAGTTATCAGTATATAGAGTTTGAGATTTAAGATTTAAAAGGTTTAATTTTTTTAGGGTTGGGACATAAAAAAAGCATATGATTTTTGATCGTTTTTAATGACTTTGCTTGTTATTAGGCTAAACTTGTTGTTTAACCGCTATTCAATTTTACTATTTAACTGCTGACGTGGTAAATATAAAAAACAAAATAACTTTTTTGTGTACCTTTATATTTTTTTACAAATTTAAACCTCAAAAATTATAAATATAAATGATTGAAATTTTTTATTGAGATTCATTATTTGACCGAGTGATTAAGGATATTTATGTTGTTTCACAGTTCAAATATCGACATTTACCTTAAAAATATAGTATTTCTAAGCTTAATTAAAAAATTGTATTATTCAATCAATTATATATTCCCTAAGATTAAGGGTAGAATTGATTAAAAATATAAATTTACAAGACTAAAGAAGATATTTATATTTTTTTTAGTTTTAGGTGAATAATTAACATTAAAATTAATCATAAGTTCGGAGAAATTAAGATTTTTAAATAAAAAAGTAGTACAAAACTTAATTTTGTAAATAGTATACAGAATAAGGTTTAAAATTTAAAATAATTAATATATATATATAACCAAAAAACCATTTTCAAATAAAATTTAAATTTTGATTATTTAGAAAAGAATACTGATTCTAAATGATGTAGGTTGAAATTGGTTTTCGATAAATTAACGGTGTTGATAAAGATTGAACGACTGAATGCATATGTTGATGAAAAAGTCATAGGAATGATTAAAACAATATTAATAAATATAACTATATAATAGAATTTATCATATACTTTTTTAAATATTTAATTACATTTGTATCAAAATATTATTTTTATAAAATGTTAGGGTCAGAACTAGTATTAAATATCGAAAGACGCCGTCAATAATCTCTAAAATAGGTGGTTAAACCTTTCAGTTGACATCATCTTCTTTTCTTATGTTGTGTGTTCAAGAACCAGTAGAGGTAAAAATTTTCCTTCCCCCTCTCCTAGGTAGAAATTGTTCAAAAAAAATATCGAAACGGGCCAAATTGCTTAATTTCAAACAAATAAGGATCTATTTAGTATTTAAACTTAAAAAATTGAAAAAATGACTTAAATAGAATTTAAAATAATAAAACTAAAAACATCGTTGTACAAAAGAATTCAGGGCAGCCCTCCCTGTGTATACATTGTCCCGTCCGTATACAATACAATGCCAAATAAACTATCCATTGATTAAAAATTGACATAAACAATGTGAGACAAATAATTTTTATTAATTAGAATTATGAATCGAATATCTGAAATAATTTTTTGTCATTTTTTTAAGTTTTACAATTTTTTAAATGGTCTGAAGGTGATTACAAAATAATATCTGTTCATAAATATTAACCTTTTGACAACGGCCATACACATTGTAGACATAGCGATTTAAACCCGGTATCTCTTAAGATACACATTATCCTCTTTTTCACTAAAACACTCATTGGTTCAGTTTTACAACTTTTATTACAATGTTTGTAATAAATTATCCTTTCCTCGTTCTAGAAACAATACTATCGAAATTCTTGGCTACATTAATGCGTACAAGGGAATCACTCAAAGATTACGATCATTTCTATAAGCATCACTTTAAATGCTCTCTCCCCAACTTTATTTCCCAGAAATGCTTTCATCTTCTACCTGTGAATTTCGAGCATAAAAGGAATCTAACCGTATGGAATTTTGGATTTCGATTGTTTTTATGACTGGTTTCTTGGAGAAGATTACAAGGCTCCGCTTTAAAAGGCAATATTGTACTAGTATTCCCCAACACTGAAAATCAGAACGCGAATATGGAGAAGATACAGCACACCACGGTGACCACCAACGGCATAAACATGCACGTGGCGTCGATTGGTTCGGGCCCGGTTATCCTTTTCCTGCACGGCTTCCCCGAACTTTGGTACTCATGGCGCCACCAGCTCCTTTCGCTGTCATCTCTCGGGTACCGTTGTGTGGCTCCCGATCTTCGTGGCTACGGTGACACCGACGCCCCCACTTCGGCAGTTTCGTACACCGAGTTCCACGTTGTGGGGGATCTTGTGGGCCTCCTCGACGCGCTCGGAATCGAGCGTGTGTTTTTGGTGGGACATGATTGGGGTGCACTGATTGCTTGGTCTTTTTGCCGGTTCAGGCCTGATAGAGTCAAGGCTTTGGTTAACCTTAGCGTGGCGTATCCGCCTAGGAACCCTGTGGTGAAGCCCGTGGAAGGGCTCAGGGCTTTGTTTGGCGACGATTACTATGTTTGCAGATTCCAGGTAACTGATTCAGCCAACACTTTTATCAGTTGTTTCGATTCTTTGATTCTACTTTCACTGTTTATGTTACTACATTACGCCGCAGGAACCTGGGGAGATCGAAGACGACATTGCTCAATTGGGCACCAAAAAGCTTTTCAAGTTGTTTTTCACGTCTCGCGATCCACGTCCATTTCGTATATCTAAAGAAACAGGGTTGAGAGGCTGGCCTGATCCCCCACCCTTGCCCTCCTGGATTTCCGAACACGACATCGACTACTTTGCAAACAAATTCAACCAGACCGGATTCACTGGAGGACTGAACTATTATCGAGCTATGGACCAGTAAGTTGAATCAAGTATGCTAAGTTGTTGAAGAAATAGCATTTGTGTAGCCAAGCTAATTCAATCTTACTTGTTGCAGAACCTGGGAACTTACGGCACCTTGGACTGGTTTAGAGATCAAGGTACCGGTTAAATTCGTGGTAGGCGACCTGGACATTACCTACCACATCCCCGGAGTAAAGGAATACATACACGACGGCGGATTCAAGAAACATGTGCCGTTATTGCAGGAAGTAGTCGTCGTGGAAGGAGCAGCCCACTTTATCAACCAAGAAAAACCAGAGGAGATTAGCATGCACATCTATGACTTCATTAAGAAGTTCTGATCCTTTACAAGTTCTAACTCTAAAATAATGCGTGGAGACGTACACCATGCACTTTGAATGGTACAAATGGATCAAGCATTTCCAAATCCTAAATGAATAAATTAATAAAATGGCATAAAAATTAATAAAATAATAAATTTTATTAATTAGTCTCATAAATAACGTGATAAGAATGACCCATTATATAATTTCTCTAATTTTGAGTAATTCACTATTGTCACGTTGATTTCATCAGAGAAATAAAATGAAGTCACTAAATAAACTCATGTATGAAATCTAAAAAAATGATATAATTCATAGTAAAACTTTGATACACAGGCTGTGTAAAATTAATTTTACACAGGCCTGCGTATTTACACTATAAAAACTCAAATCTTAAATTCCTAACCCTAACCCTAACCCTAACCCTAACCCTAAAAATTAAACCCTAAACTTTAAACCCTATACACTAAATTCTAAACACTAATCTTAAATTCTGGACACTACAACCTAACCCCCTAAACCTTAAACCCTAAACTAAAACCTTAACCCCTAAAACTAAAAGGCGTATGTGTATCAAAGTTTTTTCATTCATATAACATACTTACTCGTAGAAATAGGGTAAATTATCTATTTGACACCTCACATATTTTTTTTTATGTTTTTGTTTTGGCCACTCAATTATTATTTTTAAAAAAATTATACTTAATATTATATTTTGTTTTTATTTTAGAACCTCGTAATTAAACTTTCATTAAAATTTAATGAAAATAATTATATGACATGGTATATAGTAGTTTTAGTCTCAAAATTTATATATACTATTAATTTAGTTATAATTAAAAATAATTAAATAACACATTTTAAGATTAAATTAATAAAATATATATAAATTTTAAAATTAAACCGTTACTAAAATAGAAACAGAAGATAACAAGTTTACCCAAAAGTAAAACTGATGGTTAAATTGAACAAGTTTCCGGAATCATCAGAACCAAGTAGAATTCTCCTGCCACCCGCCGCACCGCCGATCCACCAACCACTATTTTCAAAGAACCATTGAAAGCTGCGTACCCATTTTGTCTATTTGTTTTTGAGCTGACAGATTTGCCATAGCCTGCGCTGCTCTCCAGACTCTCTACCAGTCAAACCACCCACCTGCCCTTACCCCATTTCCCCGCCCATCTTCTTCGTCCCCAAAAGGAAACACAAAATTCCCTTTTGATAACAGCTTAAAATGGTTCTCAATCTCACCACCTCCATTCCCATATCGCTCCTCCTCCTCCTCTTCCTTCTCATCCAATCGCCTCTCGTATCGTCATTCCTCCCCACCGTCACTGACGACGAACCGTCAGCCTACGAAGTCCTCCAAGCCTACAACTTCCCCGTCGGCCTTCTCCCCAAAGGAGTCGTGAAGTACGAGTTAGACGAATCTACGGGCCGATTCCATGTCTATTTAAATGGTACGTGTAGTTTCTCGTTGGAAGGATCTTACCAACTCAAATACAGATCGACAATCAGCGGAATCATATCCAATAACAAGCTCAAAGACCTTTCTGGAATCAGCGTCAAGGTCTTTTTTATATGGCTCAACATTGTGGAGGTTATTAGAGATGATGAGCTGGATTTTTCAGTAGGAATTGCCTCTGCAAGCTTTCCAATTGATAACTTTTACGAGTGTCCGCAGTGTGGATGTGGACTGGATTGCGTTAATGGGAAGAAAGTAAGCAAGCCTAGAATTAAGTCTTCTTTTGCTTCAATTTAGAGGAATTTCTAGGGAGAAAATGTTTTAAGTTATTGAATGTTAAAGCTTTCATCTTGGGTTGAATTGAACTGGGGTTTCGGTTATATATTGAAATTTGCAGAGTTCTAACTTTTATGTGTTTAGAATTTAAACTCTCGTGTGTTTGTGTGTGTGTGTGTCGTTTCTAATTACATGGTTAGTGGTGTTTTAATTGCTTGGATTAGGGAAGGGTTGATCAACTATGCGGAGGGGGAATTGGCATATTAGTTCATGTTTTCTTTTAATGCTACGAGTTAGATTGTTAGAATGCTAAGCCTTGGGATATGATTCTATCGTGTTCGTGTTATATTTTCGTGCGGGTCGGTGAATGTTAGTTCGGGTGTTAATAGAAGGTTATGCTTTGCAAGATTGTCTCCTGTATTTGATAGTGGAACTGCAAATTTATATCATTTTAAGTGACCGGCGTTAATAGAAAGAGGTCGAAAGGGGAGAAAGGAGGACTAGAGCAGACGCGTGTGTAGCGAGTATTGTGGAAGGTAAAGCAGGAGGTAGTAATTGGACATTAGTGGTAGTAGGAAAATACAAAATCTTTCTGGCAGGAACTATGTACAAGAAGTTAAGATTTCAATCATCTGTTTGAATCTTATCAAGCCATTAGCCAAACGCCCGACAATATCTCAAGTGCTAGGTTGAGATGTAAGGACTCCCACGGTGTATTTCGATAGGCAGGATCGTTGTTACTCATTCTGCAGGTACCCTTAAGGCTTAGCAGAGAATTCCTATGGTTTCAATAAGAAAAAGTTATCATTAATTTGCATATTGTAGACTTTATTGTTGCCTAAAATGCTTCGTTTCATGTAAAACTGCATATCCTGACTAGTACTTGTCATATTGTGCTCTGCAATCTGCATACAGCATGAAAGGCCCTGATCACATGATTGTTAAAGCATGCTAGATTCAAAACATGGAATTGCTGCTTGGTGTATCTTCAATTGAAATTCTATGGCAAGGTGCCATATCTAGCCATTTGAAGTGGTTAAAAACTTAAAAACTGGTGTATAACTAGTTTGATGGGGTTGTTTTATATTAGCTGATAATAGGCGGTCTTTGTCATGTTTAAAATGCTCTTGTAAGGACATTTAGGCCTGGATTAAGGCTCAGGGTTTGCCTTGGAAGGTAATTAGGCTTAACTTTTAAGTTCCTCAGCTTGCATATGTTCTAGATCAGGATGACTAGATGAGAATGACTTTTATGTATTCAATAAAGTTGAGATGATGTCTGAAGTTCTTACTCCAGTTTATGTAGCTTTAAGGTATCACAGCTGACAGCACTGTTATTTTCAACAATCTTGAGATGTTGGAGCTTATGATAAATTTAGGGGTGTAAGTGAACCAAGCTTGAACGAAGTTCGTGTTCGTTTATTTATTTTTGAAGGTGTTCGTGTTCGTTCGTTTAATTGATATTTGTTCAACCAAGATGTAGGAAAATTCTAGAAATGGGTTAGTTGACAAGGTCTTGGGCTAAATGATAAATTTTTGACAGATTTTAGACTAATTCACTTACTGCTAGATGTTACAAACCCATACTTAGATCTCAGACTCAAAGAGAGGGGAGAGCAAATATCACATCATTGTAATTTGTGATAAAACCTTCCTTATCCATTGAACTAGGATGTCTCTGCTCTTTGTTAAGAAGATAGTCTTGGAAGAAAAGACATTATGTGATTGCTCGGGGATGATCAGATGCATTGTCGTCACGGCCTTGCCGTGTCGTTAGTTATATTTTCTTCCCTCTTCCCATCTCTTGTCCAAACCACAGAATTCAGAATCATTTGATCTGATTCATTGCTACTCATGCATGGAAGTTATCTTCACTCGGCATTGAAGTATTGAGCTCGGGATCGGATTCATTTATGCATAGCTTGGAAATTTTGTTATCCATCAGGTACTAGTTTCCATTTAAACAGTACCTGCAATCTCTCATTTATTGAATCTCTTTTTATAGCATCTATTGATCATATTGGGATATGGAGGAATGTTGGAATATGTTGAAGATATAACATGCGAAGAAATAACATAGTTAAATGTGGGTGCGTGTTTGGCAAATGACAAGTTTTCAAGGAAAAAGAAAACAAAGCATTGAAAAAACATGCAATTGTGTTGATTTTAAATTTTTTTTAACTGAATTTTTATTAAAAAATTATGAAAGATATTACAAATACAACGCATTCAAAAGAGAGAATAATGGGAATTAGTCCACTAAAATTTTATACGAAAATTCAAAAGCACAGAAAAAGTAAATACTTCTATAGAGATAGTGTATCGTCAAAATTCAGAATTATTTCTGAATTTCTTTGTCTCTATCCAAACTAGATGTTTTATGGGAAGGAAAGGAGTGGTGAGCGAACTAAACTATTAGGCAGATTGTTCTGCTACCCAGGTCTAATTACATCGGCAAACAATCATCAACCGAGTGAAAATCTATCTTTTTATGACAATCGACAGAATTATAGTCAGAAATTAGTGATGTGAAGATCTCTGTACGAGCACCAAAAGGATGCTAAGGTATGTTAAAATCATGTCAAAATGACAAATGAAACTAATCACAAAAAACAAAGAAAACACGTGCTACAATGGCAGAGAAAACGCGTGTTATAAAGGCAGAGATCCTTATTAAAAAATATAAAAAAATAAGAAAATAATAAACTCGGTGATCGTCAACCAATACTAAAACTAGTTATCGACCACAGATAAGAAAATCAAAGAAACAAGAGGCTGAAGCGCAAAGGGGGAGAGAAGAAAATTAAGGTAAAAATATCAATTTATTTACGATGTTGATTTTAAACTTTTGAGTTAACCAAATTGATATCTCTTAAATAAAATTTATTACATTAGATCGAGAAATAAGAATAAAGTTTATTTTATTCCTTAAACAAGGTAACGTTGTTAACTCTTATGGATGCTCTTATAGATGGAAGAAATAGAGCCAATTAAGGTTGAATAAAAAATCTTGGGTACAATCGAGGAAAAAAAAGTTAATAAATTGAAAACCAACAATAGTTTTTGAACAATTTTTGGTTTCATAAGTTGAAATTTTAATTACTTGAATTGAACTTGAATTTTTTGTTTAATTTATAATTAAAACTACCGAAAATTTAGTCACTTGCATCAAATTCAACCTTCTCATACTCTTTTCAATTTCAAAATTTTCAAATTTCATATAATTTTTACGTTGAGATCATTACTTATTCAGGTCGATATAAAGTTGAATTTTGAGTTCGTATTTGTTTTGTTAGCTCTGACATTCACTACAATTATAGTCTAGACTTAATATAGTGTCTTGGTATCAGGGACGGAGTTAGGATCAAGAATCAGGAGAAGCAAGATTCTATTAAGCCTACTTATTTTATTAATATTAAAACTAAAAAGGACTTCAAATGTAATTATACTAAAAAAAATTGGGAGGGGCAACAACCCCTCCCAACCTATTAATCCCTCCGCCCCTGTTGGGTACAGAGAGTATCACTCTCATAATAAGTTTTATAGTGTTTGATCTGAATTAATCAATCAATAAATTAAATACCTTATAATGACGATTATAAAAAAAAAATCAGATTGGTCCCAAAGCGGACCATTTTACTTTTAGGGCCCAAAGATGACCCATTCCGGACCAATATTTGCGTCGAAGTCTCAACCTTACCGGCATTCCCTATCGACTGTTCTGCATCCGATTAGGGCATTTTCCCCAGGGAGAAAAAAAGAAAACCCTGAATTTTAAACCTCCTTTTGCTTTAGCTTAGAGCCAGAGCCAGGGGAAAACAATGGCGGAGGTTAGTCAGGGTCAGGGAGAAGAAATTCCTCCGAATATGACTTTATACATCAACAATCTCAATGAGAAGATCAAAATCGACCGTACGTATTTCAACACTCCAATTCCCCCCCTAAAAAATGGCTTACACTCCTTTTTCTTTTCCTTGATTTCTTGTTTTCTCGAATGATGTTTGCAGAGTTGAAGAAGTCGTTGCTCGCCGTGTTTTCACAATTCGGAAAGATACTGGAAGTGTTAGCATTCAAGACGCTGAAACACAAAGGTCAAGCTTGGGTTATTTTCGAGGATGTTAGCTCCGCTACCAATGCTCTTAGGCGAATGCAGGGCTTTCCCTTTTATGATAAGGAAATGGTATATGTATTTTGAAATTATAACTTCTCTTTTCCTATGATTTATTGCATTCATTTCAAATAATTTGATGACTTTTTTAACTGGGTTTGTGGTTTTGTCTTGATTTCAGTAATTTGCCTATACATTTTACTTTTTACAAGAATGGATAGATTTTCATTTTATTGGTTCCTGTCATTAATGGAGACTGCAACAAGTTTCCTAACTCTGCTTTTAATATATCAAAATTGATTTTCCTTGTTTCTAATAATTGGAATGTAAACCATGTTCTCTATTTGCATAATGTGCATAGTATTTGCTACTAATATTACTAATAACTAACAAAAGAAATGTTTAAATATTTGCAGAGAATACAGTATGCAAAGACTAAATAAGATATAATAGCTATAGCGGATGGCACTTTTGTACCCCGAGAGAAGCGAAAGAGGCATGAAGAAAAGGGTACTCTCTGCTTTGCCCCTTGTATAAAATTGAAAAAGCTAAAACTTGAGCTATTAACATGCTTCTTGTTGTATATGGTTTGTCTATAGTTTCATGTTCAATCAGTATTGCGCTGCTGCTGTTGTTGGTAATCACTAATCAGTTAGACTTTGGTGTGTCCTTGGAGTGCATCTAGGTGTTGGAGAAGTAAAACTGAGGATGCTTATATTTTAGACTTTCAGTACTAAGCATGTGTTCTCTCTCTGACCTGCTGCTTATTCTAATACGTGACGTACGTTTTTTTATCTGTTTTATAGTTCTCTTCCCTGTTCTTCTCTTGAGATTTGTATATGTTGTCTCAATGTAGGAGGGAAAAAACGGAAAGAGCAACTTGATCCTAATCAAGCAGCAGCAGGTTTGAATCCAGCTTACGCGGGCGCTTATGGTGCAACACCTCATGTAAGTTTTTTCTCTCTATGGACTCTGGTTGAAATTAACTTTGATATCTTGCAATTATGCTATTATTATGGGTTGTTTAGAAGGTTATAGTTTCAGTCTTTGTTCACATTTATATCTTTTGAGCTGCTGAAATCCGGCTGCAAGAGCATCTTTTATTCAACTTACATGGAAATTTTCTGTGCTTTGCTGTGTTGAATATTTGTTGCCTATTTGTTTGCTCTGATGAATCTCAGATGATAATTGAACTTGACCATTTTATACCACTAGAATCTATGAGACTCGTGATGGTCCACAGCACAGGTGGTTGAAGATTGGATGTTTAGAGTCGTAATTGAATGAAACATGGTTATTTGCTTGAGGGTCTAGTTATACTATTTACTTTGAAATTGGTATATCAGTTACATATCATCAAGAAAAAAAGAAAAGAAGGTTAAGCATGTAGGTGTTTCTCATTATTTACTCCATCTTTTCCTCCAAAATGCTGCAGCTATCACAGTTACCCTACCTGGGTTCTAGACCAATTGTTCCGGAAGCTCCTGCGCCACCAAATAACATTCTGTTTATTCAGAATCTTCCTCATGATGCGACCACAATGATGCTGCAAATGCTCTTCAATCAATACCCTGGCTTAAAGGATGTTAGAATGGTGGAAAGAAAACCAGGTATTGCCTTTGTGGAGTACGAAAACGAGATGCAGTCAACAGTTGTGATGCAGGCACTACAAGGTTTCAAGATACAGCAAAACCAGATGTTGATTACTTATGCAAAGAAGTAGACAGAAAGACCGAAATAGCCCTTTTCTCTTGTTTTCTCTTGCTTCCAGCTCGAGAAGGTCATGCGTATGGACCATGGATGATGGTCAATTAGATGGCAATTGCCATCAAATCTAATAGCTGTTTTGTGATATGTTCTCTTTAACTAGAGCTTGAGGACTGTTACTGTAGATTGTTGGCCAGATGTTTATGTTTTAAGCTGTGGATTATTATGAAATTCTCTATAAACATTTCTTTATTTGCAGCAGTCCATGTATTACCTTTGCTGTAGGTATCAGAGTAATGAGTACATGGTTTTTTTCCATTTGTCTTGGAAAGCTAGAAAACATAGATTGAAATTTGAATATCGAATCAAATTACAAAAGTATGAATCAAATAACTAAATTAATATATCAAATGATTGTATTAATTGTACTTTCTTCAGTTACACAAGGAGCATATATCATTAATCCTCATGTTAATTGTACTTTCTTCCATTGTTGCAATCTCCTGTTAGAACAAGAAACATGTCAAAATAGGCATATTTGGAGTGGCTTAATCATACACAACAATCATCTGTAGTAAAAGTTGAATTGGTTTACTTTTCTGAGCATTTCAGCCTTGGTTGGCTGATCCTCACGTTGCAGGCCAAGGAAGTATAACTGAAGCTTCTTGGCAGCCTCCATGAAATCTCTAGCACGCCTCTCCACATCAACTATAGCAATTGCAAATAAAAACACCATTTCAGGACACAAGGATTTGATCCAAAAAGGTGAGATAAACTAAATTTATCTGGAAAAAGAATCTGGGTAGTACGTTAGTAAGTTGATGCATTCATTCAAGCACATCTGACTTCCAACAGTGAAAAATGGGGAACCAAGCATCAGAAATGGGATACTCTAAATCATTGAAATCTTCAATTTACACGAATAATTTAACGCATCTATATATTTAAGATTTAAGAATAAGAACAAATATCAAAGACTACTATACAAGCAACATGGCATATATATATATATATATATATATATATATATATATATATATATATATATATATGTGTGTGTGTGTGTGTGTGTGTGTGTGTGTGTGAAGAAAAAGAAATGGAAACGCTTTGGAAATCAAGGAGAGGGTGAGAAGTACTGACTCTGATGAGAAGGGTGTGGAGAACGATCAATACCTTGAAGCTCTCTGGCAGGCAAGCATGGCAGCAAAGCCGTCTCCAACGCAACCACCCGCGAAATCATGTCATCTCTTGATGAACCCTGCGGCGATTTTATCATATATTTTTAAGGATTTTTGCAATAATGCTCCCTCTAAATATATATATATATATATATTTAATAATTAGGTCATTATAATTTATTTTTTTTATAATTAAGTCTCTAAATATTTTAATGGATCAGGTCAGATTCGGGTTTAAGTATATAATTTTCGGGGTCAGGTAGAGTTCAGGTGGGCAAAAAACCCGACCAGTGCCCATCCCTATATAGAATGTCCCCCAAGTTATAGCAGATTTCCTAATGTATTACATATATTTTATAAATGTCACTTTTAGTACCTATTTTTTTGTTAAAATACTGGAGTGGTATATGAAGACTGAAGTGATATAACACACTTAAGTAATCTTGTCTTGTGGAACTCATTAAGTGATGTCGGTGGAGAAGATAATGTTGTTTTTGAACAGCTTGTTTGTATGGTGTGTCTGCATTATTAAATGGTTAAGATTAATGAACAGATATCGTGCAGACAAACTGCTCGGATAAAAATCATCTAATGATACTAACATTTACTTATTTTTCCTGGGACAACCTAATGGAGTTTTGGTTGAAAAAGGAGAGTCAATCTGAAATCAATCATAACCTATGTATTTAATAGTAATAATGTCACACGTTGGCCAATTTGTTTTGTAGCTGTTCCTCAGTTCTTGAAGCAAAGTCAAATGCATGCATCAAAGCATGGTGGACTTTGCAGGCTTTTAACTTGTTCGAGCTAGAAAGCATGAGCAAGGTTTGAAAACAATGGATGATGGGCAGAAAAACTTGCGAACAAAAATTTTGAGTGTACGCCAACATAAGGCATTTACTACAAAATCCACGACACGCCAGCATTTATGTCTCTTAGATCTTGATTATGATCAGGGACAGACCTAGGGGTGCTGGGAGCAGCCGCATCCTCTAAAAATTTCAAGTTCTCCTATATTTTATATATTCTCTTTGTATTTTTTTATTGATAATCTAATTATGTACCCCTAAACTCTTGTAATTTTGCACCTTTACATTTTTAATATAGCTTCCTAATAGTTTGCACCCCTTACATGAAATCATGGGTCCGTCCCTGATGATGATGGCTTCAGTTCAAAATCCATGTTCTTCAGCAACACAAAAATTACCTCCGCTTTCAGGTTTTCCGCAGTTATTTTTTCGTAACTACTCTTTCGTTGTCATTCCTCCGACTCCAAGGCCTTAAGGTCTCTGAAGTCCTATGTGATTTTATCAAAGAGTTATAGTAACTGATTTTATTATCTAACAGTCAAAATTATATTATCAAGCCATCACTGTAAAAAAAAAAGTGAATCTTCCAAAATCACCTTAATCTCATTTTTACCATCATCAACTTTTATAAAGGTTTTCGTTAGGGTTTCAAAGTTTGCACAACTTGAAATCTTTTTCTTGCAAAGATTGCTTTGCTTTCCTTACATGTATTAAAACAAGTGTCGTCACTCATCGGGGTGTTTGAAATTCTTACGAGTATGGAGTATACATGAAGATCACGGCCATTAACTTTGTATTGGGGTTAAAGTTGCTGCATACTCTGTATAATAGGGAATCATATCAACCTAGGGAGCCCCATTCGCTATTCAAACAAGAAAGGTTAAACTATAAAATAAGTGCCTAAACTATATTTTTTTATAATGTGTGTCTAAAGTATTTTTTGGCTCAAATAGGTGCCTACAACTTTATTTTTGGCTTGTTTTAAAGTCAATTGAGGCACCTACTTGGGCACCTATTTCAACCAAAAATGAAACTTTAGACACCTATTTTAACCAAAAAATACTTTAGGCACCTATTGCAGAAAATAGACATAATTTGAGTACTTTTTGTAGTTAAGCCAACAAGAAAATCACTTTTTCCTTAAAAAATCATATATTTGTTTATTCGTAGTATATTATTAATATTATGGGGGGTATACGCTCACATACCCACACCATACTCTAAAAAGCTTTGCACGTTTGCACCCAACACGGCAACACGCAACGCAAAGTCTACGTGCACCTATTTCAGCAAAAAAATATTTTAGGCACCTATTTAGCTAAAAAAATACTTTAAGCACTTATTGCAGAAAATAGACATAATTTAAACACTTATTTTATAATTAAACCAACAAAAAAAACTACTTTTTCCCTTAAAAAATTATATAATTGTTTATTCGTAATTGTATATTATTAATATTATGGGGGTATACGCTCACGTACCCGCACCATACTCTAAAAAGCTTTGCACGTTTGCACCCAACACGACAACACGCAACGCAAAGCCTACGTGCATTCTTACTTTATTCTTCTCTTGCTCCATTGCATCAGCTGTTTTTTTCCGATTAATTCGATTCAAATTTAGCAGACGTTTAATATGAAGTGACATTTTGAATCTAAATTTAATTTTTATAATGTTAAAGTTCGAACTTTTAATTTTGCTTAAATGGTCTAATGCTAATCCCGCTAGAACAACCGATTATTGATTACATTGATTTACTTTGAATTTCTATGCTTGAGTAGCAGTATTATATATTTTTGGTCTGACATCTTCGGTAATCATATTGGAGTATGATTCAGACATGAAATAACTTTTTGGTTTGCAAGGTTAGGGGTTCGAATATTAGTGTTGTAAATAGAGAAAATTGTATTAGAAGAATCGTTCTATATTAAAACTTTGTAAAATTCGATTTAAATTAGTTAACCAATAAATTAAATATCTATCGCTAAACAAAAATAGCCAGCTAAGCTCGTTTCTCTCTCTACCGCACCTATAAATGCTGGAGTTTCTACATCTCGAGGGAACAATAGAAAAGCATATGCAGATACTTAAGCGGGTGAGCAGCTCCTGTTGGAGAAGCAGGTCACGTGCAAAGAGTGCCTTATTTTTCTTAATTGCACGTGTTCTCCTTCTCCACCACGGATTCCTCGCCCTTCCTCCGCTGTTTTCCCCGTTGCCTCCATTGCTTCCAAGCTCCAAGAGTGTATATTTTGTAAGTAAAAATGTTACTATTATTATATCGAGATATATCATTACTTCTATTGTTATTAATATAGACGAAGAGAGAATCAAACATTGAGAGAAACGAGAATAATAAATTTAAAAAATATAAAAACTTATTAAATATTTAATTTTAAGGGACAAAGTTTAATTTGTTTAATATTTAATTTATAAAAATCTAAATTATTATTATTAGACCAAAACATTTGAGGGACACAAACATATCAGTCTTTATTTTAACCTCAGTTTGATTAAATATTTAATTAGCATTTAAAATATTTTTAATTTAAATATTTTTTTGTAAGAATCAAATTATTATGTAACCAGAGACCCAGATTCTCTGAGCTTCAAGGATGCTCCTCTCCTGATAACTAATGATTTCCTTTAAATTTTCCAATACAAACCCTATGTTTATATTAATGTTTGAATGAGACAATGGTTCTTAACGGTGAATAGATATATACAAAAGAAAGAAAGCTTGTTTATAAATATTATCAATTGTGTCAACAACCTTTAAAGTGGGTGATTAAAAGTGTTCAGTTGACATTTTTCTTCCTCTTAAATCGTGAGTTCTAAACTCAATAAAAGTAAATTTTTCTTTCTCTCTTTTCTTAGATAGAAATTGTTTAAAAAAATATTATTAATTGCGATTTTTATGTTTTATGAAAAGACGATGATGACAAATTTTAAAATTATGTTTGTAGCGACGTTTTGAAAAATTTAAAGTTGAGGTTTCCAACCTTTAAAAATATAAATTCGAAGAAATTTTGGAAAAGCTCGTTTAAATAAAATGAAAAGAGTCGCCACTGGTCACTTGGATAAGGTAGACCGAACACCAAGAAAACAAAAATCAGAGATTCTAAGTTCGGGAGTCAACTAAGAGTGGGTAAGGGTTCGCACCCCAACCACACTCAAAAATTGGTACCTAAGGGTTCATATCACATTTAACTAAGAAAATTTCAAATTAGACCTAACTTAATTAATAATCCCTAAAAATACATGAATGCATGAATATGTGATTCGAACAACCTAACCCGCTACCCACGATACCCAAAGGAGATGACGCCCGGAGACTCGGAACGAAACTCCCACTAAAATATCGGGACCTCGAGTACTAAATTAGATTAAAGCGATAAATTAAATATGACAATTTAATGCAAGAACAAAATAAAAGATGTCATTTTCATCCAAAAAAATAAAAGATGCCCAACGTAAATATAGGGATGACAATTTAACCCGAATCAGGCGGGTTTTGACCCGATCCGATAGAGGCGAATTTTTTCTTTTAAAATTCGGATTCAGGTCGGGTCGAGTTTTAAGGAATAGATAGTCGGGGTCAGGGTGAGGGCGAGTTTAGGATGAAAATTCCCCGACCCGACCTGACATGATATATTTAGGTTAAATTTTGACATATTTATAAAAAAGCCAGTAACTATATATATAGGGTTTTTCCCTTTTCTTCTACACACCCTCTCCACCCTTCTAGTTCTTTTCATTTTCTTTCTAAATCTCTCCATATTGTTTTGTAATTTTTTCTTCCATTCTTATTATCTCTTCTCATTTCTTCTATTATTTTTCCTTTTTATTAGTTTTTGGTTCATTTCGCATGGTTTCAAGAGATTTCGTCTAAATCTCAATTTTTACACTGGGTAAGAAGGAATATTATGTACTATAAATTTTCGATTTTTGTTTTTCCTTCCATTTTCGTTCTTTGCATGTTTTCATTAACCCTTTTATATTTTCATTTTCATTTCAGATATGCATTGTTTCATTAATCTCTTTGTATTTTCATTTTCTATTTCAGATCTGTATGTTTCTAATTTGTTTTTTTTGTTTGATTATTATTCATTATTTTTCACTAAATTTTTTGTTAATATACTTTATTTAATTTCAAAAGCTGTCAAAGATTTTTGTTTTATTTCAATATAATACTACTAGTGGATGGTTTATTATCTCATAATCTAATCTGTTAATTTTTCTGGGTTATGTGTTTTTGAAGAAGTTTAGTTGGATGAGAAATTCTGAAGAAAAAAAAAGTGAAATTATTTTAATCAGGTCGGATCAGGGATAGGTTTTTGTTTTAAAAGTTAGGGTGGAGTCGGGACGGATGAAATACTGATAAATGCTGGGTCGAGTCGAAATTGGGTGAAAATTCATATTTTTCAGATCGGGTCGGACGCTAAAAAAACCCGCCCGCCCTATTGTCACCCCTATATAAATAAAGGTAACATGAAATAAACAAAACCAATAAAGAAGCACCACACACATACATATAATACCGGATATAATAATATTTATGTATATATAAGAAACGGCAGTATTTAAAAGCATACATATAAGAAAACATATATATATATATAGTAAATACCCGCATAAAACGGTGTGTACATAAGACTTTACATATGAAACAATAATATATATATATAAATCTTAGCATATAAAACGTACTTTATATATATATATATACCACATAATAATATGAAAAAAACTTTAATACACAGGTCGTGTAAATTTTAGGTTATACGTGCATTTTAGTTTTAGGGGTTAGGGTTTAAAGTTTAGGGGTTTAGGTTGTATGGTTTCGAATTTAAGGTTAGTGTTTAGAATTTAGTGTATATGGTTTAAGATTTAGGGTTTAGGTTTTTAGGGTTAGGGTTAGGCTTAGGAATTTAGGATTTGAGTTTTTATAGTGTAAATACACAGACTTATGTAAAATTAGTTTTACACAGCCTGTGTATCAAAGTTTTACCCAAATAATATACATTATATTATATAATAAAGAAAGAAACATGCTACATATATCATACACATATAAACAACAATAATCAAATAAGGACTGAATTTAAATGAAATTTAAAATGCAAGGCGGAAAATTAAACATGCATGATGCTAGGAGGGAAAGGGTACATTATAACGACTCAATTCTCGGATTAGTGAATTGGGTCTCAGGTCTGGGTTATGGGGTTTTATCTTAGAAGTTTTAAGTAAGGGCTTTTAGGTTTGGGCCTATTATTTTGGAAGATAAGAGTGTGGATTTTAAATAGAGTAGTGGGTGGAAAAAGAGAGAGGATATTATGAGGAAAAAGAAGGGAAAAAAAGGAAAATTGGATAGCGATAGAGAAAGAAGAGGAAGTGAGAGGAAAGTAGAAAGAGGAGATTTCAAACTCTGGTCTACGGAGATTCGGTCGTCCGTTGTTGACATCTCTACCATCATTGTATTTGTTTCGTCGAGACGAGTTCACCGATACCAGCGGCACCACCATCGAAGTCGTCATCAGAGAGGGTGAGAGAAATGAAGCTTTGGCCAAACCAAAATATGGTAGTTTCGGTGGTCAAATATGGAAACCAAAGGCACCAGCGTGTTCACCAACATCGAGATAGAGGGTCTGGAGCTCGCCACAGTCGTTTGACTACCGGAGGGTGCCCTACTCGCCGCCCATGTGTGTGGGCGTGGTTCAGCTGCAGTGGGCAGCTATATCGGCTCGAGCTGGCCTGTGAGCCGACCCGAGCAACAAACCGAGCTGCTGAGCCGTTGACCATTGATTGAACTATTGACTTTTTTGAGGAACCCTACTGAGGGTTTCTCGACATATTGAGTCCATTGGTGCAATCTTTTTTGCCAAATTTGAACCTGATAAACTATTTTTACGCATTTAACCTTGTATTTTGATTAAGGATGTAGGGAATTAATGTATTTTCTTATTCATTTTTACATGAAGATTATTCGGGATTGGATTTTGGACCAAGTGGAATAATCAGGAAGTTCATATGAGGATTTATCACTTTGGCTTAAGGTTAGTATACCTTAAACTCTTATTGCTTCCAAAGTAGGTAGACGATAAGTAAGCATGTATGGAGACCAATAGTATGAGACTCGATATTTATGAAATGTGTAATATCCCAAATTTTTGGTTAGTGACCAAAATGAAAATTTTGAAAGTTTGATGGTCAAAGTATAAATTTTGGAAAAGTTTAGGGACTAAATTATAATTTCTAAAAGTTATGTATTTTAGTCCCGTAAATGAATAGTTCACCCCAAGAATGATGTTTTCGTGTTACTTGAATTTTTCTACGGAGTTTGTATTAGTGGCTATAAAGCGATAAAGTTTAGAAAAATATTCGGATAATCGAATCGAACATTCAAGATATTTTTAAAGGATGATAAGGCGAGGTTAAAAATTTCATTTCCATGTCTTAAAATGGTAGGATTTAACATGGACCATTGGATTAAAGTAGATTTTCCATGTTGAATACGAGTCGTTGGATGAAAAATGGCAAGATGTTAATTTTGGAAATTTCCAAGGGCAAAGTTGGTAATCACTAACTCATTGGTATATTTTTGACCCTTGGATTGGTAGGTAGACATGTGGTAAGTTATGGAACATTGGATTATAAGGGTAAAAAGGTCATTAGACATTAAAATGAATTTTAAATTCATTTTAATTATATTAGATGACAAATGGCTAATTTGGAAACAAAAGAAAATTCAAGAATTTTTCTCTCAATTTCTCCTTGTTCGAATACCCCTCCAAAGGTAAGAGAAATTTTTCTTTTGGATTTTTAAGCTTATTGGATTGAATTTTTGGTTTAGATATGAAATAAGAAGTTGTTCTTCACTGAATTCTCTATCATTTGGTATAAGTTTTACTCGGTTTCCATGCTCCTAAGTTGATGTTGATGATTAAGTTGGATGAAGGACATGTTGGAATATTATGTTTTAATGGTTGTGATGTTGTTTCTATGGTTTAAATGATGAAACTTCCATGGAAAACTAGTTAGTGACCATTCGGCTACTATGAATAAATTAGGGGAAATTATGGCAAAATTTACTTTGATGATGGAAATGATGAGAATGATGTTCTATAAGCTTGATTTTGTTATTTGGATGAAGAAATGATCATGTTCTTGAAAACTAAGAATTAGGGTTTATGTTAAAGTTTGGAATTTTGGAACATGATTGAATGAAGATTGGTTGTATATGTTGATTTAAGGTGTTTGGAATGAAAATTTCTAATTAGATTGCATTAAGGACCAAAAATGTAAATTTTGAAAAGTTTAGGGACTTGATTTTTGAGCTTGTATTTAAAGTATATTATGTTGGAAAAATTAAGTCTAGTGATTTAAATGTTGATTTTGAAGTTTAAATCAGCATTTTGGGTTAAAATTGAGTATTCGTATACTTTAAGGACCAAAGTGAAAGATTTTTTAAAGTTTAGGTCCTAAAGTGCAAAGGATGAAAAATGTAAGGACTAGGCTTGAAATTTATTGTAGGAAGCTTAAAAGAGTCCTTAGGGACTAAAATAAGTATTGTGGTAAAAGTTGAAGATTTGAAGAGAAATGTAATAAAATGTGATTCGAATATAGAAAGTTTTATCGGATCAAGTTTGTGCATAATGGATAGTTATTTTAATTACTTTCCATTGTTATATATGGGATGAATGTGTACTAACATATACTTGGAATGATATATGTTATTTTTAATGTAGATCCCGATATAAACCAAGGTCGTTTTAGCAAAAAATGAAAAGAAAATGATCAGAAGTGAAATCGAGTAGCAAAGTTAATATTATCAAGGCTAAGGTGAGTGCATACATGTATTTAAATGTGTGTTTGTTGACATACATTTTTATAGGGAGACTTGTGATAAGTCAACCTAAAAGGTAAATATTTTTATATAGCATAATATGTTTTGCATGATACATTATTTTACTAATTTAAAGATCATGGAATATCTTTATGCTTACAAATGGTTTATAGCATGATATATATGATAAGCTTTTTATATAGTTTTTAAATGGCATGCATAATGTGAATTGTATAGAACATATTGGAGTATGAACTACTCTAAATATGATATGTTTTACATGATATAAATTGTATAGGGGTTGCTTGCCATTTTGCAGGAATTGACTTTAAAGTTTCCATTGGTAGTATAATATTGAGTTGGACAATATAGTGGTATACCATAAGAGTCACACTGTATCTGACACTTCATTGTGTCGATAGTATACATCGTCAATAGTTTGCAACAGTTTATTGCGTTGATATGGCAACACTTTATTGCATTGATATGGTCGCAATACTTCATGTGTTGATATGTTCCTGATACTTCATTGTGTCGATAGAAAGGATAGTACTAAAATGTACACGACTCGTATATTAGTCACTTGATATTTACCTTAGGCTATATGATTTCACAGAATAGTTATATATATTTTTATATAGTACAGAATGATCACAGTATGCTTTCAGGCATAAATATTCCTGCATTACAGATTATATGGTTTAAAGACTATCATGCTTTTGAAAAGTATCATGCATTAGAAAGTAATTTATATGTTACTCATCTTATGCCTCACTGAGTTATACCCAACGTGTATTGTTGTTATACACGTAGGTAAACAGAAGTATGAGCGGAACTTTTGCATCACCTTCTCTTTTGGAAGTACAGAATCGACAGGTTAATTTCAGTACTTATAACATCCATGTTTTTGTGTTTAATAGTAGCACGTACTAACTAAACCTATATTTTTGTTAAAATACTTCAACCAGATATGTAATAGTGTTATAAACTTTTTATAGAGGTTAAACGTATTTACTGCTTATTATTATTATTATATGTTTTGATATGATTATATTATTTACATAAAAAGTTTTAATATCGGGTATTAAATTATTATTTTATTTATAATTTAGATAAAGTTAAACGTGCTTGGAATAGAGAAATTTCAAGTTGGGTGACCATCTTGGGAAGTTATTTTTTAAAATTTTTTAAATTACCCTGGTTTTTAGTTCAAAGATATTTTAAAAGCCTGTAACATCTTTAACTCGTGTTCGATGTACGGATACGGGAAATGGGTGTTACAAAATGCTTGATGATGTTACGAATATGTTGGGACTCATGGAGGCTTTAGAGATCTTGTAGGTCGTTTGAGATGCTCGTATGATTATTCAATGATTGTTTGATTGATTAAAATAATTATGATGCCTTGTATGCTTGTTCGAATGGATTGACGTGATTTGATGGAATTATGCATAAAGGGTTAAATACTCAATTAAATAATTATAATGCTTGTAATTAATAATAATTGAATGAATGTGTTAGTAAACAAATCATAATGACTTTCATAAGCTTTAGAGGACGAGTAAGCTACTATAGTATCGATACTCGTGTTCGAGTACCGATACCCACTGAATAGAATGGTTTATTGTATTGGTAAAAAAATGGATATTGATGTGGAATATTAATGAGATAATATGGATTAATGGAGATAATTAATGAGAATGTTTAATATGAACTTCCACAATATATTAATAAGTCAGTAATCTTAATTGGGTGACTTGTAGTAATAGCACCCATAGGAGATCCTTGGTGGATCGAGTAATATTGTGTGATGTATGGTAATCGTGTCAATGTTGTATGCGGTTTGGACACTTGGTTGGTTGAGTCACCTTTGATTGATAGGATATCTAGTGAAAGAATGTTGCAACACTATGGTTAGAGATATCGAATGAAGGTTACCAATGCTATGTGACCCAGACCTCATTCAAAGATACTCGATGGGGGATTTCGAGTATGGGTGTATGTTCTGATGCTAGGTGACCCGGTCTTACCTAGAGTGTTGATGCTCAAGGGGAAATTCCGAGCAAGGGTGTATGTTCCGATGCTATGTGACTTGACCTCACCTAGGGTGTATGTTTCGATGCTATATGACCCGACCTCACTCGGAGTGTATGTTCCGATACTAGGTGACCCGACCTTACTTCAAAGTTGTTGTTATTAATATGTGTTTTCGCCTAGATGATATGATGAGATATCGAGTATGGTTGGGCCTTGTGTGCCATGTATGATGTTTTGGTATGTTGAGAGAATGTGTTTAGGCGACTAGTGGTAGCGCGTGTTTATTTATCTCTCCTTATTGCCCATACTAGCTTGCATGTTTATGATTAGCATGAAGTATAGTAGAGTAGATGTGCACCACTGAGCTTTGTAAGCTCAGCGCTCGGAATCATTGTTTCCATGCGTAGGTTGATCGTTGGATCGTGGGATCGAAGAGTACTATCAGTACGGGATTCCATTATGTGATGAATTCTAGAGTACGATACTTTTGTTTAATGGGCTATGTATTCATAGAACCTTGCGTGATGGAGTATGTAATTATTATTTTTGAAATTGTATTAATTAAATTAAATGTTCAAACATTTTAAATTTAACTTAGAGCTTCTTTGTACCGTTTTGATTATTTAACTATATTTTCAACTGTTGGCTTTAAATGTTTTGGAAATACCTTGTTTGGGATAAACCTAGTTTGAGAAATTTTATAGTTTTGGGTTGAGCTTAAGGCTCAAATGTGACATCCAGGTTAAGGGTTTTACATACATAACCCACTGAATAAGGACTAAAATAAAGGGAAATCATAACCTTTGAGGACTAAAAATAGTGTTTACCCTTTTAAAAACGGATTTGGTTCAAAAAGGGATTAAATTAAAAACGCTTCAAAATCAACAGGGACTGAGAGAGTAATTTAGAAAGGCAAAATGGCCAAAAAGTATACATGAAAACGCGGAGGGACTGTAGAATAATAAACCAATTTAAATAAATTGATTAACTCTGAAAGGGGACGAAATTGAGAGATCCTGAAAATATACATGGACGGAGAGAGTAGTTTGAAAACGATAAAGGCCTTCCGAGTGCAAAAGGCTAGACGCATAGGGATTTATGTTGCAAATAAACTATTTTTAAGAAATCAAATTGATATATACTCAATTTTTGGTATAAAATGAACCCTTATTTTTTTTAAACTTTCGCCAAAAGTAAAAAAACTCTCTAGAAATCATGAACTCTCTTAAAATCGTACTAGCCACAACAAAATTATCGTCGGCCACCGTTTTTCGGCATCGGAGAACCTCAAAAAGTAAACCCAAAAACTCATATCTCTTTCTCAAATCAAATTAAAAAAACCTTTTCGAAACAACACTAGCTTTCCCTCTCTTTCTTATGAAAAATTAAAGTCAAAATAAAAAGTCATCCCCTTTTAAAATAACCATCTTTCTCCTCCCACTCGATTCACCATGTTTATCCTCAAAGGGAGACGAAGGGTTTGTCATCGACAGAAGAAGGCTCATACCAGAAGGTAAAAACGAAACTCTAACTTTTATTTTTATGCATGCATTAAAAATGAAAGACAGTTGATACCTCAAAAATTACTTACTTTTCTTTGTATTGCCTTTTAAAATCCTTGAATCTCCTTACAAATGGTGTGATTTTTTTTCCTCGATTAACATTGTCTTGATAAAATAAGAAAAATGTTAAAAATTACCGTATTGGTTGCTTTTTGTCCTTTTTATATGTATTCATGTGTTGATCTAGCATGGTCTCTAAAATTATTCTTGTTTGTATTCATGTCCAATAATGTTGTATATGATTTTTTGTTGTTTTGATTATATATGGTGGCCATTAGGGAGAGGGAGAGGGAGAGGGAGTCAGAGAGAGGTATGGCTATTGGAGAGATCAGGCCTGTGGGCTCGTCACGGCGTGGAGACCGTTGGGGAGCTGAACCAACTCATTTGGCTAGAGTGTGAGCCACACGCGGTAGATAGAGAGTATTTCTATTGCTAATCTAGATCGTCAGATTTAATTTATAATCGACGGCTGTGGTATAGCTGCGCAGAAAAGGACGAGGATTAGATTATCTAATACAATAGTTTTGGGCTGAGCAGGCCGAATATGCATATGTATGTATTGGACTATTTTTATTTATATCGGACTTGTAATATATATATATATATTCTTTTTTGGGTTTTGTAAAATATGATAATGAATTGATATATATATATATATACATAAATGGGTTATGTAAATGATAGACTATATTAAATATAGATGGACTAGTATATTTTATAATATTGGGCTTTTATCCTTATTTACTCAAGTCTATAGTTTTTTTTGAATTTTCAATATCAATAATAATAATAAAAATAAATATAGTAATAAAAGCAAAACAATAATAAATAAATGGGTTAAAACTTAGACAAAATTAGTGATTACAACTTTATATCAGGATAAAAATTAATTTTATAATAACCGATTAAAATATAAAAAATATTTATCATTTTATGCAAACACATACTTTTTATGGAAGAACTTTTGAATAATTAAAACATACAAAGGGCTGTAAACAAACCAAACGTTCAGTGAATTGTTCAGCGGGAAGTTCGTTTATGTTCGTTTATTGTTAAAAGAATAAAAATAAACAATATTTTTTGTTCGTTTAATTAAATGAACAAACACGAACAAAAGGCTCGTTCGTGAACGTTCGATAATCCGTTCGTTTAAATTTGTTCACATATGTCCATTTATATTTATTATTTTTCATAACAAAAGTATTATACTTAAAAAAATTATTCACATATCTCCGTTTGTTTATGTTCGTTTAAATTTATTCACATATGTCCTTTTATGTTCGTTTACGTTCGTTTATCATTTTAACGAACGAACATGAAAGAACACGAACAAGATATATTTCTTAACAAACGAACACGAACAAGAAATTATGTTCATTTAGTTATTCATGTTCGTTCATTTACTCAGTTAAAATTAAACGAACAAACATAAATATATCCTCATTCATGTTCGTTCGGTTCGTTTACAACGTGCTCTCTTCATACATATTTTAACTTTTTGAATCCTATCTTATTTATTTGTAAACTTGAAGGGTTATGGGCCCCTTTTAAGAATTAAACCCAGCCCCATGTTTATATTAGGCTTAGTTGAGTTTTAACCAATAGCCGAGCTTGATCATGTGCCAAAAGTTTCGGTTCACTCAGTCGGGTCAAGTCGGTTTATGCTCAAAATCCTGGAAAACCCTTTCCCTCTTAACCAAGAAAAGTAGTGGTTTTATTTCTTCTTTTTGCCGCGCCGCAGCTGCCAACTCTCCACAAGCTCAGGTTAGTCATGGCAGATAAGAAGCAAAAAGAGAGAGTCAGAGGTGGTGATTCCAAAAGAAACAAAAAGTTTAAAAAGCATTCTAAATTAACGAAGAAGAACAAGGATAAAACCGATTCGAGAAGGAAGGGGAAAGGTCCTCGCTTGCCTTCTGCACTGCGAACGGAGCTTGATCGCCTGAACCCTAAAATCTCTTCCGACAGTGACGACGGAATTGATTCCGATGTCGGAAACGACGTGTATGAGTACGAAGAAGGAGTGCCGCAAGAAGAGTCCCGGAAGAACCGCCGGTTCGATCCTGTCAAGAACTATGAATACGAGATCCCTGAGGATTTTGAGGTTCGCTCGTTTTAGTGATTTTTTTTTTCAATTTTTGTTTCGCGGTAATGTTATTTTGGTTGAACTTGGATAATTAGAAACTAGCTTTTAGGAGTGGAATAGCCTAAGTCCGTTTACATCCTTCTAGGGAACTCCGTACTATGTAAAGTGAAATACGATTCCTATACTTCACAACTAGGCACATATAATCAACCATGTTCTGCAGTGTCGGCTCTTACTTTGCGCTCAGTCACCTGCTGCTGAGCCTTGGATTATAGGAAATCGTATTAGCTTGCAGAGTAAACTCTTGTTCCTTATTTTTATTTATATAATGTTTATTAGTATTTTTCTTCTTCTCATGTAGGATGAAAATGTGTCATCAGATGATGACGACAATGATGACGGGGAAAGACATTTGAGGATGTTGCAAGGGATCACTGGGATGTCCACTGATGCCTTTGGAGGTAAGAATTTGTTGAATTTACATTGTTGGATAAGTAAGGAGTTTACTGATCAACCAACTTCAATGACCTATGTTAGTTTATAATGGTTGTAGTACTCTGATTGGCAGATTTTAAATCTCAGTCATGTTTTCATTTAATTATACTATATTTTCCTGTCAATTTAAAGTTGTCACCATTTTGTTTTTTGAGAGATTGTAATGAATGTCCTCAGAACATGGTTGATATCTGTCTGACACGGGACAACCTGCATTTTATGCGAAACTCTGTCTACTCATCATATTTGCCAATCTGAACTTTTTTTATTATATTGAAACATAGTGTTTTGATTGAATTGCCGCAAGTAAGCTGCCGTTGAAAAATGTGTTAACATAGTCCAGAAGAAAAAAAATTGGGGAACTATTCATGCAGGCATCGGGTTAGTTACCTTGACATTTATTATTCAGTTGATATGATTTTTTTTCTTTTTTGGGCGTTTGCAGACAAGAAGAGGAATAGCATGGTTATATCTGAGGCACATCCTGAGTCCGAATACAACCCTACTCGTGATGTTCTTCAGGGTGATGGACACATTACAGTTCAAGATCTTTTGGATCCTATTCAAGGAAAACCAGGATATAGCAAACTTAGAAAAAGAATGCAACATGTGGATAGAAAGTCTGCATCTGTTCAAGCTCCTCTTCCTAAGGCAGATAGAGAGAAATTGGAGAGGATGGCAGTGTATGAACATTCAAAGAAAGATATTACTAAGTGGGAACATTTGGTCAAAAGGAATAGAGAAGCTCCTACTGTTTTTTTTGGTGATGATGTAAACTTGGGGTTTTCAACTATAGGGGCAATAGCTTCTGAATTTGAGCCTAGAACTGAGTTTGAGAAGAAAATTGCTTCATTGGTTTATGATGACAAAGTTATGGAAGCTCACAAAGCAGATGGTTCCAAACTTCTGGAATTAAATAAGGTATGGGCGTTTTAGAACTTCCTTGTTGACTAAGTCTGGCATTTGGTTGCTTTTAGAGGTTTGCAAAATGCCTGCCTCTCCCTGAGTAACTTTTCCCAAACGTTTGTGATGAATTTCGTCTTGATATTTTAATTAAAAGAAATAGACCACTCTTAGCATTGCCTGTCTTAATGGAGGTATGATATACTGGTACAATCATGATTAGAGTTTTGGAGATTCTGGCATACACATAAGTGGTTTTACCCATCTTTTATCTAACATAAGGAACTTTGGTGTATACTGTCTAATTGCAGATAGTATCTTTCTGTGGATTTTGGACTCAAATTTTATTTTATTTCTAACCGTTGGCCTATTTTTTTCTCTTGTTATGGGTTTCAGAAATATCTATGCTCTTATCATGGTTTCCTAATATATAGCTTAAAAGTCTGGCCAATTTGATTCTGAGAAGTGTGGAATAAATAACTTTTTTGAAATCAACTGAGATCATACTGTTCTCTGTGAATGAAAATGGATTTTCCATATTAGGAGCAAACATGGGTTGAATCTTGATTTTTGAATATTTAGATTTTATAGTTTATCATTATTTTGAACTTTTTCCATATAAAAACAGACGTGTCTTCAAACTTTTTATGCTTATGCAATGACATGTGGATGGCTGTAATTTCTGGGCATTTGGATGGACTCGGATCCGCGCATGGTCTTTGTTCTGTTGCATTGAATATTCTGTGATTGTTTGTCTGTCACAGTGTCACTGCATAAAATCTAATTAAGATCCTGAATATTTTTCTTGCGTGTTCAATGCTTGGTAGATATCTGAAGAAGATTACATGAAGCACCGGGATCATGTTGCCAAAATGCGCAGCCTTCTTTTCCGACATGAAATGAAGCAGAAACGCATCAAAAAGATCAAGTCTAAAACCTATCATCGTTTAAAAAATAAGGATAAACTGAAAGTAACTTCTGTAGAAATGCTGATGGATCCAGAGGCAGCCAAAGAACAGGCTAGGAAGCAAGAGTTCAAACGGGCTGAGGTGATCAATCATTTTCCTTTTTTTTTTTAATTTTCTGCTCTCAAACAATGATCTTTCATAAGAAATACTGAATCTTGATTTTTCTCCCTATTACTCTATGATGCAGGAGCGAATGACTTTGAAGCACAAAAATAAGTCAAAGTGGGCAAAGCGTATTTTAGAGCGTGGTTTGAATGCTCAGGATGAAGGTACTCGAGCAGCTATGGCTGAACAGCTTCACCATCATGCTCTTTTGACTAGAAAAATTAATACTGTTAACGACAGTAGTAGTAACAGTGATAGCAGTAGTGACGAGGATGACGAGGGTTCAAACGATGATAGGGCATCTGGGTTGCTAGAAAAAGCAAAAGAGAAAACATTGAAAGTATTAGAAGACAACGAAGAGTTGCCCAATTCTGGAGTTCTTTCTTTACCGTTCATGGTATTTGTTGCTGTATTTTTCTTGTGGTCTGTCAAATGCACCTAAGTTGTATTTGTTTATTTTATCCCAACATTTGCTGCCTCATTTGTTATATTTTAGGTTCGTGGAATGAAGAAAAGAAAGGAAGAAGCAATTGAAGAAGCTAAGCTTGCCCTTCAGGAGTATGAGCAATTCGAGGGTACAAATGGTGCAGTAAATTCAAAACCAGCCACTGCAAGCGGTAGAAGGGTATTTGGTAGGGCTAACAATGAAGCTCCAAAGTCTAAAAAGAAGACCAAAACTGATAAGATGAAAGTGGATAATTATTATGGTAACAGTGACAGTGAAGATGATTTGGAAGTCAAAGATAATATTAACATTGAAGGTGGCAGGATAAATGATGTTGAGAATGATGTTGACCCTAATTATGATAGTAAAGAAGCAACCGATGTTTCAGTATTCAAGGTAATAGCGCTTCTGATTTTCTTGCACCCCTTTTCTCTTGCCATTCTTTTAGCCTGCAAGAGTAATAGGATATTCTACTGTTTTGGATCACAGAATTTTGATGATGTTGTTGGAGACCCGGGCTCAAAAACAACATATGAAGTTGCTATTTTTGCTTCTGACTCATGGAGAAAGGTTATTATCCTTTGCTATCACTTCGAGTATTCTTTAATCCAGAGTAAGCTGGTTTTCCATGCTAAGTGGTCTGTATGCAATCGCAGATAAAAAGTGGGAATGGAGTAGATACAAATGTCAAAAAGTCGCAAGAAGTCAAGGAACCTACTGCGCATAATCAAGACATGGAGGTTTGATCTCTGATACTTTTTAGTTTGCTCTATTTTTTTGTGTTTTGGCAGCTCCTTATTGTTCTGTTCCTTTTCTTGGAAACTATGAAGGATGGAGAAGAGGAAAGTGATTCAGATAGCGGACAGCAAATGGTGGATGGTATTTTGTCCTCGGGCCCCAAGGAATCATATGAACTCCCTTCTCAAGCAGAGCTCATTCGACTTGCTTTTGCTGGGGATGATGTTGCTGAAGAGTTTGAAAAGGATAAACAGGAGATCTTGAATGAGGAAAACCCTGAACCAGATAAACCCGTGTTGCTCCCTGGTTGGGGCCAATGGACTGATGTACAGAAAAAAAAAGGTTTGCCCTCATGGATGCTTAAAGAACATGAAGATGCTAAGCGGAAGAGAGAAGAAACCCTTAAGAGAAGGAAGGATGCACATCTTAAGCACGTCATTATCTCCGAAAAGGTGGATAAAAAGGTAAGTATTCTAGTTTTGCTCTTTAAATTTTCATCTCAAGTACATATTTGGTTTTGTGTCAAATGAGCCAATTCTTTGTCTATCTGTGGTTATTAACATTCGTCACAAGATCTACAAATTTCATTCATTCTGATAAGAGATGTTGCGTTGCACTCTTTATTTCAATTTAGGACATAGTTTAATAGCACACTTTCCGGTGGTAAAATGGTTAAGTTTCTGTAATTGTATTTGGCAGGCTGAGAAATTGCAAACAAAAACTTTGCCCTACCCTTTCACGTCCAAGGAACTTTTTGAACAAAGTATGCGCATGCCGATTGGATCTGAATCGAACCCAGAGACTGCAGTCAGAAGTCTTAGTCGGCCAGAAGTAAGTTCTTTTTTTTTTCGAAATCATAATCCTTGGAACTTATTATATTCCTTTGGAGAGTCGGCGTGCTTGTGTAGTCATTTTACGTGGTGGACATAGTAGAGATTTGTAAAAACCGTGCCTGACTTGGGAAGCTAATTTCAATATTCCTCTCTTTCCCCTTTAAATCTCCCCTCCTCTCGTATAGATTAATTGTATCTACTCACCTTGCTTGTTTTTTCATGCACAGGTGGTGAAGAAACCAGGGGTAATTATAAAGCCGATCAAGTTTGAGGAGATGCATCGTCACGAAAATTCCCAGGATAACAAACGGAGTGGGCAAAAACAGAAGAAAAATAGAAGCAAAGGTGGCAAGAAACAATGAAAGGTAACACAACAACTAATTCTCATAATTTCCCTTCAAGTCTTTAAATTTAAAATTCATCTGGTCCAGAAACTTTGAATTATTAAGGACAAAGAATGAAGAGCTATGTGATTTGCAATCGACGGAGCTTAGGCCATAAGCTTCTAAAGCCATATCATGGAGAATGATAATATATTAATTTGTGAGTTTTCATTTATTATTCTCTGCACAAAAATTTTGTATTGATTGTTTCCTAATCTGCACCGATTGAGAAAAGATATTCACAAGACTTTATCCATATTTAGCACTTGAATTATATATGTTTCCTTTTTTATAATATTTAAATTATCATTACATCTTAGAAAGTTAATGTGTAATGTTCTTATCTGAGCAAATTAGTTTAAGTAGATTATATATACACATATATTGGGAAAATTGTTCAATTAGGAATTTTATTTGGAGTTTATGAGTTGATTTTGTAGGATTTATAATTGGGGTTTATGGTTAGAATGAAAGGGTCTTAGGTTAAAGATTTATATTTTAATTTTTAAAGAGTAAATATGCAGGTTTGTATATTTTTTTTTACATGGAAAAGAATTACTCCACGGCCCACGGTAAAAACCTAGAACAACCTTTTATGTATTCCATTTGTACATGTAAATGGGGAAATTCGCAAGAAATAACAGAACAGAACAGAGAATTTCATTGCTGGCTCCAACCTGAAAACTAACACAAAAAAAAAAAACATATTTACATTTAGAGCTCCTCAAACCCTTCCTCATCGCCATCTTCCTCCACCCTTTGAAGCTCTCTCCTCCAAGTTTCCATCTTCGCAAAAAGGCTAATACGCCATTAGTTACACCGCTGATGCAATTAACGAATAAGATGATTAATACGTAGAACACAGGAAATGCGAGATACGATTATGAACTGAAAGAGCCATCTTATGAATTATGAGAAGACTAACAAAATGGCATCATATTAGGCCAACAATCACACTATAGATGTTTGACAAGGGAAATGGAGATTTAGGGTTCGAAAGGTTTTAAAAGGATAGAGAGTACGTTATAATCTGTTCTGTGATAAAAAAAAATAATAATGATTCCTAGATTACGATGAATGTAATGAACCCTTCATCTGTATGTCTCATGCTTCACAATTTGAACCGGAAACAAAGCAGTTGTACCTGATCATCCGAACACCGGAATTGCTCTGCAACAAATAGTATGTTCTCAGAATCTCCCGGGTTCACTACCTTACCTAAACGTTCAGCTACTTCATCATAGCTGATCATTTCCACCTTGAAACCGTTGCTCATGAAAAGATTGTCCATCCATTCCCTTGTACTAGACTGCAACAACACGAAAACCAGACAACATGGGGTGTGTTTCCTAAAGAAAAGCAATGTAAGTAAAGAACAAATATACACGATGGAAAACACAACACACCTTGTTACAGAATTCGGTATCTGCCAACCATGCAGGCAAATCTCCCAAGAAGAGGCACCCCTTCACGGCCATTCCATTGACTGTTAATAAAATCTCTTCAAAACTAGCCAAAGTCATGACAGGTAGTCCCTACGAAATCAAAAATGAAAGAAATATAATTTTTTTTCCCGGTAAAGTTAATCCCTAGAAGTTTCAACTGACAAGCAATGTAGAAATCGTTTTCACCTGCATAGCCCATATGCTCGGACGATTACCATTAAAGCCTTTCATGACCAAAGTTTCTTGAATATTAGGTGATTCCAATGGAACATGAAGAAGCAAACATCTTCTCGGGATCTTAGCACCAATACCTAATTTCGTTTCAAGAACACTCTCAGAACATGAACAACTTATCCAACCCAAAAACCAACCATATATGTAATAAAAACATTAGATTTTCATAACTCCAGACTTACACAGAAAATATAGAAAAGGAATTGCTTGTTTCTCCAAATTATATATATTAGGCTTATATCATAAAGTAATATCTAAAGTATACCAACTTTTTCATTCAAGTACCTAAAATATTTTTTGGTCAAAACAAGTACCTAAAGTGTACTTTTTGGTTAAATTAGGTACCTATAGTAGACTTTTTGGTCAAAATAGGTATCTAAAGTATTTTTTTTGTCAAAGTAGGTACCTAAAGTATATTTTTTTGTTAAAATAGTCACCTAAAGTATATTTTTCTTATTAAAATAAATATCTAATATATTTTTTAATCAATGTATCATGACAACTTTTAAGAACCTAGATTTTAAGAACCATAGATGAAAAATATATATACTTTAGGTACTTATTTGTAATATTAGCCTATATATTATAACATAAACAAACTATACAGAATTAAGTTCAAGAGTTGGGCACCATTCAGCTTTTCAGCGGCCTTTTGGAATACCCTTTTAGGGGATATATCAAATATGATGGTTGAACTTGGCCAGTTAAGCCTATATGGCCGAGTATCCATTCCATCTGACAAAAGAACAACCTGCAATTTTCACTGCAAAACGTTAAATTTCTACCTCAAACAGTTCGATTCAACCTTAAACTTGGTGAAAATCACCTGTTTAAGACCATCCATGTGGTTTATAGTACGAAGCAGCTTATCATCTATGAATTTGGTCGCAATGCAATACTGTTTCGATTTGTTTTCCAAATCCATCCGAGTGTGAGGCAAAACAAAGCACCCGGCATATGGGTCAACAAAATATATATACATACACGTATACATTTATATATTATTGTTAAGCTTAGTTGAAAAGAGGGTAATGTTTAGAGAATTGGGGTGGGGATTTTCGCTTGCCTGGTCGTCGGGTCTCCTTAAAACGGAGAGAAGCTGAATGGATGGCGGAGTGGAGCAATGGGTCGTTTTCGTCGCTGAGTTGAGCTCTGATTGAGCATGCATTTCTCTGCTTCTTCTTCCTCTGGGTGTTGGAGATAAGAGTCAAAATAATATAAATTTTAAGTTTTTATTGCTCGAAATAGGTGTTATGAAAATCAATTCGTATTATGATTTTGACTTTCTCTTAATATCTTTTTTGTCTGTTTCAGGAGATGCACGGGACAGACATAGTCTACTTTGAATAACTCTTCAAACTCCTTGTTATCTTCTTTGCAGAATATTTCCTTTAAGCTTACCCAAGAAATCTTCAGGTTTGATCAGTAAAGTGAATTAGAGAAACCCCGATTTTGAAGCCCAAGTTACAAAGATTCGAAATTCGAAAGAAATACAGCTCAAGGGGAATGATCCATTTTTGATGCGTGAACTAACATTTTAGTTGCAGTTCACTCGAAAAACACTAGCAAGCAAAAAATGAAGTAGAAATAGGTAGGTTGAAGATCAATTAGGAGCTTACTGTAACCAAAATTCCTTTGAAAATAAGAGTAAGGTTTAAAAGAACCTGAAATAGATAAAAGAGGTCCCTAAGCAAAGGTAACTAGAGAGAAAATACTAGACCAATTTCTTCATTCTTCTTCCTCCCCTTCATTCAAGCTATATTAAGATACCGGAGTTAAACAAAACAGAAATCCTTGTTGAGGCAATCGATCAGCCAAGACTCAAACATTGTGCTTCTTCAAGTACTTCTTAGCCAAGTACTTAAGATACCTAGAAACCAAACAGAAATCACAAGGATCAGTCAACTGAAACTCAAAAACTGCTTCTTTTCTTTCTAACAAAGATCCCAAGAAAGGATCAAAGCAGCAGAAGCTCTCAAGCCTAGCGAAGGCGAAAGCTATCAGGCAGCCACTGCGAATGTTTTTGAGAAACAAGCCTTAAGGATTGTCATCGTTGACCTTAACATTAAACCTATCTATCCATAACAATAAGCAGCTAAAGCTATCTATAATCTTCACGTAATAAACAGAGTCCGATCTTAAAAACTTGAATTCAAGTTATAAAGAAAACAAAAACCCATTCGTACTAAGGTTGAGTTCAATTTATAAGCAAAAATGCAAGAAAAAAGGGAAATTGAAAGGCAATAGTATCAAGGTCTCAGACATCCAAGGAAGGATTAAAGCAGAAATAGCTCTCAAGCCCGGCAAAGGCGAAAGCTCTTAGGCGGCCACTGCAAATGTTTATGAGAAACAAGCCTTAGAGGATTGTCATCATTGACCTTAACAATAAGCAGCTAAAGTTATGAAAAACCTTCACATAATAAACAAATCCCTTAAAAACTAGAATTCATATAGCAAACAAAAACCCATTTTGTACTAAAGTTCAATTCAATTTATATGCACAAATGCAAGAAAAAATAAAAATTGAACGGCAATAGTATCAAGCTCTCAGACATCCAAGGAAAGATTAAAGCAGCAGTAGCTCTCAAGCCCGGCGAAGGCGAAAGCTCTTAGGCGGCCACTGCGAATGTTTTTGAGAAACAAGCCTTAAAAATTGTCATCATCGACCTTAACCTTGAACCTAAACGAGTTCAACCACCTTTGCCTAAGATTTAAAGCCATTTTCAAGATATAAAATTCAGAGATGCGGCACACGTGTTTTATCCATATTACAACTAAAAGATGAAAAGCAAAATGGGGGAAGTACCGCTTGGAAAAGTTGGAGTCCGACACGACGGTGATTCTGTTCTTGTCGCGGGTAATAGTGACGGAATCACCGAGTGCACCGGCTTTGCCACCGACCTTGATCCGTTCCTGGAGGAACTTCTCGAGTGAGGCAATGTCCATGATCTTATCTTCAACCGGCTTAGAACAGTCGATGGTGAAGGTCGCTCCCTTCTTCTTCCCCTTGGGTCCGGCTGCTGCCCCACGACTCATCTTTGCTGCGTTTCGAGAGAGCACCTTAGCTGCCGCTGCGTATTTTGAAGATAATCAACGGCGGCTAAGTTACAAATGTTTATAGCAGAGTGTATATATGGATTTCTGAGTCTAGGGTTCGAAGTTTTGGGCTGAAACAGATTAATCGTTTGTTGTTATGATCCAACTCAAATTAGCTTTAATACAGCCCGATTATAATTTTGGCAAGACCAAATTCAACCCAGAAAGACAAGAAGGTTTCTTGGACAGTAGTTTATTTTTGCTTAAATTATGGCGAGGCTTAGAAGAGATAGTGAATGTATCTTTACTTTAATCGATGGTCGAAGATTTCGATGTTTACTTTAGACATATAATAATTTTAAAATTTCTGACAGTAATTAGTCATTGAACTCGTTTATGTCAGTGTTTAAAAAAAAGAACTCGTTTATATTAGTATATTAAAATCTATGATCAATTTTTTTTGAACGAAAAAACTTTAACTGAATTTCATTAATCAAAAGGAAGAATTACAAAGTATAACACACTCTAAATCATGAATATCCATGTAGATAAAAAATCAAAGAGCATGAAAGATAAAATTAAACGCAATCCTAAATCTAATCCTAATCATAAATCTATGATCAATTTTTATATTGTAGTAATTTGTAGATTTAGTTTATATGTTTTAATTTAATTATTTTATATTTTTTTGAAGAAAAAATTAATAAATCTTAATCCTACCTAGAGGGGGAGAAGGAATGAAGGAAGGGGAGTGCTCATAATGGATCTAGAACTCATGACCTAAGAGAATATAAGGAAACAAATATGAACAGCTTGGTCAACCGGCCAAATGTGATTGTTCAACATTTAAAAATTTTATTATAATTCAAATGATAGCTGTTAAACGAATTTGTATTTTTAATAGTCTAAAGGTGATTACAAAGTAGTATCTATTCATAGATATTCTTAACCCCTTGACAATGTGCATACACCTTGTAGATAGAGCGATTCGAACCCGTGTCTTCTATGATGAACATTGTCCGCTTTTTCAATGGAACACTTGTTGGTAGTGGCAGATCCACCTATTGTCCTAGATGGGCACGTGTCCACCCTGAAATTTAAATTTTCTCGTATTAGTTATCTATTTTATTGATTGTGCCCACCCTGAAATTTTAATTATGCCCACCCTGAAATTTTTTCAAATTTTATTTGTGTCCACCCTGAAATTTTATTTGTCCTCGCTCACATATAAATTATAATAAAAAACTGACTAAAGACGTCCATAAGTAGTAACTTGTTCTTTCTTAGAGTCCAAAAATAATTCATTTGAGTTCAATTCATTTATTCAACATATAGAAGTATATTTCAATTACTATTTAAATTTTGTCTTACAAGATTTCAAGAGTTCAAGATCTTTTGTTCTTTCTCTTACAACTGTAGCAATATAAACATGGATATAACAAGGGTTATATTTTGATACACAAGCTGTGCAAATTTACACAGCCTTTCAAATTTAAACTATGAAATATAAAACCTAAATCCCTAGCCCTAACATCCTAAAACATAAACCTTAAACCCTAAACTCTAAATTCTAGCCATAAACATTAAATTCTACACCATACACATTAAACCCCTAAACCCTAAACTTGAACCTAAATCCTTAAACCCTAAAATTGAAAGGCTTGTATAAACTTTGTATCAAAGTATTTTTTATATAATAATTAATTATTTAGTGAATTTATGTTTACCTTTTCCTTTTTCAAGTTTAGATTTTGAGTTAGAGATTAAATGAATTGGTAGTAAAAGTAGAAAGATGACTTTATGAATCGATGATTCTTTATATTAATTTCGTTGAATCAATTTAACGAATGTCATTCGTTTTTGTTAATTTTTATTAATTGAATATAAATTGGTAATAGGCACAAATTAAGTTATTTCAAATTTGTTGTAGTCTTGTAGGTATTATATATCACATTGCATTGTAAATTGTAATTTAGAAAACTCTAATTCATTAATGTGTTTTTATGGCTAGCGTGAATTGTATGCTTTGTATTGTACTGCATAAAATTGTCCACATCATGAAGATCTTATACAGGTTCGTCTTTGTAAGTTGTAACATATGACATTGTATTATGCTTTTAAACAAACTTTAGATTATATACTATTAACCATAGTGGTGGGATCCGCCATATAATCAAGGCAAGCAAGATATTTACACCGTTATTTTTTGATTCACTAATGTTTGCATTGATAACCCATTTACACCGTTGTAAATGAGAATTGTTACACGTAGTTGTTTATGTTCGCTAACATATGAAAGAACATGTTCACTAACGTTTAGAAAACTTGTTCGCGAATGTTAAACAAGTTCGCAAACGCTAAACGAACATGTTCGCGAAAGCTAAAAAAATTCGAGCTTAAATACACTAAATAATAAACTAACCGAATTCGAACATGAAGTTAATATATGTATGTCCATCCTCAAAAATATTTCTGGATCCACCATCATTGGATTCCATTAAATGAAAATTTTTATTAGCCATGTCATTGTAACTTTCATAAGTTATAGATTTAAATTATGCTTTATAATTTTATCATATATAGTCGTTCTCTTATTTTTTTTATTCTCTTAGTACAGTTTGTTTCTTGATTTTTTTATATTTTTCGTCATTGATATCGTGTAACACCCCTTACCCGGGTTGGTAGCAAACCGGTTCGGAAGCGTTATCAACGTACAATACAAGCATGAACAAGGCAAGGATAGGCTAACTCATCCCTATTAGATGAGTTATTTAACTAACAAGTAACCAAACATACATTACTTAACATGTAAGCAATCTTATTTACATACATTATAGGTTACCAAAAATTTCAATTAACATTATCATACAATCATCATCATTCGAATGGCTTAAGGACAAACATGCTTCCATTTCATTTCATTGTTTCTTAACTTGATACATGTAACATTCAATTGTACATACCTTGTCTCCAAGCAAGCAATATGCCAACCTTACCATTCGGCATTTACCATTCAAGATTATAAAATACATGTCATGACCATACAAGACTATCTTAACTCACAAGACATTCAAATGGCACAAGACTAGATCAATTACTTTGATAAAATCAATATATACATAACCATATGCGCAGCAAATACTTACAATACATAGAATTTAAGTTCTTTACTTGATTTATATTAATAACCAAGTTCACAAGATAGTAGGCCCATTCAAGATCATATACATATATACAAGATCAAGTATTCAAAATGCATGCACTAGACATTATATACAACTAAGTACCACCAACTAGGGGAGTACAAAACAAGTATGAACCATACTTTAGCTATGCTTGTGTCTTGCTTCGAGCTCAATAATTCAGGCTACAGGACCAATCAACGATCGAATCCTTTATCATGTGGTTGGGAAGAATGAAAACAAGAGTGATAAGTACAAGATATGTACTTAGTGAGGTAGCAACTAATTCTAACCAATTTATAAGACATATATCACTTAGCTAAGTTGAGCCTAGTCAAGGTTGGAAGCAATTCGAATTCAAGCTTAGTTCAATCTTCATTCCAAGTACAAATTAGTTCAAGTTTACATGTTTTTCATTTCAAGAATACATGTCAAGTAATCCAAGTAGCAAGTCATACAATACAAGGTCCAAGCATAGGCAATTATCATTTCAAGAGTTTTATGTCAAAAATCAAGCATTACATGTCAAGCAATTCGAGTATTTCAAGCTTACATATCAAGCGATTCAAGTATCAAGTAATTCAGTAATCATATAATTCAAGTATCAAATGAGCTTTATTCTTTAATTATTTCTCATTTTCTTTCTTTAGTTTATGCCTTTGGTATTTAGTTGTCCAGGTAATCAAGTCTCCAACCAACTGTCTCCACAAGATGTACCGTAGTACTGGTCAACCCTCCTACTGTCGCCAAAGACCACACAATCGTACCCTCCGTTTGTCGCCAATTAGGGGCCTTAGCCCTGGACCGTAGTTCACCCTGACACATTGAGCTCTAGACTCTAAGGCATGCCCTTCTACCTATGACCACTAACAACCAAGGTTTTGTTCAATTATGAATCACTTATTCAAGTATTACATGTTTATGTCAAGCAATAACCTATTCAATGATCAATTCAAGTAATACATTGCAAGATCATGTTCATATACACAGCCCTTAGGCCAATTGAGCCTTAGCTTTACACTTTGCAATTTAATCTTCATTCAAGCAAGCAATTAACATATGCCATCTCTTAGGTATCAAGCAAGATCTTTAATTCATGATTTATATCACGTTAGCAAGTATTTAAACCATAGAGGCACGTTTAAGCACTCATTCGAAATGATCACAATCAAGGCATCAAGGTTCAAGCATTTGTTTTTACTTTTCTTCCTAGATAATTTCACAACATACATGTTTCAATTAGATCTCAAGTTTTAGTTTAAATCATTCTTCCACTTTTTCATCACAACCAAGCTTAAATTAAGTATATTAACATGGCATAAAATAACAATAAGTAGACATGCATCTTTGGTTAGGACCTAAGTCCTAACCCTATATTAAACTACACTCACAATACTCCAAGCTTAATTAGTCTTGCAAGACTATCCTCTTTTTCTTGTCCCTTGCATGCTCGACTTTAGATCCTTCTCCAAAGTCATCTCTTTGCTCTAATAAATCACATAGATAGGACAAGGTCAAAACATGTAATCACAAAATCATTCAACATAGCAACAAGGTTAACACATCACATATACATGACCAATAATATCTAAACTGCTGCTGCCAGGCAGCTTGTGCACTGTTTACTTAAATATGCATAACTTTCATTCCGTACGTCGGAATTTCAATTAGTTTAAATCGTTGTAAAGCTAACTTAATTTCATTTCTAACCTTATAGGCCTTGCATTTTAATTCTTTGCCAATTAATATAGTTTTTAGTTTAAAGACAGGGCAATTTACAACATTGGACAGTTTGCACTGTCCTTGGTGTTTCTTCTATACATTTCATTCTACAATCCAAAATTCAATTTTGTTTTCTCCTAATGAATTTAGACATGTTAAGGCATTATCCATAAAATTTCCAGCCTTAAATTCTCTTTGTACAATTATGGTAATTTTTCAAAGTTACTGCCCAGAACAGAGTATTATGGGCAGATTACACTAGTTTGAGTTTCTAGCTTCTTTAATCACTTGGATGGTACTTCTAACATATTAATTCAACTTATATACATACTCATACAAGTCTAGGTAAGTTTTATTCACTTACCAATGTGATCAAAACAAAGCATTTTATATAATCAAGCATGTTTACACTTTTTCAATTAACAAAACAGTCCCTACACTTATGTGTGTGCATCGAACAGCCCTCAATTCATCAATTTAATCCTAAACATCTTTAAAATCATAAAAACAGTCCTTAAGGTTCATATAATCACATTTTTAATGCCCTATTTTCATGTATTTTCGTATACTGATTCGAACAGTCTATAATATATACATTAGCAATGTAATCTCATTTCACTTATGTATATAAACAATTATATATACTAATACAGCTTCTTCAAGATTCTGCACTAACCAAACAGCCCTATTTCATGTATATATATATAGTTGAAACAGCCCGGTTTATTAGAAACCAATCAAGCAATGATCTAATCTAATTTCATATGCATTCAAATGCTCCAAAACATTTAACCATTCTAATAAATATACAACTATCTACAATCAATAACATGGATTCCATTCAAACATAGGAAATGGATGAAACAATACCTTCTCCTAGCTATTTCGATCATTCTCCCCAAGCAAGAAAACGTACATGCAAGCCAATTTAAGTATTATTCAAACCCTCATTAGATTTCTTCTCTCTAGCTTAATCGGCTATTGTGAAATGGGTTAAGGAGGAAGATAACAATTCTCCTATCTCTTTCTTTCCTTGCCGAGTCATCTATCCCCAAATCCACCTTGCTTGCTCTAAAGCTTACAAGTGGATGGGTCCATCATATAAAGGATGCTTACATGCAATTCCTCAAAGTTTTCTATTGATTCACTTAGGTCCTTAAAAGATAAGCCTTTCATCCTATTATGATTTAAATTTAGTCCTATCATTTATATTGTTCATTCCTTAATTATCTTAATTAAGTTGAATCACACACAAAATTTCTTTTAGCATGAAACATCCATGTTTCCATGCTTTACAATTTAACCCTTTACATTCGACAATCCATCTTTCCTTCTTTTCAAATTGGTCCCTAACTCCTTTTAATTAAATAGGACAATCCAAAACATCATGATAATTGAATTATATTTAATGAAAACATCCTACTAGGCCATACTTTGGGGTATTACTTATCGACACTGATTTAGAGTTAACAGTCGACCGTTGATTTTTATTGTTCTTTTTGTTCCTTTATTTTTTTCTTCTCAGACTTTGTGTTAATTCATTTTTATTAAATTTAACATAAAAATGATGAATATTTTTTTCCTCTAATGATATATAAATATTATTAGCAGGGCTGTCCTTGGGGCAGGGCAATAGGGGCGCCCGCCTAGGGCCCCACCCTACCAAGGGCCCACACCCAAGAAAATTAAAATATAGTTCTTAGTTTTTATGGGTAGATGAAAAAAATTCAATGATGAACATATATATAGCTGAATAAGTTTCGAGGGCCCCAATAACAAGTATTAAAAAAATTAAATCGTAAGAGTGCTCATATTAATAAATATTAGGGAAAATTGGGCCTTAATAATAAGTATTAAAAATAATTCAATTTTTAAGAGTATGCTCATAATAATAAATATTGAAATTAATTTTTTAATACTTTTTATTAGGGGGCTTATTTTTTCCCACTATTTATTATTATGAGCATACTCTTAAAATTTATTTTTTAATATTTGTTATTATAGATGTACTCTTAAATTTTTTTCAAAACTTGATATTATAGAAATGTATTTAAATAGGGGTATGTAACCGCAACAGAGATCGTTATATAGCGGTAGAGACACCATCCAAAACCACAATACCTGCAACCGTTATGTCCACAATAATATATGTTATTAAAATTTTTCATAATTGCGATACCCGTAGTGATAGAAATAACATTCGTTATGTTTGCAACCGTGGTAAACGCAACATGACCAAATATATGACTTTAACCGCAATTTAAATTTCTAATTTAGGGCCCAATTTTTAAGTTCGCCCTAGAGCCACTAAAATCTCAGAAACGGCCCTGATTATTAGTAGACTTTTATAGTACGTTCTTTTTCTTTTTAATGTTGAATCTGATGCCATTTTTTCAGGCGTTATTGTCTCAATATTCCCTTTTGGGAAAAAAATCTAATAACCACCCCCCTTTGAACTACATTTGAAAAAATACCCCCCATTGTGCACGCATAAGCAGGGTTCGCGTTTTGCATAACGCGAATTGCGAATTTGCGTTCAACGAAATGCAAATTTTGGCTTATGTGGCGCCGTCTTTCGTATAATCGTTTATTTTAATTGGTTAACATAACTCGCGTTTGTTGAAAATCGAGTTCAGCGATAAATTCACACGAAATGGCATAAAGATATTGTGACAGATAATCATAAGGTGAATTTGCACTGTGTTGGTTGATAATCGTATAATCGTTTATTTTAATTGCTGAATATGCATGGATTGATAGGCATGTTGTAGGTGAATTTGCACTGTGTTGGGTGATAATTTTTCTTGTTATTGAACATCGACGTTTTACTATAGATTCATCTCTGTAAAACGGTGTAAAAATAATCCAGTATAAGGTATTGGAACGTTGCTAAAAATTGCGTTAAAAACACTATATAGCCTTGTTTTTGTGCATTGAGTAACATCAAAGCAAGTGTTTGTAGGCATGTCTTAGGTGAATTTGCACTGTGTTGGGGGATAATTTTTCTTGTTATTGAACATTGACGTCGTACTATGGATTTATCTCTGTAAAATTGTGTAAAAATAATCCAGTATAAGGAATTGGAACGTTGCTAAAAAGTGCGTTAAAAACGCTATATAGCCTTGTTTTTGTGCATTGAGTAACATCAAAACAAGTGTCGATAGGCATGTTTTAGGTGAATTTGCACTGTGTTGGGGGATAATTTTTCTTGTTATTAATATTGACGTCGAAGTATGGATTCATCTTTATAAAACGATGTAAAAATAATCTAGTATAAGGTATTCGAACGTTGCTAGAAATTGCGTTAAAAATGCTATATAGCCTTTCATGTTATAATTTAAAAAGTACAGTTAGAAGAACAACTAGTTGATTCGAGGCTCTGTCCTAAGAGGACATTTTCTCCTGTCATGTCCAGGGTTCCTACATTTTGTACACAGCCTAGGTTGCCCTGTCCGTTCTTTTAGAACCATATCCTCGGCACAATGAATCCTAGTTGAGCACGAGCGACATTTTTTCTTGCATCGCAAGGAAGGATCTGGCCGTATCTTAGGTTCATCATCGACTAATGCATGATCGTGTTCATTTCTGATAGGAGGAAACTCATTGCGGTATACCTTGAAAACGTTTTCAAGTCGGTATATCGGATCAACGAGTGTCATTGCGTCGAAATGAACATATGCACATGCAGCAAATGCGTGCGCACACGGGTACTTGAAAGTCTGAAAATGTCCGTAGTCACATGTTCTTCGTCGTAGGTTAACAACGTAATTGTTCCGCATGATGCCTTTAAGCGGGCGTGAAAATTCAGTAACCTGAAAGCTGTGTTCGTGACGGGAGAAGCATATAGCACCCATCGCGTTTGTGTGCGACATGGATATCTGAAATGTTTGCTGGAGATCTGGATGGAACTTGTGGCCACCTTCCATCCAGTTCATTGCTTGTTTTCCCAAGGTTGCAAAAAGGGTAGCCAGTCGATAATATGTCGCCTTGACAACGGATGTGATAGGTAAATGACGTGTTCCCTTCAGAGATGAATTGATCGCCTCAGCCAAGTTCATTGTCATGTGACCATATCGATGCCCTCCATCATAACATCATAGCCATTTCTCCCTCGGGATATCAACGGTATAATTATATCCATCTATATTTCGTAATCGCAACTCCTCTAACAGCTCCTCAAACTCATCAGCTCGGTGTGTGTTTCCTATTAAATAAAAGATTGAATAATTAATTAGAAATAATACTAAATAGCATGAAAATGGATATAATTTTGATAGTGAAAGGCTTACCCATACGGAGTACCATTATACGCTCATTATTATTCTTGTATAGCTGGTAGTAGTTGGCAGCAATGTGTCGCAAACAGAACCTATGATGAATAAATAGAGGTTCCCAAGACGGGCCCAATTGTGCGATGGATCCCCAAATCCATGCGCCTCTGTCTGAAATAATACATATCACGTCTAGTTTTTCTCGTAGAACACGGCGCAAGACATGTCTGCGCAGATTGGCAAGAAAAAACGTCCACGATGGGATATCTTCCTTTTCAACAATAGTGAATGCGACCGGAATACATTTTCTATTTCCATCTTGTGCAACTGCCAGTAGTAAAATCTGTGTGTACCTGACATACAAGAAAGTTCTGTCAATCTGTACCATCTGCTTGCAGTGGCAGAAAGCTTTAACGCATTGCGGAAATATCCAAAAATGGCAAAAAAAATTGGCGCTCCCCAGGAACAACCCGATCGTTGTAGTAAGATGGCACTATCTCAAGTTCTACGACTGATCCTGGGTTGTATTTTTACATCAGCTTCAGCCATGTTCGCAACTCATTGCATGATTCCTCCCGCTGGCCATACAGTTGTTGGATGACGCGATATCTTGCATATCATGCATTATCGTATTTAACAGTATATGTGAATTGAGATTTAATGGAAGCTATACATACGGAGACAGTTACGCGTGGATTAGCTTTCACGAGTGGAATGAGATGATCACAAAGCACGTGCACATCTAAGTTCGGATGATCTTGACTCTAGTAAGGTTTTTAATGAGGCAACATGTTATGCGTATCAAAGATGTGTGTACTCTTTTTTCTTCACTAAAGAAATTTTTTTTCCACTGAATTTTTATCTTAGTAAGGTTTTAATGAGGTACATTATCTTCATAGACATCCAATGGGAGTGCTATAAATATTTATTTGTATGAATGCCTATTATGATAAGAACTTTTTTAAGAAGATTTGATTTACTTTATTATTAGGAATATTATCTTCATTAATTAGAGTTTAATATATTATGTATTTTTTATGTCTATAAATAGATGATTTGATGAAGGTATTATATACAAGTCAATATTGAGAATAATACGAATCTCCCTCTTTCATTCATCTTTTTGTTCTTTTATTCTTGTTTTTTATTTTATTCACAATATATTATTATTAATTCTATATTTATTTTTATAGTACCGACGGAGCAGTATGAGGTTCGTATCGTCCTCTGTATCTTCTTCTGCCTCATCCTCTATATCATCCTCTGTACTGATGGGCTCGTCAAGGCCTGTTAGTTCTTCTGGAAATAAACCCATCTCGTCACTATCTGGCCCAACCTCCGTAAGTGGTTCTTCATTAGAATTATCCTAGTCAAAGATGTATAGTTCTGCTTCATCAACAAGTTGTACCCTGTTATGTACTGCACGGCTAACCTGATCACGAGAGCGCTGATGGGGCCTATATCCAATATTCGACGGGTTAAACTCTTCAAGGTACGACGGTATAGTGGATGATGATGGGCCCACAGTAGGGATATAAGTCGAGTGCCTCCCAGATGAAAAATCATCGAACGGATTGAATTCTTCATGGGAGAACGACATCGTAGATAACGATGGCCTCAGACCACCACTGTAAGGATTACACGATGACTATTGGGTTGGTGGTAGGTTCAGGTCTAAGTCAAATCTGGCGTCGCAAGAATGCCTTAGCCTCAATACAGACGACGATGCTGGCTGGTCATCGCTCGTATTTAGTAAGTTGATCCTTGTCGCAAACTTCCTGTGGGGCTATGAGCATTTGGGTCGAAGTCAAGATTTATGCGCAGCCAATTTGGAACCACAGTGTTGCCTTCGACATTTCGTTCAGAAAATGTTACAAACAGCTCAAGGTCTTATCCCATGGAAAACTGGGTATGGGTATCGATCATCAGTTGAACACCTTCATCGTCCAGAACATCGAATATTACGAAATATAATGGATCTAACGAAGATGGCAGTCGATACCTCAATAAATCAATTTCCCTCCCTGAAGCAACCTTCCGCGATATCGTTCGCTTTAGCCTTTCAAATGTTACTCCCCTCGGAATTTGTAGCGAAATAGTATTGCTGGACTGAAACACGACACCAATTTCTGTATCAAGAATCATCTCACCGTCGTAGTATACTACTGCAGTACTCTTCTTGCATTTTTAAAAGAAATCAAACGTTTATATATATTTTTTAGTGAATACTAAAGCATCGAAATGTTCATCCGTTTAATCGGGGAATTTATAGTAAGGTGGCCAAATTCACGTCCTGTAGGACGCGAGTTACATTATGTCAGTAAATTCACGTTTAATAGAACGCGAATTCGGGTCTGAAAGGATTCCTGATGTGTCAGGCTTTCTTAGAAAACTCGCGCTCATCAGGACGCGAGTTACTGAACATGTCAGTAAATTCGCGTTTTGTACAACACAAATTTCTTTTTTATATCCGGCAAATAGCCTTTTGGGAAAATATATCGTACATGTTGAATGGGGGTATTTTTCCAAATGTAGTTCAAAGGGGGTGGTTATTAGATTTTTTCCCCAAAAGGGAATATTAAAACAATAAAGCGTTCTGTATATGAACTTTTAAAAACTTGAAATATATTTATTTTTATATTTACTCATGTTTGTTATCGACTAAGTAAATAATTATTTGAACAAAAGCGATTGAAAAAATTAAATGTCAAATAGATTACATTTATATTTATATAAATACTACAACTTAAATTTTTATATACTACTTTAACAAGGAAAAAAATTTAACTAATAGTGCCTATGCCCACCGGTACCACAACCCGGTGGACGCCGAGGTCGATCGGGATTGCGTTGATGCCAAATGGGCTAAACTTCCTCCTCATCATCGTGATCATCATCGTCATCATCACCGCCCTCATTTTCGGTTCCATATCCAACCGTATCACTCGTTCCACCTGGCCCACTTCTAAAGAATAGGGACTGCGGCGGTGTTTGCTGAACAAATCTGGGCCCAAAATCGGTCTGCCATGGTTGAAACAGATAGAAAGGTATGTAGCCTATAGGCAAAATCGACGTGCCACTCATCATTGCCGAAAATGGTTCGTAGGGGTTGCCGAGAACATGTGTGAAAAAACCTTCTGTCGGACTCGGCGGATGAAACGATGAGTGCATGGAGTGGGTAAAAGGCTGTGGTCAGATCGGTTGGGTGACCTGCAATGGTGTTGGTGCTGAGGAGGCTGAAGCATTTCTTCTCCTCATCGACGAAACAACGCCAGAAGTTGAACGTGCCCCCTCGCACGTTCAATCCATGGGCGGTTGCGCTGCATACGCTCAATAACGACTGCCTGCTCCTCTGGAGTCAAAAGATTTGGATTCCCATTCGCCAAGTGCCACGAAAAGTAATCGTGGCTGACCATCGTATCGAACATTACATACTCACGAATGGGTTGCCATTGTGGATGTTCATTTTCCCTTCTTTGAGCAATCCACTCTACGTGCCTCACGGACCAATCCACTTACCATGCAATATTACAAAAAATTTATTCTTCTTTAAATCAATATAAACTTCGTTCAAAATGATAAAAACATTCAACTAATTAACTTTATTGTACCTCGAGCTTTCCTTGTCGAGTTAACCTATGTAATTCGTCAAAATTTGGAGGGTTCGACGGGATTCTTTGGATGTAACCAAACTAGCGTAAGACGCGATCAGTCGAATGCCACTCAACTGTTGAGTAGAAGATGAGTGGTACCGTCGCCGTCCAAGCACTCTTCGTCCCCTCTAAAAATTCCGGGAGGCATTCGTGGATACTCGGATCCGCGTATGGTGTCCACAAAAACTGTACAATTTACAATTATAAGTTAAATTGAAAAACTTTATTTTAAATATTTACATCAAATTCAATATTAAATTCAAACTCCAAATATTTACCTGATTCTCGAATTCATTTTCAATGTCCTGTCTGATAGCCTTAAGACATTTCGCCAGACCAACATGGCTTAAATTACCGCTCCACCTACAGAACAACCAACATAACTTTATTATTAAAAAATGGCTACCAAAAAATTATTTTTTTTTTCAAAAATTATTTTTTCCTTACCTTCGGCATAGTGGAAAAATGTAAGGACTCAGCACGCTCAATTCAGGGCGTAAAAATGGCATTCTGAATCACACCAAGACTGCAACAAATGAAGACAACCTCCAATGTCGTGTTTCTTGGGATTTGTGGTCTTACACAACTCTCTAAACAGAAATGCAGTACCACCGATTCCCAACTCAGTTTACCGGCTTTATCAAAATCCCGCAAATGCCGCAACCACAACATATGTACTTTGTTGCGAGATTTGTCCGACACCAATATCCCGCCAATTATTTGCAAAATATGCGCACGAGCATATGCCTACAATAGAAAAAATATATTAAAAATTTTGAATTTTTTTTCATTAATATGTAGAAAAAAATTCTTTACCATCCTCATATCATCGTTCGTGCCCTTCGGTAAATGGCTATAATTTTCCCGCAGCCACCGAAGAAACACAGTGCCACTATCCATCCAATCTGGCGTAGCCCCTAGCAACTCAAAACAGAGCCCACGCCAGTCACCACTACTGTGACTGGTAATAGCCTCTCCGTCTATCGGCAGACCAGAATATGCGACACGTCCGCCAAGGTTATCGTTGTCTCACCGCACGGAAGGTGGAATGTGTGTGTCTCCGGCCTCTACCTTTCTACAAGGGCGTTGATCAAATCAACATCCAATTTTGCACCGCCAATAATTTTGGATGCATGCAAAAATCCAGCCCTCGCAATATATTCTTCTACACGCGTGTCCGGTCCATTCGTCATCCGAGTGATAAAGACTTCGAGATGAAGTTCCATCCCATCATAAAAAAATAAACATCCACACATTAATTTCAATTTTAAACTACCGTATTTTTTTAAAATTAAACTAAACCAAATATGAAAAATTAAATTTAAAATAAATAAATAAATAAAGCTTACATTTTTTCGCCAAAAATCGAAGACGTGTTTATGATCCAACCTTATAGCGAGACCTCCATTATCGCGAATATGAAATATTACAGAAGAGATTCAGAGACAATATTTTTGTTTTTGTTTTGGTGTGATTTGTGGGGTATGGGGTGGGGTTATTTATACATGAACCTGCGTCGGTTCAAATGCGTAATTACTTGAATTCACGTTGTGTCAGACACGATTTCTCAGATATCCGCATTTTGTAGAACGCGAATTTGCCTTTGTGTCAGACTGAATTTGCAGAATACGCGTCTCGTATATCGCAAATTTCTTTGTTATTTCAACGCGGTAATTAATTTTCAACCGTTTCGTTTGACTGCAATAAATACAACCGTCTCGTTGAATTCGCGTTCTACCAAACGCGGATTCAGTTTACACCAATTTAAAATTAAGTTAACGGATAAGACATGCCACATCGAACTGAATATGCGTGAAACGCGTATATTGAATCCGCGTTTCGCAGAACGCGAGTTATGCTTATGTGTGCTAAATGAGGGGTATTTTTCCAAATGTACTTTAAAGGGGGTAGTTATTCGATTTTTTTCCCAAAAGAGAATATTGAGACAAATAAGCCATTTTTCATATAATATTTTGGAAAAAACTTTGATACACAGGCCGTGTAAACTTTAGTTTACACGTGCCTTTTAGTTTTAGGGGTTAGGGTTTTAGTTTAGGGTTTAAGGTTGTAGGGTTCAGAATTTAAGATTAGTGTTTAGAATTTAGTGTATAGGATTTAATGTTTAGGGTTTAGTTTTTTAGGGTTAGGGTTAGAAATTTAGGATTTTGGGTTTTTATAGTGTAAATACACATGCTTATGTAAAATTAATTTTACACTGCCTGTGTATCAAAATTTTACCCTAATATTTTTTTATGTTATCTTGTCAATATATTATTGGCATTATTATTATATACATTTTTGGTTCGTGTCAATGATATTTATCTTTTAATATTAATAATATGTTTGTTTGTATTCATTTGTTCGAATCATTTGATTAAATTAGTAATATTTTTCTTGTTTTGTTTTATTTTTTAAATTGGTAGTCGGTGCACCATGATACCTTTAAAGGTAAATGTTCCAATTGATCTATTATTATGTTGTAAACTCTTCTATTTTTTTTTTTGTAATTTTTCTATTTAATAAATTTGTCGGTTATTATTAGTTAAAAATTTATCTTTGTATGATTAATTATATTAGAGTTAAGATTAAAAGTTTAAAAATTCAAAAAAGTATGAATTCGTTAGGTAAATAATCAAACTTGAAATTAATATTTAAAATATAAGGTATGTTGGAGAAAATGCTATAAATTTTTAAAATTCCTACAACATACTCTATATTTAAAATATTAATTTTAAATTAGATTATTTACTAAATTTCTCAAAAAAGTATATGCACTCAAATTAATCAAATTTATTAGATCATAGTAAAGTAAATCTGTAAATTAAGTATAATACAAGAGCTAGGGTTTTGCGTTCCTAAAAAGGGAGGGGAAAACCGGGGAAGGTTTTTGTGTGATTTCATTTCATTCGTAAAAAAAAGTAGGGTTTTGTGAGTGATTGTCAACAAAAGGAAAGAAAAAGAATGGAATTACAGTAGAGGAACCCCGTCGCTCCACAAGTTTTTTCGCCGGACATCCCGAGTTCTGATGCTCGTGGCGTCGCCGTCGTGTGTGGTTAAAATAAAAGCTTAGACATTGCAAATAAGAGATGGAAGACGAGCTAATCGCCGTTATACCTTGCTCTTCCCTTGCTGTTGATTCCGTCCTTCGTTTCACAACGGTAAACACATCTCAGCTCTATTTATTGACGTAACTTGTTTTCGTTTCTTCTCTTACCAAATCCAAAGAAAGAAGAGGAATTGAAATGTATTTTCAGGCTGGTGCACTCTGGGGATTTTGTTCAGCCCCATATGATGCTCGTAAAAGAGGTAACAATCTTCAATTTTCGATCAATTCTTGTATTAATTTCTATTTTCTCTCGTTAAATTTCCCAACTTTCCTGTTAGCCGAACACCAACAAGCTAAATACTGAAGTCTCAGCTCACAACGTTGATATTGTTTTAATTTTGGTTAATTTGGTGTACAGGTTTAACTGGTCTTGCTCAAGCTTCATTTGTGGTAAAGGAAACTTACAAATTTTGGTTGATTGTTTCATAATATTAGGGCTCTTTTTATGTCTTTAATTTCGATTTGATCAGCTTATTCCAAAGAGATTTAGGTGTTTTTATCAATGTTGATTCCTTTCATCTCCTAAACTCAATTGCAGGCAAAGTCTGTTGGAAAATTCGGATTCCAATGCGGTAATTGAACTTCTCTCTCATAGAGGGTGTGATTTTGCTTTTAGGATGTCTTTCAAACCTATTTTGCTGCTTGTTTATGGAGCATCTAATAGATTTTGAATTTTTGAATCACTTCACATTGATATTCAGGACTTGTTGCCGGTGTATTTGCCACCACTCGCTGTGGCCTTCAGAGATATCGGAAGCAGAACGATCAGGTTTGTTAATAAACTTGAGAAGGGGTTTAAGCAAACATAGAACATTTCCATGAAAATCAGGGAGACTGACAGAAAACATTTATGCCATAATATTAGTTAGTTAAAGGCAGTTTCCGAGCACGTTTTTTCGTTTCCTTCGCCTCCCGTGAAGGGGCAAATGGCTTTGCTTATACTCGTGATATGGGGAAAACATGAACATGTTTTGTAACACAATGAATACTTAATTTCGTATGTCTTCAGAATTCAGGTTCATAAGATTGTTTTTTCCTATGTTCATTATTGCATCTAAAAATGGACTGAAGTTCTGTTGTGCACTTATTATAAACCAAGCTAAGCTCTCTGCGGTTTTCCTTGTTATCGAATCATGGTGCATGAAATAGCTCGAGGATGTGGTTACAGTGATCATCAAGCTTGTTTTCTTCATTTCAGATAAACACTTTAATTGCGGGAGCTGTTGCCGGGGCTGCTGTTGCTGCGAGGACCAGAAGCTTGACAAATGTGGTCGGGGTGGCATGCCTCGTTTCGGCCTTCAGTGTTGCTGCTGAAATTTCCAGAACAAATTGACAATCTAGTGACCTAAACCATGTCGATTAAGGTAACGAGGGGAGTGATCAAAGGAGTTTGGAATTTGTAAGAGTCAACCTCGTGTGATATAGATTCGAATAATAAATACGCATGCCAATCACCATTGCTGATAACACAAGCTGTTGCATTAATAAAAATAGGGTAAAATGTTATTGTTTAGATTTGCAAAGCTCACTGTCAATTAAAGCTTACAAGAGACATGGAAATTACAGACACGGCAAACGTATGTCAAAAAGGGAAACCTCCAAAATCATTCTATGTATATACATATGGCATTGCCACACTAAGATGATGATTCGCTGCTGGTGTTGCTTCCCTCCTTGTGATCGCCGAAGATACGTTGCCGGAAATCTGAAACCATTAGAGGGAGACCCTTTCGAAGAGAGACATTGGGTTCCCAGCCAAGTTGCTCTTTGGCTCACGAGATATCGGGTTTCCTCTTGTGCGGGTCATCTTCGTGTTGGGTCTGAACTCTATCTTTGCATTCGGATCTATAGTTTCTTGGACAACCTGTAAGCATAAAATTGAAAGATATTCCGAGTTTAAGCACATTTCAACCCACAACTTTCATATTGCTGCAAGTAACGCGTACCTCAGCAAGCTCGAGCATGGTGAATTCACCCGGATTTCCGAGATTAAAAGGTCCAACATGTTCACCTTCCATCAACCGCATGAGCCCCTCCACCTATTCCAATACATTGTTTTGACAAACACCAAATGTCCCATGGATTAATTCTGAAAGTCTACTCCAAATAATGAAAAGGAACTCTAAAGTTTATCCCAAAAAATGTGACTTTAGATATCATTACAAGAGGCTGGAAGATACCATCACCCTGTTTTTAAAACTGGTGCGAAGAAACATTAGTTCAGTTGACAGCGAAATAACACTGATGCATACTTCAGACCAAACTATGAGGCAATCAAAATTTGACGGTCCCGTTTGGGACATTCATTTTGGTACAAAGTAGCATGGTGTTTTCAAAATTTGATAGTCCCCTTTTGGACATTCTTTATTACAGGAGACATTTGTCCTGGAAACTTATGTTTTAAAATTTAAGCAAAACAATTAAGATGACATACCAGATCAGAAACATATTGGAAACTCCTCGTCTGCTTCCTATCGCCATACACCATCAAAGGCTCCTTCCTTAAAGCCTGCATTCATTTGGTCAATTATCAACATCAGCACCCATACCAGCACACCACTACCGAATCAGTTGCTGAAAAGAAATGCGATAAAAGGGCACCTGAGCAACGAAGTTGCTAACAACAAGACCATCATCGTGCACATACGAGGTCCGTAAGTAATGAAAATTCTGGCAATCCTAACCTGAAAGAGCAAATACTCTTTAGAATTTTGGTGTTCTGAAATGACAATAAATTAATCAATCTAACCTCAACTCCAGCTCCAGCTCCTCTGTGATAGTCCATTGTCAGTGTTTCAGCAGTTCGTTTTCCCTCGCCGTAACAGCTTCGGACACCTGCCGGCACACATTCAAACTGGTTTCACGTTTTTGTTTAAGAATTTTACTTGAATTAAGCTTAAGATAATGAGATATGTAAAGTACGACCATGAAATTATCGCGGGAAAACAAAGTTAACAATACAAATAAGTAGTCCACAAATGTATGGAGACAAATGTATGTTGAAAGATTAAAAATATTTATAAATATGTATTAACTTATTATCACTTTTAAATTATTAAAAAATAAGTAGCAGAACTTGTACCGACAAGATAAACATTAAAAGTAATGTCCCCACCACCATCATCAACCTACTGTCATTTCCATTTCTCACCGTTACAGAACCTGTCTGGTTCTGAACATGGAGTAGTAAAATATATACTACGTGTTAGACTGTCAGCGTGTCAAGTAAAATCTCTGCTGACAGTACGATTTCAAGTGACCGGTAATCACGGATTACTTCTGAAAATAGTCAAAATAATTCGACCAGATCTAAAAAATTTCTAGACTGCCATTCCTGCCACATATTGCCTGCCAAGTTCCGAAACAGGACAACTTCCGAGGATTTTTCCGGCGACCGTAAATTTTCAAACACAAGGGGAGAAAGGGTGTTTTACCAATTGGATTAACGTTGCCCCAATAAGTTTCCTTCTGTGGGTGCTGAAGAGGATCGCCGTAGACTTCACTGGTACTGATTAACAAGAACCTTGCGCCGACTCTTTTCGCCAGTCCTAACATGTTCAATGTCCCGACCACGTTTGTGTTGTAAGAGAAACAAATTCATTAAGGAAAAACCAACAATAATAACAACAAATTTGTACAGTGAAATCAAAGGGTATGATGATTTTAGGGGGGAAAGGATATGATGGTTTTGACTGGGTTGAATTTGTAATGAACTGGAGACGCGGGACAAGCGAGATGGTAGATCTGGTTGACTTCCAAAGCAACGGCTCGACGACGTCGTGCCGGATGAGCTCGAAGTTCGGGTTACCGAAATGGTGCATGACGTTTTCTTTCCTTCTGATGAAGAAGTTATCGACGACGATCACTGTCTCCCCTTGCTATCAGCCGCTCGACGAGGTGCGACCCGACGAACCCGGCTCCACCCGTCACGACGATTCTCAAACCTTTCCGTTTTATCCCCAACGGAATCTTCCCCGCCGGGTTGGAAGACCCGAAACCGAGTCGGTGCGGGTGGGATAACTTGTTCTGGGTTTCGACGGGGAAGTAGGTGATGGAATCAGGGATCGGGTCGATGAAGTGGTGATGGGGAACGTGGGGAGCACGTGAGGTTGGGAAAACGGTGAACACCAGAGTGGCAATAGTAATGCCGACGAGGACGAAGACAAGGCGTTGCTCCCTTAGCATGTATCGAATCGGACGGGTGATAGAAGCCCATGTTTATCGGGTTTGGGCGAATACGAATCCGAAACAGGCTGAGACTCGTGGCCCCTGAATATCAGCTCCGACCCCATCGCTCTTCCAACTTCAGAATTCTTAACTCAATTTCTGAGATCAAAAGAGAGACAAATTCAAGCTGAGCTGAGCTGAGCTGAGTTGGGCTGTAAGAATATGCGAGATGTGCTACAGAAATGGCGAGGGCGGTGGCTTTTGGTTGTTTATAAAGAGGTCTTGGAGTTTGAAAAGTAAACGTTTGCCATTAGGTGGTGGACGGGGGAAGTTATACTGCCTGTCCCGTCACGTCATAAAAAATAATATAAAAATAATATAAAATAATATTTTTTATTAGATGGGATTAGGGATGTAAAAAAGCTGACCTGACCTGACTAAAACTTGCTCGAGTCAAAATTTGGTTTGACCCGATGATGCGATGATCCGAAATCGATCTGTAACCGACTGTTGTTGACCCGAATCCAACCTACATCCGACTGAGAATGACCCGAACCTGAATTGAACATGTTACTGTGGACTCGAAACCCGACCTGCACTCGACTGAAACGAACTCGAACCCGAGACTAACCTGACAGATAACCAATATTATCCGACTGAATCGATCCGAGATCCGATTTTACCCGATCTGTTTTGAACTCGACCTGTTAATTGACCTGACTTATTTTGAACTCGACCTGTTGTTGGCCTGAACTAATAGACCTGGCTTGATTTACCTAACATGTAATTGAGGAAGCCTATAATTTGATGATTTGATGAATTTAAAGTGTTGATAAATATAAACTATTATTTTTTTAAATCAATTTAAAGTGTTAAATAATATTTTCGTTATATATACATATATAATCAATTAAAAATATTAAAAAAGAAAATATTAGATTTAGATATTCATTGGACACTACTAACTTTGAAATTTTATTAAATAATTCAATGCTTAGTAATAATTCAATATAAATTATTTGTCAATGTTGAACTACTAAGTTTGAACTAAATTAAAGTTTTAACTTTTATGTTGATGTTATCATGTGTACAATTACATTTTTACATTCATATCAAAATTTTGTGTATAATTATATTTAATCAAAGTTTATTATATGTTATAATAATAATAATAATAATAATAATAATAATGTTTGAATTGAATTAACTCATTAAACTTAGAATCTAATTGAGCTAAACAAAAATCTAGAAACATAAATTACGGACATAATTAAAAAAATTCTAAAACTAAATGTGGAATTTCAATTAAATTAATCTAAGTTATGACTCAATTGAATTAAACAAAAACAATTGGTTGAAAAAAAACAATTGGTAAAAAAGGGGAAAAGACAAAATTTTGGAGGGAAATAAGCCACCAATTTTTTAGGTTTGAGATTAATTTACTTTTAGTCTAAAAATTTTGGAGGGATAAAAGCCACCCAAAATTTGGAGAGAATTAGGGGAATAAGCCACCCAAAATTTTGGAGGGAATTAGTGGAATTTCTATTTTTGATAATTTAGTCTAATAATATTTTTGTTTATTCTAGTTCCTACAATTTAATTTTTAGTCAAAATTGCCACATATTTATTTAAATTTTTGACAATTTAGTCCAATTTATTCTAGTCCCTAAATTTTAATTTTTACTCCAAATTAACCCTTATTCATTTTTTTGTATTTTATTCTACTCCAAATTTCTAGTCCCTACATATATAATCAATTAAAATTAAAAAAAGGAAAGAAAAAAGCATATTTATGTTTTCTTTTAACCAAATCACACTTGACATTACTAAGTATAGATATTCATTTGTCTTTTTTATTAACCAAATTTTATTGATTAATTTGACCAAATTTTATTGGGGAAGATTAAAAACTTTTTGTTGATTTGATAAAATCCAAATATTAGAAGGCTAATCATTTCCATTGTTTTAAATTCATAGTTGTAATTATAATACCGTAATTTTTAATTATTGTACACAAATTAAAGTTGCTGATAAATAATTTTGATAAAAATGAAGTAAACTTGAGGGTATAATTATACATTTTAATGTTATAAATGACGGGAAGAGTTTTTGAATGCCTTTGATTTCAATAAAATTATTATTATAATTATATATTTTAATATTATAAATGGCGGGAAGATTTTAGGATTTTAGCGCTAATGCCATTGATTTTTTTCTTATAGGGTAAACAAAATGGTTGATCACTTATATTTTATAATTTTTCATTTTTATTCTTTAAATTTTTAAAAAATAACGTTTTGGTCACTTATAATTGTTTACATTATGTGTAAGTGGATCATATATATATATATATATATATATATATATATATATATGTATGTATTGATCTAGTTAAGGCACTTTAATAAAATATATCAGTTTATATAGTACATGTCACTATTAAACATATATAAAAATACGGATGTCGTGATTACCGAAATACCTGTCGATTTTGTACTTCCAAAAGAGAAACTGATGCAAAAGCCGTCTGCTCCTAACTTCGTTTTCCTGCGTGTATAACAGAAATACACGCTGAGTATAACTCAATGAGGCATAAGGTAAGTAACATATATAAAACATTATATAAACATGACACCTTTCAAAAACATGATAATCAGTAAAATCATTTACTTTATAATGCATGAATGTTTATGCAATAAAATATAACGAAATCGTTCTTTAACATAAAAGCATACTTTATCTTGTGAAATCACATAGCCCAAGGTAACTTTCGAGTGACTAATATTCGAGTTGAGTACTAAAAGTACTATCATTTACAAGTGCCATAATTAAATGACGAAATCAAGCGCCACAAATGAAGTGACGAAACAAGCGACACAATAAAATATCGAATACAAGCGACACAAAGTGTTGAATATGAGCGACATGTCAAATAACAAATATGACTCATAATGGTATACCACAATATTGTCTAACTCATAATTCTATTACCAATGGCAACATTAAAACATTTCATGCAATAATGGCCAACAATCCAAATATATTCCATAACCATATCATATAAAACACACTCATACTGGAGCAGTTCATACTCTAACATGTACTTTGACATTCATAATATGCTGCCATTTAAAAATTAAAATCTAGTATCATGCTAAAACATATTATGCTTTCAAAAATAATTACCTTTTTAGGTCGACTTAACATAAGTCTTCCTATAATATGTATGTTACTAACATACCTTATAAAAACATGTATGCACTCACCTTAGCCTTGCAATGAGGTTGCCTTTACTATTCAATATCACTCCCGATCTTTTTCTTTTCCTTTCTATTGATACAACCTCGATTTATATCGGAATCTACATTAAAATAACATATACCATTTTAAGCATATGTTAATACAAATTCATCTCATATAATAATGGGAAGTAATTAAAATAACTTCCCTTATGTAAAAATTTGATCCTATAAAACCTCCTATATTCGAATCATATTTCAACTTGTACCATACAAGTTTTGAAAACTTATTATTTTGGTCACTAAACTTTAATCTTGAATTTTCATTCCAATATTCCTTGGATTTTATCCAAATTTTGCGAGTATCCTATTTTACCCGCTCTCTATCACATGACACCTTAAAACCTCAGAAATTTCTTTTCTACAATCTATAATTGAGAAAGTCCTAACTTTTTCATTTTTGTCATTTTAGTCACTAAGTAAGCTTTTAAGCAAATATTTTAGCACTAAATGACCCTTAAACAGTACTATAAATTTTGGGGTATTACAAATTGATTCGGACCCGATCCGTTTTGACCCGACCTGAATCTGACCTGCACCCGACCCAATCGAGTCGAAACATTAAATCGACCTGACAGGACCTATATCCGATTTGACCCGACCTGACAGGACCCGACCTGAAACCTATTCGATTACCTGTATTTACATCCTTAGTTGGGATGACCTATAATATAATTTTTCAGTACTTTAATTACATTTCCATTTCTTCACGTTTTAACTATTTTTGCGAGGTCTTTTAATGTTTTACTTTTATCGGCTTATTTACTTATAAAGCTGCTTTACCAAAGGATGTGGCTACGTGGGGTTTTAACTTTTATTTTTTTTTTAACTGAATTGTATTTAAAGTGAAAAAATTATAAAAGAATTACACCGCAAACGTTAAAATTTTTATGCATCAAATAGGCAATAAAGCTCTAAAGGTGTGAAAGTTAAAAGTATAAGGCCTATCACTTTCAAAATATCTAACAATTTTTTGATAAAAATCCAACAATACTATTACTTTGACCAAAGTGCTCTAAAAAGAAAGCAAGTTCTTTCGCTGGTTGATCTTGGCAAAATGGCAACACCACAAAAGGGAATAAAAATTTTACTGACCACCGATCTTCGCTGCTAACAACGCTCGAGTGATATTCGTCATACGAACGTTACATTGATAAAAGTAGATAATACAATCACAAAGACAGACTAACACTGTCACAAAGACAGACTAGCACTGCCATAAAAGCAGACGAAAAAAACTACAAAAAAGCATATATAAGATGAAACTGGCAAAGTAAAAAACAAGAAAAATATGCAAATAGAATTCATCAACAAAGATAAATTTTTATTTATATACAAAACCAGCAAAACAACCAAAAATTGCCGTCGGAAAAGAAGAAATCTAACGAAGAATAAGAACTTTGAAGAACTTAAAAACTCCTTGTAACCGCCTCAGAGCAAATGGAAGGAGTGGAGGAATAAATGGAAGGAGTGGAGGAATAAAAAAACTATTACTCTAAAATTATATCTTTTAATTTTTTTAATCATCGCAATTGTCAAATTAATTTAAATTAAAATAATACAGACAATTCTTTCAATTTATTTTTTTTTTCATTCATAACCTTAAATTTTAAATTTTTAACATTATCTGAAAAATTTAACGTTTCATCTCGTTAAACCAACTCTTTGTTGAGTTTTAACTTTTAATTACTATAATATTTTATCGTTAGTATATATTTTATTTTAAATTGTAATTTAGTCATTTTATAATATTTTGAATCTTAAAATTTTAATTATAGATACACTTAAATTTTGTTCGGTAGAGCAAATTTAAAACTATTACAATTATCATCTATAAATATAATTTCAACCTTCAATGTTTATAATCTTTGTAGTTTTGACCTCATTCTTTTACATCCTTTAGAAATTAAGTTAAATTTGACTATCAACTTTTTTTAAAGATAATTGAATTATTATATTATACTTTTTGATTTTTTTACATTTTTTATTTTTGAATATTTTATAATTTAAAATTATTTGTTAATGTAATGTAAAATATAAATAATTTTATAGTAATATAAGTACATATAAACTATCATATGGTCTATCACTTAAAAAAATTTAAAATTTAAGATGTGTTTGGTTCTAGAGAATACATGTTATTTTTATTTTCTTGGAAAATAAAAAATGTTGACGAAAACGTATTTGGTTGTGAAATTCAAAAATGAATTTTAGAAAATTAAAATAAAAATGAGTGAAATTTTAAAAACATAAAAAAATGTTTTAGAAAAGTTAAAAAGATGAAAACAAGATTTTTAAAATTTTAATTATATTTAACCCGAGTTCAAATCCTTCTAATGTTAATTTTAGAATTTTTGTTTATTTAATCATATTTTATTTTGTATTATAATAATATTTTTCTAATAATAATATTTTAATTTAATCATTTAATGATTAACTATTTGTTTATTTTTGTTTTGAAAAACTAAATAGCAAACATATTTTCACTGTTTTTATTTTTGAAAAAAGTTTTCATTCCTATTAATTAAATGTGTTTTATAATTTTTGAAAAACTAAAAATTAAATATAAAAAATATTTTATAGAACCAAACGAACCTTAATATTTTGTTAATACTTTCCCTAATTTAACTAAAATTAACATTTTTTATTGCAAAATATATTTTTAAGATTATTTTTTTTCTTATTTTCAGTATTCAAGATGCTTTTGGATCAAAACTTGATTTGAAAAGTAATGGAGAATTCACCCTAAATATTAAAAAATGAAACTAAGCCAACATTTTTTTTTCAAAAACACTTTTTTATTTTACATTTTACCTACACTTTTTCAAAGACAATGTTAAACTAATGTCTATTTTAAGATAACTACAAAATTGAGAACATATGAAGCTTTGGTTTTGTTGAAAGAGGCTAAGGTCTTAGGTTTGATTCTCGTCTAGCATAAAATTTACGTTTTGATGAGTTTGTAGTCAGAATTTTATTTTGATTTAAGTTTTACCATGAGTAGTTACGTTTAAAAAAAATTTTATTACGTAGAGATGATTACATTCTCAAAATAAAATGTTAAAATTTAAACTCATATATAGTAAGATAATATAAGTATTTTTTATCGTTCTACCGATTAGTAGATTTAATGTCCAATTTTATTTTGATTTTGTCGTGAATATATTTTAATTATTGATCTATTTATTTAAATTTTATAGTAATTAATTTTAATCATAATTATACGAATATATTAAATGTAACGAACATATATATATATATATATATTGAATTGTCTAAATGTACTGTATATATATGCATGTGGTACAGTTTTATTTATTTTTTGGGGTGAAATTCACAAATAGTCACTAAACTTTGATTATTTATTTAATTTGATAATCAAATTTTTAGTTGCTTCAATATTACCATTAAACTTTATATTTTACTTTAATCTTATCATTGACCCGTTAAACACTGTTAACTCATTAATGATATGCTGATTGGGCTGTCCACATCACTCAATATTTTCTACGTCATTCTAACTCAAATATTACACGTCATATTAAATATAATAAATTGGCTTCCGTTGCTTTTTTTCAAACCCAAAATCAAGCTCGTTCCCCTTCTCAATCCCCCAATCTTGTTCGCTCCCTGTTGCGCGTAATAAGTGCTACGCAATTGTGCAAGTATACACGTTGCAAGTTATAGTATAAAAGATATCGTCTCCATAGGGATTGGTGTCACTTCAAGAATCTAGTCTCTTGCACTGTAAAAAGTAAAAACACAAATAAAGGATTATATGAGTTTAACTAATAACTAATCTAGAAAGCAATAAAGTAAACGAATAGATGAGATCAAATGAGAGAGATAGGCCAGGTTATCGTGAGCTGAGGTGTGATAGCCGATTGGATCGTCTTGGTAAAAGAGTGCACGGGCAACTTGCACAATGGGGTTGCCTTGGCAACTAATCGATGGTTGCCTGGGCAACTAGTTGGGCAACTACTTGGGCGTCTGGGCAGCAACTTTCAAGGTTCGGCAGAGCGTTCTTCAATGGTTTCTTCTTATCCCTAAGTCGAAACTCTAGCTACTTGTGCATACCTTGATAATACATCTCTGCGTGAATCAAGGGTGAACAACAACCAATCTTGCGCTCCTCTTAGCCGTTGAAATCCTTAACTTATTCCTAAGCCGGATTAATCTTCACCATCAATAGATTGAATAAAGATCATATTCATTCGTTTCTTGAATCTAACACTCCCGATATTAGATAAATAGATGAAGTTACGAGATCCTCTCACAATTCACTCGCAAACAAGAATAAGAACCAAGAATGAATAAACCTTGAATAGAAAAGTGAAAACTCTTATTACCTAAACAAAATCCAATAGTTTCTCACAACCACAAAACACAATAACCATAGCCAAATAGATTTAGTTCATGGCTAGGTTCCAAAGAAACACAAGATAAATAATCCCTAGCATGAACCCAATCGAACAAGAAAGAAAAAGATGAAGAATTGGAGCTTGTCAAAATTCCCTTGCCCTAGATACTTGTCGAAATTCCCTCCTCTTGCTCCCTTTGAGTTGTCGAAATTCCCCTCTAATTTATAGGGCTAGGTCAAAGTCCTTCTTTGAGGAGGAAGTTAAGTTGGAATTAAATTATCTTTAAAGAATATAATTTTTTATTATAATTATATTCCTACTAGAACTTCTCATATCTTCTTGGAATTTAATTCTTCCTTAATCTCTTCATGGAAATCAAATTCCTTTGAGATTTGGCTTTGCTCCACGTCATCTTGGGCTTGTCTAGTCATCAATTTCGACTACCATATCACCTTGTTCTTTGTCGACAAATGCCTTGGCAACTGGCTCGGCGTCTAAAACCAACGATCAAAAAAAAAATATATATATATATATATATATATATATATATGTAAATAAAATATTACGTAAGAGCTCCAGTTTAAATTTAAGACGTTTGAAGGTACAATTTAAATAATACAATTTCAAAATAATAATTACAGACTCCACATGTAAGGTCCTATGAATACATAGCCTACTAGACTTAAATATTGTACTCTGAAGACCACCACTTACTAGAATCCCGGTTTGACAGTCCTGCGATCCAACGGTCAACCTACGCATGGAAACAATGATTCCAAGCGCTGAGCTTACAAAGCTTAGTGGTACACATCTACTCTACTGTACTTCATGCTAATCATAAATGTAAGCATGCAAGCTAGTACGAGCAATAAGGAAAGATAAATAAACATGTGGCGCTACCATAATTGCCTAAACAAATGCCATAGCACAATAACACCTCAACAATACATCAACATAAAGATAAACAAATCAGGAGTGATGCCCAATGTCATCCGACACTGGGAGACCCACCCATGCTCGGAATCTCTCATCGAGCTGCTCGAAATCTCGCATCGAGCGGTATACTCAGAATCTCTCATCGAGTCTTCGCTCGGAATCTCTCATCAAACGGGGCTCAAAATCTCGCATCGAGCAAATATCATCACCCGAAATCTCACATCGAATGGCCTTCATTTCATCACCCGGAATCTCACATCGGATGGCCTTCATGTGTTGCAACATTCACTCACTGTGTATCCGGATCCCACCAAACAAAGACTCATAACTAAACAAGTGCCCTACCTGGCACGTAACCATACATGATCCGCCACGGATCCATACAAGTGCCCTACCTGGCACACAACCATCAAATGACCCACCACGGGTCCCTATTGTTGCTATTACAACCAATCAAGCATTACCGAGTTGTTACGTTTTATGGAAGAGTAATACAATTCATTCCTATCAATTCACATATTCTCGTCTATTACATTAATAATCACTTGTTAAACATATTCGTCAATCTCCATCATCAACTAACCTTTAGTCCAAATAGTATTAATTACCGATTCCATAAACGATTATCGAGTATAAGCCGATATTAATTACGATGCCCTATTTTACTCCTAAATCTTATGAGAGTCATTATAGTTTGTTTCTAGCGCATTAAAATCACTTAATCGAACATATTATTATATCCAGGTAATACACGAGGAATCATCATAAATTAGTCAAACAACCAGTCATACAACCAGACAATTATATGGATATTCGAACAATCCTATACGGTCTCTACAGTTCATGACAGTCTCAACATTCTCAAGCTCATCAAGTATCATAATAATTATCAAGCCTTGCAATAACAGTACCGACGCATGCGTATTACTCATCTCCTATTTTGCAACCACTGACATGCAAGGCAATTACACTTATGATGCTCATGAAGCATTTCAGAGTTCGAGGTGTACTAACCTTGTGCTGACATCGCTAAAATCCTCATCCTAGCTTCCCAAAATACCACATGGTTCGATAATCGACCCTGATCAATCCTCGCATATCAACAATTAATAAAACACTTAAACTCCAAACACCTCATAAGCCAAACGAAGGGTCAAACACATAAAAATAGCTTACCGGGTTTGAATTTGGCAAAACGGACTGAGCCATTGAATCTAGAACGTCTAGAAACCCCAGGGTAGGGTCTCTAAAAAAAGTCAACGGCGGTCAACGGCGATGGTGGACGGCGGCAGATGGCGCGGCGCGGTTTGGCTCGACGCGACTGGGCTTGGGCTGAGTCAGCTTGGCCTGACTTGGCCGAGTTGGGTCGAGTCCACTTGGGTGGCTCGGTCCCCCTGGTGCTGGACCACGCCCACGCGCAGTGGTGGCGCGTGACGGCGGCCTCCGGCGACCAAACTTCACCGGCCGACTGTTCTCGAGCCGGTGAACTCGGTGGTGGCCTCCGTTTCTTGATTCGAGCCCTCAAACCCCCTTGAACAACCCAACCCAAAACTTCTTCTCTCTCACCTCCTCTGACGGTAACTCTGACGGCGGTGATGCTAGTACCGGCGAACTCGTCTCGGCGAGATGAACACAATAGAGGTGGTGGTGTCGCGATCGGACGGCTAGATCTCCGTAGATCAGAGTTTAAGATTCTCACCCCAAACTTTTCCTATCTTCTCTCTCTCCCACCATTCCCATCTTTTTCATTTTCTTTCTCTTCCATCATTCCTCTTCCCTCTTTCCAATCACCCACTTACTATTTAAAATTCAAACAACATTTTTCCTTTTTTTATTTCTTTCTATTTTATTTTTTCTATATTTACCCCTAAGCCCAATTACACATTTTTAATTGGGCCATGAACCGCAAGCCCAATACTCGGTCCAAGACCCGATTCGTTAACCCGAAACCCGGGTCGTTACAGGCCAATTTCCCTCCCATTTGGAACTTGTATTTTACACTTAAGATTTTAAATCCCTTATTCACTTCATAATCATTTACAGTCCAGAGGTAGCAAGTTCATTGACCAAAGCCAAAGCATTACTCGTAAAATACGACAATCTCAAAACCCGATTCTGCAGCATTTTGGCCTGCTTCCCCTTCGGATTCCCGAAACCATCCATGCAAGTGTCTTGATCAGTTAGTGTTGCACTCAACCAAATCGTCACGTCCCCCATCTGTGTGTAGAAATTCTTGGCACTTAGATTCCAAAGGACCCCGAGTGAGCCGTGTAGTTGGTCGACAGCATCTTGAAAACACTCGATGCAACCGGAGAGTGGGATTCTGTATCTCCCTCTCATCTCTCTGTATTTCTTCACTTTCATTAAGTATTGGGCAACTTTCTTGGTTTCTCCTATGGTTACCGAAACCCCGGCTCGCGCCCACTTGCTCGGACTTGTCTTGGCGGAGCTGGAAAATGGTGTTAGTGTGCTGATACAAAGGGCACGATATCTGGTCACACTACACGCTTCTTGCACATAATTACTTGCTGATTGGCACCATTTTAGGATGCTTAGGAGAAGCAAAAGTGTAAGGTAAATATTGGCGTTTGCCATTAGCATTGAGTTGCTTGGGGGAAAAGAAACTGTGGGTATTCGAATCGAATTTAAGAAAATTCAAGCCTTTTGTTGTGTATGAACTATATGATTTCTCTACATTTGCAGAGGATGGCTCATTATAAGGGGGATTCTTTTGGCTGAATCAGGCTACTCTTTTTTGAAAAAGGGAAAAAGGGAGAAACGAGATAATGGTGAAAGCAATAAATTTCAGATTGGGTTTTTGGAATATATTATAAATGATAGAGGGAAGAACATGTGAGTTACTCATGAATTTGGATTCAGATTAGATCCGTTAGACATTCAATTTCTTTATACAACCACTAATATCCAACTCATTAACTGATTAATTCTAATCAAGTAATGCAAAGACTCAATATGGGATGATCCTTCTAACCCAATTTTGCACCATTTATAATGTCAAGACTCAACCCCTAATCGAGACGATCCTTTCATGGGTAAACTACAACATAGGTCACTAAATTATGAGTAAGGTTACATTTGGGTCACCTAAATATTAAAGTTACATTTAGGTCACTCAATTACAGGTAAAGTTACATTTGGGTCACCCAATTATTAAAAGTTAACACTTGGGTTACTCAATTATGGGTAAGGTTACATTTGGGTCACCCAAATATGACTAAATTGATGTATTTTTTAAATATGAAGAGTGACCTAAATGTAACCTTACCCATAATTGAGTGACCCAAGTGTAACTTTCAATAATTAGGTGACCCAAATATAATCTTACCCATAATTAAGTGACTCAAATGCAACTTTTAATAATTAGGTGACTCAAATGTAACCTTACCCATAATTGAGTGACCTCCGTTGTAGTTTACCCTTTTTTCATTCACAATGCCAAAGGACTCAAACCCATAACCTTACTTTCATTCATAACGTCAAGACTCGAACATCTAACCCTGCTAAAGAATCTAATGTCTAATCCAACTAAACTAATTAGCCGACATCATCACTTTTTGACAAGGAGAAAAAGTTGATGACTGTGCAAATGATCCAATCGTGCATATACAGCAACGATCACTAACAGTAATTGGAAATCGAAATTGAACTCATTTTTTATATTTTAAGCAAATTCTAGTTTTTGTGAAAAAGGTCACATCCAATGCTTAAACTCAAGCATGAAACTAATCTCATATATAGGTTTTCAAGCAGGACTTATAAACACAGCTAAGGAGATGGAGATGAAGATGAAGACATGGCTAATAGGATTAACGTGCAAAACAACGTGACCAGCTAGGCAGACCTATAAATAGGTGGTGTGCTGAATAAGGACGGTTCTCGGTTAATTTCGGTTGCTTTTTAACAGCAATGTAAGTTTTGGGTGTTAAAAGAGTGGCTGTTTTACCTAAAAGGAGAGGGAGAAGGGGCTGATCAAGTTTGAATTTAGTTCGATGATTCTATCAAAATCAATGATGCAGTTCACATGTAGTGATCATTGCAGCTAAAACATCACTTTATCTAGTGATCCTTGCAGTTTTTGATACCCAGACAGTGCAAGGCATTGCTGCATCATGGAGCTGTTGCAGAAATAATATGAACCTAACCAAATGCAAATTATTATATAACTTATAATATTCATTGTTCTAGGATGAAGGGCATTATGAAAAGTATATACAACCTGCAATATGTACGAGCAAAATCTTAGGACCGGTTATAACTCGAGGCAGACATAAGATAACCAATGAATTCTCAAAACCTTTTCCGGTCATGCAGATGTTTGTGAAACACAGAACCGTAATCACCAAACTGGATATCACTAGGTGGGTGCATGTTAAACACATGAGACGGACCTTGATGTCACCATTGGCTTGTTAACCGTTACTGTATCCAGTAACTGCCCAAAGCTTGCTTCATCAAACAGAAATGACTCCGTAAGGAAGAAGAAGCTCTCTCTGGCCAACTTTTCCACCTGAAACAATGCCACACCATAAAACATTTCGTGAAAATAAAAACCTCGGTTAAAATGAAAAAATCGAGAGATTTTTTTTAACTCCATGATCACTATGACCTACGATAAGAGCATAACATTGGTATGGCATTGATGATTTACCTCTAGTTGTGAAAATTTGATGTTGTTCATGGAAAGAATTATTTTAACCTCAAACAGGGCCACGCTCAATATTCTGATAGCCAGATACTCAAAAAAGTTCTGCACAAGAACTTTCTGTGAATCTAAATTTTCACTATGCCCTTCGAGATAAGGAAGCCACAGGACGATCTTGACTTCATTCCATGGTATTTGGTTCTCCCCTGTATTTGAAATAATGGTCTGGTAGGGATGATGGAGGCCCCATAGGATTCTGACATCAGTCAATAATGGGTCACATATTGATGTTTCTGACAAACTCGTAGTAGAGATAATTCTTGATGGCTTGCAGTAGCTCGCAGTAGAGATAATTCTTGATGGCTTGCAGTAGCTCGCAAGATTAGAGGTGAAATGCATGCTAGCGTCATCCAACAAAAGGATGTATCCATCGGAAGAGGTTGTTAATAGTTGTAGAAGAGATGTGGCATCTGCATGATCCACTTCTGGTAAACATACATTTGAGCCAGACGATGAGGTTGAGTGATATGAATCATGAGAGAAGGAACACAAATCTCCATTCCTACAACCCTGCAAAACCATTTACACAGCATTAAAAACTAAACTACGAGAACTTATCAATGAGTTAATTTAACAAGTGAAGAAATTATTCTTCCTGGCGGCATCCAATGTCATCAGCGATCAGACTAAAATCATTTAATAGGAACTTTGAAATTCCGAATATATATACATACTAATAGATATAAACTACAAATTATAGCAACTTTAAATAGTAACATCAAATTATAGCAACTTTAAATAGTAATAGATACAAACTACAAATCCTAAACACACTCTACGTACAAACAGCAAGCAAACAACAGACCAAATCATATGTCACCATGTACGTGATCATCATAAAAACTAAAATGTTGACATTCCACTTCTTCATCCCCCAACCATGTCAATGAAGATACAAGCAACTATATTCATAAAAGTCTGCTCCTTCCATTCAATCTGTAATATTTGATATTCCACAATTACCTCAGAATGTGATGTACATAGTCACTGGTGGCACCACAAGGTAATGGGGATACAGTGGGTTTCAACTTGCCCCAGTGGTGAAAGTAACAACATATCGGTCACGTACGGTACAAAAATAGCATTTTCAAGACGAGCAAATCAGCAAAAGATAGCTGCAGAGAGAAAAAGAATTTGCAATCTGGCTTTTTTGCTTGGAGTGGATGAGAAAATCTGCAGAGACTACCCCTGTTGCAACATCCATTTACAAAATAGACACACAAAGGAGTCTCTCCGTTGACGTGCAAATCATAGTCATTAATAATTGCCTGGGAATTACCATAAATGTCTTCCGCATATTGAACTCTTATCTGTTGAATATAACAATAAAAGATCGATTAAATATGCCCAAAGAACAAAGCTGATGCACACGTGATTTTACATAATAGTACCTCCTTAATAGTATTCGCCAAGTTTCCGGCAACATCATTGGTCCTAAAGTGATCAGAAGCAAGTACAGCAACACAATTCCTTAATTCAAAAGATTCCTCGAGCTGTTCATCACTAGAAGAAGGTGCATCTATTTCTCCCTGTGGCTGACATTCAAGAAGGCAAGTGTGTGCAAACTCATAAGGATAATAGTAGGTTGGAATGCCATTAGATGCAGGCAGAAAGTATGGCCGGAAACGGTGAATGGAATTTAATATATCTTCATCTGCAAATGAAAGATGTTCAAGTTGAGAAGAAACTAATATTAAGACCAGCACTTTAGCTTGAACAATCAATGTTTAATAGAGAAGACCAGAAGCAACCACACAAAATTGCTTTGAGGAACAAAAAAGAAAATTTAACATTTTATCAATTCATACACATTTCAGAGATGTGGTGCAGTGATGACTGCAGAAGATGATGGAAAGAGCACCATTCTTCTTCAAGCTTTGGCAGCAATAATGTTGCAGGTTCCATTTCTTCAATCTCCAGCACTCGTTTCAAATGTTCAAGACGGTGCTTATCCTTCAGAAAAAGGGAACACATTTACAACTTAAGTTCAAAACTACTTCGGAAACATTAAATCTCAGCCAAGTTAGAAGATACAGTACCTTAAAAACACATTGCCAGAACTGAAATGCACGTAGGTTCCCTAAGAATGAGACCTCCTTCCGACCAGTTGGGACAATTTTGTCACTATCCCCACAAAAGTAGCAGTTTATGTACTCTGTAAACTGTAGAAAAATGCTTATGAGAAAGCAAGTTCAAATAACGGTGCCCATAACACAATTTTATGACTTAATGGGCAGTACCAAATGCTCATCCCCAAAAGGATGAAGAATAGGTAGAGGTCGAGTATCCATAAATATGCCCAGAAGAATGCCTTCTCGCAACATCCCGGATTCTCCAAACTTTACTACAAGCACGGATGCATCAAAAGACAACGAGAAACTGGCAAGCAGCCTTCCATAAAACGTAGGTTCATACCGGCCCCTCGAAGATGTTTTTTCAAGTGCTTTCACATGAAGTAGCAAATTCAATGCATCTTCAACAACTTCTGCATGTGGAGGGTCCAGAGCCTTCTGCAACAAAGCTAACCCCGATATACCAGAAGTTAGAGCCCATTTGACCTTTTACAATGTAAATGAGCAACATGAATCAGTGCATACATAGGCATAAGCATAGGCCTTCGGCAAGCAAGTTACTTTGTATATCCAAAGTCAATTTTCTAGGAAAACTGAAGTCAATATTAATACTACAAATTCTCACAATGCACACTCAAAACATTCTCTATAAATTAAAAAATATAATGTCTCTTGACCAATCAAGATCACAAAAGGACATCTATAGCTACATAATCATCAGTATAAACTATCATTTACAAAACATAAACCACACATTTGGGATCATTAATGGCTCTGGATTCAGCACAACATATCTGAAGAACTTGTTGCCTCAATGACAATTTCAGTATAGCCGGACACTCAAAATCCTCAAGATCGCTAAAAAATGATTGTGTAACCAACCGATATACATGGCCATCACAAGTATGACCAGTTCTACCTCTCCGTTGCTCAGCCTAAAACATTTAGGTGAAAAGGAGGAACTAAATATGATAAAACATCAACATAAAAAATTTCAATACCTGAGACTTAGAAACCCAAACAAGCTCTGTTGAATCCTTTCTTCGAGCAGAGTCCCAAAAGACTTGTAGAGACCGGCATGAGTCAATAACAAATGCCACTTTGGGTATGGTCACAGATGATTCTGCAATATTTGTCGCCAGTATTACCTCTGTAAAATAGTTTTTTATTGAAACATCCGTAAGCACAACACAATATATAAAACTTGAAGAAGGAAGTCACCACGGTAGATGCTATTGATGGAAGCAAAAATTTAAACTCCATGAACAACCTACATCAAATCATCAATCTAACTTTCTTGTATAACTGCAAATGATTGTATCTTTTGAACAACCTTCCCAGTTTAATTAAAAAGCAATTAAAGGATACATGTAGCATGCTAAAAGATGCATATGCATAATCAATATCTTGCAGGCTCAGCCATTAATAATCAGGCAGTCATAATTAGGGTTACAAGGTATACCTTACGATGAGATTTCCAGATTTTCATAGCCATGAGAGCCTGTTCAGTGTCAACACTACGATGTAAAATGTGAACCTTAAAGGATGAACTAAATGGCTTCAAAAGGTACCATTGCTGCTCAAGGGCATAGTACGTGGGAAGAAAAACCAAAATGCTCTTCTCAATATCAGGCTCATTTTTGTCGATGTACAACACTAATTCATGAATAAGTTTGTGCACTTCAGGCTTGATTTCAGCGTCTGCCATGGAAGGGCATGGACCAGAACAATATCTTGAAGTTATTAACTCTGAACTGATTCCAAGAAAATCAGTCACCTGGTAAAAAAGAGGTAACACAATCAAGATGTCTAAGAAAGGAATGGTTCCAATATCATAATTTATTAGTTCATATACACTTGAAACCCGTTGTGTGCCTCTGTGACTTGTCTAAAAAAAATACAAATCTCGCTTACTATCACATTTGACATGGCCAAGTATTATCATAGATCATATAAAGATAACAATAAACTCATCTTTCATGATAAATTTAAAAGGCATTAACAGTAAAGTTGTTTCCCTTAAACATGTTATTAACATCACATTGCCTCTAATACTTCGTGAAGAATGAATTTGCTTTGTAGGATTCTCAAAGATGCACCATCAGACCATGTATCTCTCAATGAACAGATCTAAAATTCCCAAAAAATTTCAGAAGTTCAGCTGACCTGTTCAAGATATGAAACTCGTCGCTGGAACACTTCTTTCTGATTAGAACTGGGAAGTCCCAGCACCTCCACTCTTTCACCTCTACCAAGGTCCCTGAAGTAATCCCTGTATCTTCCAATATCAGCAGTTGCAGACATCAATACCACCCTGGGGAATTCACAGATTTATCATTGAGATTGAGTTAGCGGTTGAGTGACGGAAAAGCATTCCCCAACTCCATGCTGGCTTTAAAATGAACAGATTAAATGGATTTGAAAACAGAAAATAACACATGAAACTGAAAGAATATGTTGATTGTTAACCTCAGGTCTTTGTTCCTCAGTAGAAATTGCTTCACACAAACAAGGACAAGATCAGACTCGATGGATCTTTCATGCACTTCATCAAGAATAATAACCTTGTATTTAAGTGCCTGAAACCCCTTATCTCGCATTTCATCCAACAAAACTCCAGCAGTTTTGAAAACATTCTTTGTCCTGTGAAAAAAAAAAAGAGAAAATGAACATAAAATCTAAAATAGATTCTGACAGAAGTTAACAAAATTGCCTAGAAGTGGATGTGGAAATTGAAGCAGGTTGCTTGTACAGCAAATCTTTTGTGTTTCCATGGAGAAAGGAAAAAAAGAAAGAGAAAGAGGGCAGGAGAGTACCATTAAAGAAATAGATTAAAATAGATACTAACTCTGTGAAAGCCATTACTTCCATCTATGAGAATGAAAAATCAATGAAGTACCATTAAAGGAGATAATGTCTTTTAAGCATTGCAATTGGTTTCTGATATATGTATTGACACCTCAGCAGATTAAATTTAAGGTTAAGAAATAAGCGTTCTTTTGTGTTTCTGAGAAGAAGAAAAAAAGAAGACCAATAAAGGGATTCTTGCCAAATGAAGGTTGCAATATGTTTGTTAGCTAGCACACAGCCAGACACAGTCAGTTCACTGAATACAAATTACCTAGATGATAGATGCTTTGAATGACCTATATGGTATCCAACCTCCTCACCCAGCTCACAATTCCGAGCTTTTGCAACCATTTTGGCCACTGCTACAACAGCAAATCTCCTTGGCTGTGTGCATAAAACAGGAACCATGTTTTCCTCCAATAGGAATTGTGGAACTTGTGAGCTCTTCCCTTGTTATAGAAGAAAATTGAAAAAAGAAAAAAGTCAGTAGCAATTAGCAACTAAAAAGAATATAGTTAAAAGCAATTAGCAAATAGTAACTTGCTCCCTAGGTTTTTCATTTTCTTATTAACATTGACATCCAAACAGAGCTTGTATTTTCTCTCTCCTATTTTTCCTAAGGATGGCCATGAAGACTACAACTTTAGTACAGATAGTTTTCTTGAACTAACCAAAAACCAAACAAAAATGGCCTAATTAAGTAAATACACCAAAATCAGCGTAAAAACATAGTGAAGGGAGGCAGTACCGCAGCCGGTTTCGCCGACGATGAGAGTGACGCGATTCTCGAGTATTTTTTCAACGATCCTCTCCCTGAGCGCCACGACGGGCAGAGACAAGAACTCGGAGGACGAGAATGACGCCGAATGCACCGATGAAGACGGTGACGACGCCATAGTTTCAAGCTTTTGAAAATCCCTCTCTCTCCCCCCTTCTGTTTTGTACCTTCTTCTTCTGCTGCTCGTATAACTGCTGATTTTTTAGTTTTGCTTACTGTTTCCCTCTGTCTCTGTTTTTAAATAGAAAATAAAGTCTTCGGGCCGAAGTCCGACTCTCCCTCTCCGCTGTGTCGTTTATTAGTCCATTTTTCTCTCTCTCAAGAGCGGAGATCAGGAACGGTCGTGCGTAGATGAGATCATGAGGATATGTACGGACATTGACTGTAAGTCAATCGCTATGATTGTTGACGGATCCTGATGTGGCCAGTGGAGCGCTGCCGTACAGAGTTGAGAGATCTGCGGGAAATGTTGTGGAAAAGAAGCTCGAGTCATTCGCGCTTACGTTTAGAGTGGAAAGTGGGTCGCGCCTCGGGCTGTTTTTTTTTATGTTGTGGAAAATAATACGCTGAGCCGTGGGGGCCGAACCGATGACCTAAAGGCTGATGACTTTGGATTATTTTTTGAATAAATAAATAAATACTAATTAAATACTCTCTTCATCTTAAAAACAATTACTATTTTTTATTAATTTTTCACTTAATTTTATTAATTTTTTAATATATACATACATGTACTATCCAGATCATTTTATACTCAAAAAATAAAGAATATGTTTGATTTCACAACTTTATATATATTGTACCAACGGCATTAACAATCGGATTATACTCAATTGACTCGTAATTTTACCAATTTATATTGAGATTAGCTTAATACTTTTCACTACAATATCTCTCATTTAATTTTTTAATCCAACCCTTATATCAACAAAGATTTTATCTCGTTTTTACCAATTTACCAATATTATTAAGACCACAGTGTATAATTCATTAATATACAATCACCCATCAATGCAATTGTTTTGTTCTCAAATCAAAATTCATATTTAATGTATCAACTTTCTTTCTTTTTTTTTGAGAGAGAAAATGAAGTACAACTCAGGTATTAATGTCGACTAAGCCTGTTGTATGGGGGCTATAGGCATCACGATCTAGTAGCGGTAAAACAGACATAGGGGCAACGTTAAGTATTGTGAGCTGATAACGAGTTGTCGAAGCTAGTTTAGAGATAGCATCCGCCACCTTATTACATTTACGTAAGATCCAATAAAACTTAGTGAACCAAATACGATCGCAAAGTAAAGAAATGGCACGAACAAGAGATAAATGACCATTGGAGGCAGAGTCGTCAACTTTCTTTTTTAAATATATTGTCATATGGTAATTAGTAAAAAAATGGCGTAAACGAATAATTAAAAATTGCAACTTTTTAAACTTAACGTTATTTTGAAATACAAAAATCAAATCAATATCTATTAAAAAAATCAAATAAATATAAATAATCAATCTAACGATACATAAATGGATCCATTCCGTTTATTTATACAAAAATAATATTCCTCCAATATAGAATGAATAAAACTCTATACGATTTGGTGTAAAAGAAATTCGACTTCACTTGATTTAAATTATAATTTTATTAACTCAATGAGCTTCTAAAAGAATTTTTTAAATTCTTTTATTTAATCATTGATATCCAAATTATTGATTGACTAATTTGAAATGGTTTTAGAGAGACTTAATATGGGAGTTAGGGACGGAGCTACATTGACAATGGGAGAGGCTCTTGTCCCTAGTCAAGGAATTTTTTTTATCTTTCTTTCTTCATATTTTTTTCTTAAAAAATTAGAATAATTATGAATTTTCCCCCACACCTTCCAAAATCTATGTTTTGCCCTCCCCAAATCCCGACTTCATCTCTAATGGAGGCAATTTTTCCAACCCAATTTTCTTCATTCATAACGTCAGAATTCAAACCCATGACCTTGCTTAATAACCTAGCGCCTCATCCCGCTATACCAACAGATTGTTGGTAATATTTCAAATAAAATTTGAGTATAAAATATAACTCGAATAATTCAAAAATTTTAGTAATTAGTAGATCGCAAGTTTAAGTATGTTGCATATGAAAAATATGAAGAAATATATAGGCTTAATTATAAATAGGTGCTCAAACTACACATCTTTTTTGTAATATGTGTCTAACATTATTTTCTGGTTGAAATATGTACCCAAAATTTCATCACATTATTATTTTAAGGTAACACGACTAAAAAAATCATCACCCATTCAAATTTTGATATATGTCTTTTATTTTATTTTAAAATTTTCTTCAAAAAAACTAAAAAAAATAAAATAATTTTTAAAAAATCCAAAAAGTCGTAAATCCCTAAAATCCCCAAATCCCAAAATTAGCATTGTTTTAAATCGGTGATTGCTATGGCCGATGTCATCTCTGAGTCTCACCGTCGCATTTTGGGAAGTCCCCAACCATTTTCCCAACCGCCCATATCTGGTAACCAACAAGAGACGTGTCAATCGACTATCAAACGGTTAGAGTTTTTCGAGTCCGTTGTCTGATGTTCGATTGACACGCCTTATACCAATTACCGACAATGGGTGGTTGTGTAACGATCTGAATTTTCGAGTCAACATATGGGCGTTGACTCGGGGTTATGTACCTTCGTGTTGGATTGAATAGTTAGACCATTCGGGCCAAGTTTGGGCCTTGTTAAATGAGATTTTGGCTATGTAGGCTTGAGAGGTGGTCATTTTGTAATAAAGGTGAAACATAGGGGTTTTGTGATGAGAATATACCAAGTTTCAAGTTAAGGGTTGATCACCTTTCTTTGTTCTTGGTATTCACGTGATATTGGGGGACCAAAAAAGGGTTGTGATATCACTCTTTTTCTCATCATCTTCCCCATCATTTTTCTCTCTTTCTCAAACCTCATTTTTCTAAGCTTAAAGATTCAAGCTTTCAACTTCATCTATTTCATTCAAGTTTCAAGGTTTTAGTATGTTAATCCCCTATCAAGAGCTTCAAGAAAAGTATGTTCTTGAGGTATAAAGATGAGTTATTCATTAATGGGTTTTTAAAGGGGTTTAAGCTTTTGGGGTTTCTTTCATGGTTTTAAGGTTGTTGTTGGGCTCGATATCCTTAGCCGAATTGCTTGCCAAGTGGTGAAGTCAATTTTTGGGTATATGCGGTGGAGGCAAAATACGAGACAATGAACACAAGGATTTAGAGTGGTTCAAGCTTCTAACAAGCTATACATCCACTACCTTAGCTTCCCCACTAAGGATTTCCCAAATTCACTAAGAATTTCTTCCCCTTTTAACAAGGCTTATGAGGCAACCTTTACAATCCTAGACCCAATTACCAAGTCTAGCATCCAAAGCTTTCAACCCAAGCTTTGGGAATCCTTACAAACAAAAGATATAAAGCAAACAAGAAATCCTCTCTATAAGGTAGATGTTTGCACTCTTTAAACACTCCCCCAAATCCTAAAACACTTGAGCATATATAAACATTTGAGCTCACAAGTGTTGTCTATACAAGAATTAGAAATTTAAGTAATAAGACAAATTTTCATCATAATGTTGTTGACTTGAGGATCATTAGTTGTTACTGAAGCTTGAAGGGTCATTTTTATAGTCCCAATTGAGTTCCTAGCTGTTGGAGACCGTTGTGATTTAATTGGAGCTGTTGGAGACTAAATTTCCCATAATAAATATAGTTCTGGTACTGTCTATATCGGTACACGTGTACCCGTATCAGTAGAGCTACTAGTTGTTATGCTCAATCTGGCTGCCCGTATCGAAACACCTTGGGTCGTATCAGTATGCGTATCGGTACGCCTTGGTCCATTTTGGTACACCCTATAATTCAAATAGCCGTTGGGGTGGTTGAAAATAGGATCGGTAGCCTTAAAGTGTATCGAAACGATCCTACTCGTATCAGTACGCATAGGGGCGTATCGGTACGATTTTTAGTTACTGGAAAATATTGTAGCTGAAACCCTTAGACCGTATCAATACGGGGTATACCGTATCGGTATGTCTGTGTCGAAAACAATATTTTGGCTACTTTAAAATGTTTAAAATCATTTCCAAAACCTCTTAAAAACTCTTCAAACTTATTTTCAAGTTGTTTGGATTTAAAAACATTTTTGAAACTTTTTCAATTTAGTTCAAAACTAATTTTCAATTATTATATCAAAACATAAATCCTAACAATCTCCCCATTTTTGATATAATAAAACCAACTTAAAAAATTATTTTTCATATACTCCCCCTTAGTAAAGCTAAAAATTTGAATAATAGATTAATTGTTGAAAATCTTCTAAGCTCCATCTTATTCATTTGAAAAAATCAAAATTTCAAAACATTCTCCCCTTTTTGTTATATAAAAAATGGTTCAAATCAAAGTTTGAAAGCTTTTAAGTTCAATGAAAAAAATAAGTTTTGATTTGAAATTGGCTCCCTCTTACTCAAGCATCGTTCAAATGTTAGTCCAACATATATGATAAACTAGTTGAATTAAAATAAATAAATCAAATTAAATTAAACAAAATTCAACTAATTTTACCACACTTGAACCAAAGGTAGGATGTGAAGCCTTCATTCTTCAAGTGTTATTCCTTGTGTGTATAAAGCTCCCCCTTAATTTTATCACTTGTTGATCATGTTCCATCACACCTACAAAAGACAATCATTTGATTTTTGGTATCCAAATTGTTTTGGATCCATAGGCATTAGTAGCACATAATTTAGTCCCCTTAGGAATTCATTTTTCAATTTCATCAATTTTAGTTGAAGTAATTAGTCATTTTGGGACCCAAATACTTCTAAAGCATTTTCCTTTACTGAATCTAGGGGCAATAGATTGTCTTACATAAAACCTTGATTTTCCAAAATTATTTTTATTTTGAAGTTCATTGGAAATCAAATCATTTTCCTTCTTAGGATCATCCACCTCCTTTTGATGATATTTTTCTAAACTTTGAAGCAAATTTTGTAAACCCAAAACTTTAAGTTCAAAGTCCTTTAATTTTGCTTCAAATTCCAAATTGGTTTTCATAAGCAAATCATTTTCATTTTTCAATGTAGAAATCAACTTTTTGTTTTTAGAAAATGAGGCTTTAAACTCAAAAACTAATTTTTCATAGGCATCTTGCAACTCATCAAAAGTATAATAATTTGAAATATATAAGTTAGAAGCTACATCTCCTTCTTGAAGGGCCATCATGTATAGGTGGGCTACTTCATCGTCATCGGTAGAGTCTTCATCACTCCATGTAGCCACATATGTTTTATTTGATGATGATCTCTTTTTGTTGAAGTGAGGGCAATCATATTTGGTGTGCCTCATCTTCTTACAATTTGAGCACTTGGGGGAATCCTTATATTCTTCTTCGATTCATGTTTGGATTCTTCTATGTTGCTCTTCATTAATCGAGAAAATTCTTTGAAGAGATAAGACATCTCTTCATCTTCACTTTCTTCCTCACTTGATTCATCTTGTTAGTTTGTGGAGGGTTGTAGAGCAATAATGTTGACATTGATTCATTGCTCTTGGATTATCTTCTCCTTCTCCCTTATCAAGGGTAGAGACGTCATCTCATGGGTGATAAGAGACCCCACAAGCTCTTCAAGCTTAAGCTTTTTCAAGTCTTTGACTTCAATAATAGCCATCTTCTTGCTCTCTCATGATTTAGGAAGTGAATATATCAACTTTCGAACGAGTTTGTCCTCTGAAATCTCCTATCCAAGTTCTTTGAGTTGATTGACGATTGTAGAGAACCGGTCGAACATACTCTTGATGTCTTCATATAGGCCCACCTTGAAGTTTTCATGTTAGGTTGAGTATGCCAATCTTTGTTTCCTTCACCTCATTTGTTCATTCATAGATTGCTTCAAGTTTGTCCCATATCTCATTGGCACTCTCACAAGAAGATACTTTGGCATATTTTTTCTGGGCCCAATGCACAAAATAGAATGTGCAAAGCCTTGCAATTGAGCTTTATCTTATTGCAATCTTTCGCGCTCCATTCCTCATTACTTCATGCTGGCACGAACTGTCCATCTTCAACTATGTCCCAAAGACGGTAATCTTTACTTTTCATGAAGAACATCATTCTATGCTTTCAACAAGCATATTGATCACCGTTGAAGAATGACGGTTTGTCAATGGATAGCGCCATGGTTACCGGTTGATTGTTTGTTGTATCGAGCTTCTCGGATCGCCTCAATAGGATGTTATCCTTCTCAATTGAGCCTCGCTCTGATACCAATTGTTGGGCTCGATATCCTTCAACCGAATTACTTGCCAATGGTGGAGAAGTAGATTTTTGGGTGTATGTGGTAGAGGTAAAATATGAGACAATGAACACACGGATTTAGAGTGGTTCAAGCTTCTAACAAGCTATACATCCACTACCTTAGCTTCTCCACTAAGGATTTCCCAAATTTACTAAGAATTTTCCCCTTTTAACAAGGCTTATGAGGTAACCTTTACAATCCTAGACCCAATTACCAAGTCTAGCATCCAAAGCTTACAACCCAAGCTTTGGGAATCCTTACAAACAAAAGATATAAAGCAAACAAGAAATCCTCTCTACAAGGTAGATGTTTGCACTCTTTAAGCACCCCCAAATCCTAAAACAATTGAGCATATATAAACATTTGAGCTCACAAGTGTTGTCTATACAAGAATGAGAAATTTAAGCACTAAGACAAATTTTCATCATAATGTTGTTGACTTGAGGATTATTAGTTGTTGTTGAAGCTTGAAGGGTCATTTTATAGTCCCAAATGAGTTTCTAGCCGTTGGAGACCGTTGGGATTGAATTTGAGCCGTTGGAGACTAAATTTCCTGCAATAAATGTAGTTCTGGTGCTATCTGTATCAGTATGCGTGTACCCATATCGGTACAACTACTAGCCGTTATGCTTAATTTGGTTGCCCGTATCGAAATACCTTTGGCCGTATTGGTACTCCTTGGTCCGTTTCAGTATGCCATGCAATTCAAATAGCCGTTGGGGTGGTTGAAAATAGGATCGGTACACCTTAAAATGCATCGAAACGACCCTAAGGACGTATCGGTACAGTTTTTGGTTATTGGAAAAATATTGTAGCTGAAACCCTTAGACCGTATCAATACGGGGTATACCGTATCAGTACGCCTGTGTTGAAAACAATATTTTAGCTACTTTAAAACGTTTAAAATAATTTCCTAAACCTCTTAAAAACTCTTCAAAATTATTTTCAAGTTGTTTGGATTTGAAAACATTTTTGAAACCTTTTTCAATTTAGTCCAAAACTATTTTTCAATTATTATATCAAAACATAAATCCTAACAGTTATTAATCTGTAACTAGACATCTCTTTAGTACTTGGTTTAAGTCTTGATTCGTTTCTTTATTGTAAGGTATAAATGAGGTGTCTTGGGGTTTATTCAATTTGGAGCTAAAGAGAAGAAGATGAGGATTTTGAGTGTATGAAGTAAATCCATATTAGTTGCTAAAAGGTCAGTACATCTCTAACTCTTACTCTTCTTGAATATCATAAAATGATCGCCTTGCTTGATGTTGTGGTGTATTGTTGCTAAGTTGGGTGTTTAGTAGCTTAAAGCCTTATTAATGGTGAAATTTTGATTAGTTGTTAATAATGTGTAAAAATGATAGTAAACCACCGTAAACAACTCTCATAAGATGTATGTTTGAGTTAAAGAGTTAAATGTTGTATTTTGGGGGGCTTGGAAAGTGATTTTTCGAGCCTTGAAAGCCATTTTTGGGCATAAGTATATGTACACGGGGTGCCTGTACCGATACCATGTGCTCTAAATAATAAACACATGCAAACGTTAAAGAGAGTATCGGTATAGGCTGGAGCCGTATCGGTACCCCTGTTTCATTGAAATTTTAGTAGCTGAATGTGTACTGGTACGCTTGGGGCGTATTAGTACCGTTAAGGTATCAGTACACGACCCTGTGTATCGGTACAGGGTATTGGTAAAACCTCTTTTGTGTATGAGCCAGGTATCTATACACATAGGGTGGTTATCGGTACCCATATGACCGTATCAATACCCTCTAGTGGGTATCGACACCCACTGAGCAATCTGCCCAAAAAGTTGAGTTTGAATTTGAAGGGCTCATAATTCGAATGCTATGGTCCAATGGGCTTCTAAGGTAGTAAAATAAATTATAAATTTGAGAAACAAAGGTTTAACCCTCATGGATGAGAATAACGTGTAATAGCTTAGTAATTGATGACTCGATATAACTGTGATAGTTAGCATTATGCCTTAGGGCATTTGTTGATGCTTGGCTTGGTGCCACTTACCTCTTTGTGAGGTGTATGAATGCTCGGGGAAGATGTGTTGTCTTATGTTGTGGTAAAGGAATCTAGATGTCATAGAGTTAGTACTATAGTACTTATATAAGGGGATGCGTATTTTGGGCTGTGTGAACGAGTACATTCGACGTACCTACAAGATAAGTGATCGTGGTGCGGTTATAAACCTATATGTGGCTATGGTAATTCAGATAAGGCAATAAACTCGATAGGATGAGAGAGCTTGAGTAACTTGATAGGCTGAGTGACCCCAGGTAAAGACTGCTTGTGTTTAATGTGATCCAAGTATGTCTAGGACGTATCTGTGGCTATAGTGATCCATATATAGTCTATTTAACCCGACAGCTATGTGAATATGGGTAACCCAACGACTGTGTGAGCACGAGTAAAATAGGGCTTTGTTGGCCATTATATAGATGATGTATGGATGTATTTATGTATGTTGTATGAAAGTTATAGATGATGGCTTATGTACTTGATGGTTGAGTGACCAGGGTACAATATGTATAAACTCGATGGGCTGTGTGAGCTCGAGTTACTTGATAGGCTATGTGACCTCGAGTATGGCAAAGTTTTGTAGATGATGTAAGATTTCTTGTAGACCTAATGATGCCTTGAGATAGGTGATCTAAGAACTCTAGCTTGTGTAGGCTAGATGATAGCTTGTAGATAGTAAAGTCTTATCTATGCCCTCTAAAATATATTATCTCGCATGCTTATTTTAAGATAATCATAAATTATAGTAGAGTAAAAATGTACCACCGAGCTTTGTTAGCTCACATGCATATGTGTTGTTTTTTCGTACGTAGGTTGACAGGTCACCCATTGGGGGAGCACGTCGACGAGGATTTCCCAGCACCACGTTCGTTAAAGAGTACAATACTTGTTTTTGTTAGTTTGGGCTAATGTATTCATAGGCACTTACCACTATTGAGTCTGTAACTCTATTTGAAATATTATTTTGGTATACGGTGTTTTAAACTCGGAGCCCATATTCTGTAAACTTATTTAAATACTTATTTAATTACATAGATTTATGGATGATTTGACATTTTGAAAATGGCTAAACTTAAGATTTTAAATGGAATTTTTGATAGGTCAATTTGGGTGACCTTAATGTAGTATTTCGGATCCGAATCGAGATCGGGGTGTTACAAGTTAGGGAAAATAAATTGTGACCTCCGACGACAGTGGTGGTGGAGTCCGACGAGACTATCAACGATGACAATTACATCAATTTTATGTTTATGGTTTTGGAGTTTTAGAGATTTGTGATTTTTTGACATTTCAAGATATTTTTTAATTTATTTTTAGTTTGTTTTAAAAATAAAAAATAGAAGTCACGTGTCAAGCTATAATTGAGTGATTGATTTTTTTTTTACATATTGACTTTAAAAGGGCCAAAATAAAACGTTAAACACTTATTTCAGTCAAAATTATTTTAATCACCTATTTGCAAAATAAATGTATAATTTGGTCAATTATTTTGTAAATAAGTCACATATATTGTATACGATTATAGAAAGTTATTAAATTGAAACCAATTAACACCACAACATTATAAATATTAACAATTAAATCTAAATAGAATTTGAATTATAAAACAAGATTCATCAATCAATTCTACTAATTCAAATTTGTTTGATTCGACTCAATCTAAATTTAGGGGTGCTTATCGAGCGAGTTGATCGCGAATTGAGTAGTGCTCAACTCGTGCTCGTTAAAAAATCTAGTTGCTCGACTCGACTCATTGCTCATTAAGCTCGATAAAGTTTTGCTCGACTCGTGCTCGTTAAAAAATCAAGTCACATATATTGTATACGATTATAGAAAGTTATTAAATTGAAACCAATTAACACCACAACATTATAAATATTAACAATTAAATTTAAATAGAATTTGAATTATAAAACAAGACTCATCAATCAATTCTACTAATTCAAATTTGTTTGATTCGACTCAATCTAAATTTAGGGGTGCTTATCGAGCGAGTCGATCGCGAATTGAGTAGTGCTCAACTCATGCTCGTTAAAAAATCTAGTTGCTCGACTCGACTTATTGCTCGTTAAGCTCGATAAATTTTTGCTCGACTCGTGCTCATTAAAAAATCTCGTTGTTCGACTCAACTCGTTGCTAATTAAGCTCGCCAAAATTTTTATCTTGTTTTTTTAATATAGGTAAAATCTAGTGATACTATTAGAGCTTAATATAAACATAGAAATTCAGAAAAAGAAAGTGAGGTATGAGGAGATAAATTAAACGAACCTGTCATGACCGAGTTAGAGATAAAGTCAATATTCGAGTGTGAGACTCTTTTTAGTTTCTCAACAATCTTCGATGAACAATAAAAGAGAGAATTACTTAAGAATTTCAGGGTTTTAACTTACAATCGTATTTTTTTATATGAGAAATGGAAACTGAAGACTTTTTTCTTTTTATACTTTTACGCATAATATATGAGTGAATTAAGTAGATAATGAGAAAATTATAACATTGTAAACCTTAAAAATTTTAAGTAGATTATCATAAAAAATAAATAAGTGAATTATCATAAAAGAATGGGTTGTTTTTAATTTAATTTAAATCATTTAAATTAGTTAATTCGATAATTTAAAAAAAATATATATATTTATAAATTTTAAATTTTACATTTTGCAAGTACATGTATACCCCAAAAACCATTGTCCTTATTCCTTAAGTTTTTGTTTAAACAATATGCTCCGCCCACCGTCTCTCGTGGGCCTTAGCGGCCAGATTCATTGCCAATGCAGCTGCCGCCAACCATTTCCTCATATTCACTTGAAAGTTCTCGCTGAGTTCAAATTCAATAATTTTAGCTCAAGAAACATTAGAAAACATACAAATTTCACCCCTCTTTTCCATATAGCCTTTACCCGAACGCCACAAGTTTCAGCTGCTCCACCGTCTTGAGGACATCAACAGATTTCCGACTTTGAAAATGACGGAGTCGTCGTTCTCGGAACTCTCCGACGACGTCGTTCTGAACATCTTCTCGAAGCTTGAAGATGACCCCAAGAGCTGGTCTTGTCTCGCTTGCGTCTGCACCAAATTCTCCTCCCTAATTCGCAATACCTGCTTCAAACAAAAATGCTCCAAAACCATCCCCTCCGTTTGCGCCGATCTCCTCTCCTCATCGTCCGTTCCGCCTGGCGGCTGGGCCTCCCTCCACAAGCTCTCTGTCTGCTGCCCAGGCCTCCAACACGCCGGCGTCCTTCTCGAGCACTCCGATTTCGGCTTCGAAAGCGATATAGTCCCCGACGCCGTCCCCCAAGCCTCGAGGCCGTCCACCGAGCCGTATTCCAGCAAAGTGGAAAGAAGTCTCCATCCGGATCCGGAAGTTAACGTTCCCGGATCCGATTCTTCCTGGTCCCTTTTCGATGATCTATATTACGACACCGTTTCTAACGCGTCGGAGTCGATAGATGGTTATACAGTAGAAACAATGGACAACAAAGACGTAAAACGCCGGCGTGAGCTTTCCGTTGGTAAAAGAAGGAAGATATCGAGACCGCTTAGATCTCATCTAGCATACGGCGTTTGGAACTTATGCCGGGAACAAGGCAACAAGTTGTTAGCAAGCCGGTTCCGAGGCGATTGCTTATACATTTGCGATTGGCCGGGATGCATTCACACAGAGGAGAAGCGAAATTACATGCTTTTCAGAGGGATTTTCAAGAACTTCAAGAAATCCCATGTGTGGAGGACGATCAACGATGGGAACAGACGCAAGATCGATCTGAACTGCGCCTTCTGCTCTTGCAAACAGACATGGGATTTGCATTCTGCTTTCTGTTTGAGGCGGGTTTTCGGGTACCATGACGACGGGGAGCCGTTTGTTCGAGCATATGTTTGTGAGAACGGTCATGTCTCTGGTGCTTGGACTGATTTGCCTTTGTACACTTAGGATCCACAGCATATCGAATCAAAGATTACTGGTAAGTTGTTTTCATTTGAATAAATAGGAATTTGCAATGTGATGATTACTAAGCAGAATTTAGTATTGTGTTTTCATTGATTGGGTGAAGTTCTTTTCATGTTGCTTCTCTTGGTAGATTAGAATCTGGGTGATTGTTACATGGTTTTCTAATATACTAGCATTTGGATTCAAGTGAAGTTGAATTTCAGTCTTTGAAGTACTGAATTTTCGGATTTGAGTGCTTATTTGTTCTTGCTACTAATCAATTATCTAATCATTTTGCTGCATTTCTGGAGTATTTCGTGTCACTCTCTGTAAATGAGAGTTAACCATTGGCTTTGGTCATGGTTCAGTTTTCATCCTTCCATGTTTCATTTCATTTTCCACCTAACCAAACAACCTAAATGCTCTTCACAGAACAGGAATCTCCTGTAATTAGGGATGGTCATAGATTAGGTTGGATTTTTGGCCGACCCGTACCATACCCAAAAATTGAACACGTTCATCCAACCAGACACAGATTTTAGAGTAAAAATGCTAATCGGATCCGGCCCAACATAAATATAATTTTTTTCATTTTCATTTGATAAAATAAGAAGTTAATTGAAAAAATACAAACACAGCGTACATTATAAGAATTATTCTATTTTTATTAGACAAAATAAAGAGATAATTGAAAAAAATATAAAAAGAGGGGCATTATAGCAATTATACCTAAATATTTAGAATAAACTTAAACTATTATTTTGGGTCAGGTCAGATATTTTTCACATTAAACTCAAATCCGACCCAAACCAACCTCATCCTAAAAGAATTGGCCCGAACTCGATCCGAACCCAATTTTTCTTTAAAAAACCCAACCCTATAAGATCAAATCGGGCCAGGATTAAGGTCAAATGACCAACCCTAAATGTAATAAGTCATCTTTTGTTCTGAATTCCTATGATTATAACCTCCTTTTATCTATTTGAGAAGTGAAAAAAAAAAACATGGATAAAGTGATAAATCACTGAATCAGCACGCAACGAGTAAAGGGGCTCATCCATTTTGAGGTTTGCTTAACAGACAAAGTTGCCATAATTTACAAACATGGGCAAAAGTTTATCAATTTGTAGAGTTTCCTTTCATGGAGTCGCAAAGTCGGATGCAGTCATTTGAAATAGACATGGAGCATTTGCAACCAAACTCAGACTTATATAAGCACACTATGGCGGAAGCTCCTAGATCTGTTGCTAGAATCCAGGCTAGAAATATCCCCCCCAACCTGTTACTCTTGTTACGGTTGGGAAGCGAGATAAACGTTCTATTTCGAGAGCGCTATAATTATTTGGATACAAGCTTTCTGCTTCATGTAGGTTCTGACCTGATGAACTTGATGGAGGATAGACATAGAAGCCACCAGTTTGATCAAGTTGTGGGTATGGGGCTGCTGAGGCTACACCTCTCGTCATACCAGGAACTACAGGAGCAGGCACACGAGATTGATTGAAGTGCTGGTGATTGAAACGATTTGGCCCCTGATAAAAGAGAACAGATGTCTGTATCAGACCATTGGCATGACCCTCTCTTCCTGGGTGAGGAGGAAAAACTGAAGAGACGAAGGAACTCCCAACTCTAGAACTGGACCTGAGTAAACAACCAGTTTTCGCAACGGTCAACACTCAACAGCATTCGTGGAAAAGAAAATAAAGGGAAAAAAAAAGCAGGTGCCCCTTTTTTCAATGATGTTTGGTGTTCTGAATAAAAAAGTACTGCATTATTATCCCTAGGCTGACAATCATTTGAGGCTCATAAACAAATAGAACTCATCTTCCTATGAGTTTTAACACAGGTGAACTTTGGCTTTTATGAACCAGATAACACAGACCATGTTTTGTCGTACCTAGAACCAGAGAGTATATATTATTAGTTTATTGTGTAGATATTCAAACCCATGTTAGCTGGAACCTTACCCATGCTCAAAGCGGGAATGATGTGGAGTCGAAGCATTAGGTTCACCTGTAGAAGATCCCTGAGCTGCAGCTGGAATAGAAGTTGTATCAGTAGTATTGCCGGTATGGGCATAAGATTATATGATACGAAGAAATTGGAGAATGCCGCCCCCAACTATGATATTGGATACTAATGTAGGTAAAGGCGCATGGGAAATAAATATCTCATTCTGTCCAGCAAGGATATTCCACTGGACACTAAAGTTGGGTCCATAGACACTATCATTAGATCTTAATGTTGTGGGTGGAAGTGGTCCGAAATATGCAAAATGTGAATAAGCAACAGATGAAGCAATAGTATGTTCAGCAAATGGTAGAATGATCTACATGGAGAATAAATATTATTTGTGTCGCGTAGTTGTTTCTTCGTTGAGACACCAAAGAAATGAGTTGAAGAAAGTGATACTAATCATAAGAACTTACAAGCAGTTGATGGAGATTCCACTTCCCTGAAAGATATAACAAAGCACCAACATGTCAGAGACGGCAGCAAAGTCCGTATCGAGTGAACTGCTGGACATTTTAAGTAAACAGACAGCAAGATTCTTATATAAGTGAGTTCCCTTAAATTAGTTACAAAGAAAAACTTCAGCTAGAAGCTAGATCTCATAGTGAAGGGGATAAAGAAGCCGGTAGCTATCGATGCTCATGGAGAGGATGAACTAGGCAAAGAGATGTCAAAATCCGAGAAGCAATCTAAATATGCAGTTAATTTCATTCAAGCAATTCTGTTGATAAATTCTTTCAGCAGTAAACCACTCCAAATTCAAGACAATGTAGCCTTAACGGTGGAGCAATCATAGCTCGCAAACGAAAACAAAACCACAAGAAGATAGATCTTTGCTTACTCGGATGATGAATCAACTCTTGTAAATTCGCCAAAGGGACACCATTGAGTTATAACATGCTGCATATAAAGAAGGTGCAACACATTGCAATAAGAAATGTAACCAACACACCTTTTAACAGCAAACAGAAAGTGGATTTAACAAGCAAAACATGTAGAAGTTGAACAATGCATCTTTTAAGATGATAAAAAAAAAACGATACGACTAATAGAGAACATATGAATATTGTTATACCATTTCAGAATAAACTGGCTCATAATCATCGTCGTCGTCATCAAGATTCCGGTCCTCCATGCTTGGCCCAGGAAATGATGGGGTGGAGCCATTTGCATACAACCATTGACCTTCTTCAACCTTCTGGCAAATCGGACATTGCATCGCCCCCTTCATGTTAAATGCCGAACCGATGCAATCTGCAGAGTATGGATCATTAGCAGCAAATCATCAAAACAAGAAGACAACAAGATACAATGCAAAGTATAAGCATTTTTCAAGCTGAACAACACATGCCGTTAACAGTGACTAAAACGCTCGCCGCGGATGCTCTTACTGAGAGGTAAACGGCTGATAATAAAATATACTTCATTCTAATAGGATCAAACCACTGATCTCATAATTAAAGGATGAGATAAAGAACCGCCGCATCACATCTGGGGCTGGTAAATTACCCAAATTCTCATAAATCAGCAAGCAGTTCTATCTTTGTGTAAACAGCGTAGTTAAGAAAGAAGAAAAATACCCAAATGGAATTCATGGCCACATTGAAGTTTAGCCCTTGATCTGTCGCCGGTATGGGAGACCAAATCGAGGCAAATCGAGCAGGAGATGTCGGAAGATGGAGGAGGAGTGTCTGCAACATCCCCATCATGAACGTCCATCAGAAGATGATTAATCGAGATCACGATCAAGATGAAGATGATAGGTTTCCGAACCCACTATTTCTTCCACCGATGGAAAGCTCACTATTAAAACAGAAAGGGCGGACCAAATTGCAAAAAGAATCCGAAAAGGACAAATCTGAATCTACAAATGTAAGAAAATGTTTTGGCGTCCTACCTGTCAGATTACGTGGCTGGGAACTTGGGACTTTTATTTGTTTATTGGACAAGGGCGTGGATTTAGATTTTAGGCATAAAAGTAAAAAAAAAAAAAAATAACATTTAATAAAATAGTTATTTTAGTTTTTATTTTTTAAAAAATTAATTTAACTCTCAATGATTTATTTTGGGTTAAAATAACTCATCTACGGATGAAAATTGTTAGTTAATTGACGATAAACAACTTAAAATAATTTTACAGAATTACACGCTAGAAAAAATATTTTATATTTTATACAATTTTATAAAAATATTATTTTACTAGTGTATCATTATGTAAAGTCATATATTTGTCTATATGACACTGCTATTGCGGTGTGTACTGCCATGTAAGTTTTTCATGTCATTTAAAACTGTTTATCATCAATTGATTAACAATTTTCATCCGTAGAGAGTCATTTTGACTCAAAATGAAACATTGAGATTAAAATTGGTTCAAAAAATAAAAGCTAAAATAACTATTCAAACAAATGTTAGGGATATTTTTAGGCATTATACCTAAATTTTAAGGTGTTTGAAAACCCTCTAAATAATTTTTAATATAGTGTCTTATTGTTATGGAGATCTTTATCGACTATGCCTATAAATCTCTTTGAACTTTTGAAAAAAAGTTAATAAAGTTCCTAATTTTTTTATCTAATTAAATTTCCGAATTAATAAGTTAAATCAATCTTTGACCAAATTTTATCATCAATTTTTGATTTTTTTGATATACTACAGCTTTATCATGTGATATTTACATATTTGTTATAAAATTATTTTTTTATATATTTTTAAATATTTTTAGAACTCTTAATTTTTAAGAATAAAATAAAAAATTATGAAATTATTACAACACTGTAATACGACACATTACACCAATTGATTCAAAATAAACTGTTAGATTTAACAGTAAATATTGATAAAAAAAGATGAACTGATAAAATTTTTAAATATAAACGCTTAATTCGGTATAAAAATATAAGACTTTAATTAATTTTTATAAAAATTTAAAGATTTATAATACCCTTAAACCTAATAATAATATAAATCAAATTAAGATCCCATAAATAATGTATGTGTATCAAATGCGTGGATACTTATTATAATTGGTCACTTCATCCGTGATAAACATAACTTGAAAAAATAAATGAGAGAAAAAGATAAACCTGTGGGGCTCTTAATTCTTTTAGTGTGTTATTTTGGCTCCAAAAGTTAATTTGAGACTAAAAAATAATATAAATATATAATTTTTTTAGGTTAAAACTGCTTTTTCAACTTAATTTTAAAAGTGTATTTTAAAAATTGAAATTTATAGTTTTTAGTTTTTTTAAAAACATTTTTAAATAAAATTAGTTATATATCTTTATTTATATCACTTAAAATTTTATATTTTCAAAAAAAATATCTAAAATAAATATTTTATTTACTTAAAAATATTTTTTGATAATAGTACAAAATACTCCTAATTAAACTAAATAATCTAAAATATTTTTAAAAAGTGTTTTTTAAAATTATTTTTATCGTATTTTTTCAAAAGAAGTGCCAAGATTAGTGTTGATATCTGAGGGCGGTGCGGTGGAGTTTCCGTGGGTTGGGTTGGGTTGGGTAAGTCAGGTGTGAAACGCCCGCTCAGGTGAAAGCCCTGAGGTGAGAAGATGAGGTTTCATCATAAAAGCGTCGAACCGCTAATTAGATATGGCAGACAACGCGATTCGATAAGCATGAGACGCTGCTACCCTTTTTTATATACAAAAATTGGTTGTACTGTCAGGTTTCTGACAAGTAAAATTGCATGGTCCGGTTTGGTCCCACACTCACCCGAGACAGAAAACAAAAGCTCTATCTAATATTATTTGTTGAGATAGTTGAACCATTATTTATTTATTGATTTCATAGGATTTTTCCCATTTCAAATTTATTTCTCTCAGTTTCTACTTTACTTGCAACAAGGGGGTGTGCAAAAAATCTGATCCGATTGATCAGATTTGTTTATTCGATCAAAAATTTCAGATATTCGATCCGTTTTTAGTTTTCGAATAATTCAGATCGAATATTCGAAAATTTCGGATCGGATACGGATAGTTGTTTTGCATTCGGATCGGATATCCGATATCCGAAAATTTATTTTTTTTATAAATATAAATCTTGTTATATTCGATATTTTTACTTGTTATATATGAAAATTTGAAATTTTTATGCATAAAATTTGTTATATTCAATAATTTGTTGATTGTTATATTCGAAAACCTAAAATTTTCATGAATAGGACCGCCAAATTTAAAAAAATAATTAAATTAAGTCACAATTTCGGATACTCGGATATCCGAAAATTAGATCCAAATTTTAGGATATCCGAAAATCGGGTATCCAATTTTTTCGGATCGGATATGGATCGGTAACTTACCTATCCCCAAATTTCGGATATCCGAAAATTTGGATCGGATCGGGTATCTGAAATGAACACCCCTACTTGCAACCAGTTATGTTCAACTATCCCTCCTACTTTCTACCATTTTCAGCCTCCCTATAAGAATTAGAGCACCTAATTGAGCCTTTTAATTACATTTAATTTATGAGTTATTATTTAATATATTGTTAATGTAATTTCTTATACAAATAAATATATTTATTTTAACTTTAAATTTCAAAATATAACATTTATGAAATAGTATAAACTCCCCTAGGTAGGAAATGTTTAAAATTCAAAATATAAATTTTTATCTTAAAATCTAAATTCTAAACCTTATAATATAAACTCATAAATTTAAACTATGAACTAAATTTTTAACCCTTAAAATAATCACGTGTGAAATAATTTTGTTTTTATCGTCAATATATAAGATAATAATCCTTAATTAACTAATTAGTATAATAATCTAAATAAATTATTCATACTAATTATAAATAGTTACAATCAAATTAAATTGTCATATCTGAAATGTAATTTCAAACACGAATATATTTGTAAATACACACCATTTCGTGTTTATTTTTAATAAAACTAGGGTTAAAGTAATAAATGGTCACTAAATTAAGGAAAAATAATATTTTTAACCATGGAAATTTTAAAAATTATAAAATAGTCATTAAAATTTTCGAATTGTAATAACATAATTCTTAAATTTATCAAAATTTATATTTATTTTATAACATATAATTATTATTTGTTGGTAAAATATTTATCCATTATACGGTACATGTTCGAAATTTGTAGTTCTCCCTCCTAATAATCTCGTCTCTAAGATTCGAACTAAGATTCTCTCTTTAAGAGAGCAATGTGCCTTGTTATTGCACCAAATCCTTGTTGGTATATATAATTATCATTTTATAATTCCGAATTCCGATTAGGCCATTTCCCCTCGCAAATCTCTTCATTCACCAACACACTCCACCGCCAATCTCTTTACATTGTCTTGAATTGTTTTCTATGTTCACGTAAATCGACCGAAAGGACCAACAGAAACCAAGTAATTTGACATATTTGTTCTCCAGAGAGAGATGAAGTTCTTAAAGAAATACCAAGAATACATGCAGCGACAAGACAAGAAGCTGCCGGGGCTTGGTTGCAAGAAGATTTTGAAGAACTGTCGGAGGGATACTGTCCAAGAAAGAAGTTCATGGAGTTCTTGACATCCAAACTTGTCCCCAGCATTGTTCAGGTATATATATATATATATATATCGATACAGTTGATGAAAAATATCTGGGTTTTCTCTTCTGATGATATTTTGCTTGTTAGTCAAATTTTCCGGGAAAATTTCTTCTTTTTTCTGTTGTTTCGCTTGCGGTTTAACAGTTTCCAAATCCTACAGACAGGGACATAGCCAGTATTTAAGGTCGAGCTAAAATATAAATGTTTGAAAATGAAGGTTAAATTTATAAATAAATTAATTTTTAAAAAATTTATATAAAGGACAAAAGTGAAAAAAAATTATTCCCTCCCTGTATAGTTCCGTTACTGTTCAGGAGGAGGTTATGGTCTCCAGCTTAGTTTCTCATTGATTTCTTCTGTTCTCAAGAGTGTAAGGCATACTAATTTATCACACGTGTGTGACGCTGTCGCCTGTTCGGCTCAATTTGTGTTAACACGTATTTTTGACACGTACAACGTGCGTATTATATTTTTGTGGAAGATACGAAAGAATTTTTATTAAAATTTTTTGAAACCTGGAAAATAAATTTGTTCTTCAGTATTTATAGATGGTCTAAATGTTCTAAATATTTAAACTTAAATTTGAATAATAAATCGTAATCGGTGCAAGATTACGTGAATGATGTTCATAACAGGTGTAACTTAATCAATTTAATTGTATTATTGGCAGTATACATAACTGCCTCAACAACTGTTCATTTGACTGGCGTAACAGGCACTTAATTGTCCAATTTAATAGCAAATTAAACATCCAAAATTTTGCCCATTATAGGCGCATTTAACAAACATTTTTAATCGGTTTTTAGGGATAGGCATTTTATCTGATCCAGTCGTGTTTCGGCCCGACCCAGCTCGATCATGTCAAATTTTTTTAATAAAAAAAATAGGTTCGGGTTGGAATTTTATTAAGGGTGAACTTGGGTTGGGTTCGGGTGGAAAATATTTGACCCGACCTGACCAGGGACTAATTGTGTAATTTTCTCGTAAATTTTTTTATAAATATTTATAATAATACCTCTTTTTATATTTTTCATAATTAGGCCCCTAAAATTAAATTTTTATTTACAATTTAGTCCTTCAAATTATAATTTTTATGATTAAGTCCCTTAAAATTATTTTTTTACAATTAAGTCCTAAAATTAAATTTTTTTCTATAGGTCGGGTCGGGTTCGGGTTTAGTATATTTATTTTTGAGTCAGGTCAGATCGGATTTTTTAAAAAATATGTTCGTATCGTGTCGGGTGTGAGTTTAGGGTATTTATTTTCGAGTCGGGTTCAGATGAACAAAAAACCTGACCGACCCATGCCCATCTCTACGCTTTTTACATGATTTTATCATGTTCGAAAGCTGCTGTTTTTTGACAGCTTTATTTGTATTAAACCTACACGTTTTAACCGTTTAATTGCATGATTTATATCAATTTTAATGTGGTTTTAATTGCCTTTATTTTGGCATAAAAAATTAATGTTTTTACCCTTCTTTTTGCGCCTATAAATAGAGAGTTGTTTTGTTCTTTTCAATTCATCCCAAGGAACACAATTCTATTGCTTACAAATTTTCATTTATGCTTTCAAGAGTCATTTTTGCTTTTTTAAGTTTTTACTAGTTATTTTTAAAAGCTTTTTTCGAGTCTTCTAGAGAAGAGCAGTATCACCAAATCCGTTTTAATTTTTGAGTGTACGAATTTGTGGAGAGACTGCTAACCTCAAGGAGCGTTCGTCCATTGTAGCGATTACACACATTGAGGCGAATTTGTTTCTAAGGCAGTGGTTTACCACGACACGATTATTCTGTTACATTCTTCATCATTTATTTATTTATTTATTGTCCTGACTGTGTTAAAGCCTCGTTTTGCAGTTAATTTTACCAACATAATTTTGACCCTATGGTTCATCTGATGAACATTATGGTCCATCGCAGTGTTTCGGCAACATTCAAAACTGTAACGATGCTATGATGTGACCGTTGCGTTGAATTGCCATTACAATTTAGTACTAAACTTTTGTTCTTTGTTTTAATCTTTATGAAATCATGACTTGCTCACACCTTGATGAACATTAATGGCCAGTGTGCGACGGGACCTTCTTCCCCTTACTTCTCATGGAAATGTCTGACGTAGTCGGTTGCTCAACGATCGTGCGCAGAAATTGCTTGCACTACACTTAGCTTCTGGCTTTAGAAAGTACTTCATTTGGTTCAAAGGTAAGCTGCAAGGAAGCCATGTTGCTTTGGTTCAAGAAGGGAAGGACTTTGTTAACTATGCATTGGTTAATGCTATCGCGATTCGAAAAATACTGAAAATATACGATAAGGTATGTCAAGAATCTCTGCACTGATGGTAACTTCTTGTGGTTGAAGTGGTTCTGTCCTGATTCTGTTCTCGATGCAGGTTCATGTCTCAAAACAAGGGCAAGCCTTCCGGTCACAAGCGCAAAGTATGCACATAGAAATCCTTTAATCGCCATGGCTATGTGAGCTTATGGCTTTCCACATCAAATTGAGGGAAACCAAGGCCAAATCAGGGATGACCCCTGCATTATTTGAGGGCTGCTTCCTCACATTTAATGATGGCAAACCGTTCCTTTCTTGCGAACTCTTCGATTCCGTCAAGCTCGATATTGACTTGACTTGCTCTATATGCTTGGTATGTTGCAAGATTTAAGTTCTAGAATATGATTTTACCGTCTCGGTTTTATTAGCTCGGCTTCTACTTGGGTTCTTCACTGATATGAGACATTCCGTTTTCTTCAGTAATGTAACAGGATACAGTGTTCGACATGGTATCCCTCACTTGTGGGCATATATTCTGCAACATGTGTGCTTGTTCAGCTGCACCAGTGACCATCGTTAATGGCCTGAAAGCAGCAGAGCCGAAAGAAAAATGTCCTTTATGACGAGAGGCTGGATTTTATGAAGGTTTTGTACATTTGGATGAGCTTAGTACATTGTTAAAGAGAAGGTATGCCTATTATTTTTTTCGATTATACTTGTCTATGCAAGTGAAGAGTGATGGATGCATGAATTATGTATCGTTATGTTCGTACAAGAATCTTGCATTTGTTTTGGAGCAGCGACTTCAGACAGAAAGGACGGAGAGAGTTCGACAAGCAAAGGAACACTGGGAATCCGATTGTCGGGCTTTCGTCGGAGTCTGATTGAACCAAGGTCTTCCTGTTAAGCTACATGAAACCCTTTTTATTCTGTTTCTTATGTATTCATTCTGAACGATATTACAAATCAATTGTAAATGAATCTTAGACTATGATGAATGCTCGAGATTAAAGATAGTTATTTCAGACACGTATTCGTATTTGACACATACTACTAAGTCGTTGTATGAATGAAGTATGCACCTGCATCGGCGACTAAAACCCGATCACAGTCCATGACTGAGGGCATTCTGTGAGCAATGCTGATAATTCTGCAGGATGCAAATCTTCTCCAGCACCGGTTTACTACTCAAATTCGAATCATCAAGAGAGAAAAAATTGTCACCAACACAGTTAATTAATTGAGTTTTAATTCAAATGATTCAATTGCTAAGTATTCTAGAAGTTATGATTTAGACACACTTAAATGAACAATTACTTATTTATGGAGGAGCTAATAAGAGATATTTTTACTCAAACATTTCTATTTCAACATGAAATCTAAAATTTAAATTTCTTATTATAAATTATAAATCCTAAATTTTAAACTCAAATTCTGACTTTAAACTAAACTCATTATTTTTTCATTTAAGAAAAGAAAAATATCTCATGCACTAGTGGTAGAAATTTTTTGTTTTCACAAACGTCTTAATTTTTGGGTTTATGAACTTAGTTTATGGTTTAGGGGATTAGACTTTAGGGATTATGTTTAGAATTTTGGGTTAAAAGTTAGGATTTAAGTTTTAGTGTAATATGTTAGGGATTTAGGTTTTATACTACAAACCCTAAATTCTAACCACATAAATCTATACTCTTAGACTATGAACCCTAAACTAAATCTCTAACCCTTAAAATTAAGGCGTTTGTGAAAGAAAAAAAATTTCACCGCTTGTATATGGTATGATTACCCTTTAAGAAATACAGAAAAATAAATTAATACTATTGAACCCAAACCCCAAAGGTTCAACACTAAATTGGGCTGGCTTAGTTGAACCGGTGGACTAACGAGCCAGTTATATTGGGCTAGGTTAACTGAACAAACCAGACTCACGGTGCTGATTTGATTCTCAAGCGTCCGATTCAAACCCCCCCAAAACAAAATCAAACGACGCTGATGCAATAAACAAAATACAACTTCCTGCACAATAGCATAAAAAATATCCACAATGGAAAATACTAAAATGACCATGATTTACCCACGATAGAAAAGCAAAAGCAAAGGGCAAATGGTGTCCGTTCAGTAAGTTAAAAACTCACTCTTAGTATTAGTCGTCGGCTATTTTCTTTGGTGTTTCCATTAGGGTTTTACAGTTCTTTACAACTCTCTCTCTCTCTCCAGTACCCAGTACTAAATCATGAGGTAAGCTTAACGATCTTTTTCGATCTTGATTTGTTTTAAATTTCTTTTTTCGAATCTTTGCCCCTTCGCCCCCAACTTCGGAAGAACTGTTGTTTGATTAGGGTTGGCATCTGAGATTGTTTTGTTTTGGGTATATTTTGATTTGGAGTTTTCTTTTATTAACTATGGTTGAATTGTTTTGTTTTTCTTTGTTGCTAGTCGTCATCCCGAGGTGAAATGGGCTCAAAGAGCTGATAAGGTTTTCATTACGGTGATGTTATCGGATTCGAAAGATGCGAAGGTCAATCTTGAGCCAGAGGGAGTGTTTAGCTTCTCTGGTACTGCTGGAACTGGAAATAACCAATATGAATTGAAGTTGGAGCTGTTTGATAAGGTCATTGTGGAGGTAAGATATCGATCTAGCCATTATTGAGAATAAACAAAAATGATTGTTCCAATTGTTTAGGGTTATCTGAGGATCTTGGATGTCAGTTGAACTGTGTATGATCGTATTATGTTGATGATTCGTCACTTTTTAAGTGAATTATGAATATTTTATGGTTAGCCTTTAGCTCCTTAGTGTCTTATTTTTAGGACTACTTCATTTTAAGTGCATTAGCATGCTTCCTCTTGGATTATACTAAAATGTTTCTATAATCTTTAACATCTTTGAAACACACATTCACACACCGACGCATGCTCCTTCTAACTTTGTAGAATGGTGGCAAAAGTGAAAGAAAATGAAATTTTCGGTGTTCAGAAAGGGGATAGAAATAAGAGTCTAATAGGAAATTAAATTATTTTACTTTTCATGTCCAACAACTGATGAACAGAACATTTCTTTTCTTCACTTCTCTTCTACAAATCATTATACTAATGCAAAAAATATGTTTCATCTTTTAGTTTTTCTATCAACTCTATCCAGCTAAGTCTAAATTCTGTTTGGAAGTACTTGAAAGTGTTGCCTATTCATATGCTCTCAGTGCATGGGATAAACATTCTTCCATCATTGTTTGACATTTGTATTTTTTATTGAAAAAAGGAAAGCAAAATAAATATAGGTGTAAGGAGCATATTCTGTGTCTTAGAGAAAGCTGAGAAAGTGTGGTGGAAAAAATTGTTGCGTGGTGATGGCAAGGCTCCCCATTATGTCAAAGTGGACTGGGACAAATGGGTGGATGAAGATGAAGACAAGGGTACGTTTCTATATTCAAATTGAATTGATGCGGAGGCCAATACAGTTCAAACTGACAATTTATTATTTGTTGGTACTACTGATTAGGTGCTGGTGATCTTGACTTGGGAGGAATGGACTTCTCGGTATGGAATGGATATATAAAATTTTATGTACAATGTCTAGTTCTAGCAGTAACTTATGAAGACTTGCTTTCTTACCTAACAATATTGGTGGTGTTCAGAACTTCGGCGGCATGGGTGGCATGGGCGGAATGGGTGACATGATGGGTGGCATGGGCGGAATGGGTGGCATGGGTGGAATGGGCGACATGATGGGTGGCATGGGCGGCATGGATGAGTTTGAAGACAGTGATGATGAAGGTAAGAACAGTACAATGCTTTAATGGGTGATGTTTTGCCTGTGATTACCTTTTCTCTTGATGGTTCATGCTAATGTGTTACTGATTTCCGGCCAAATATAGGACAAGAAGCAACAAAGCCAGATGACAAGGCCGAAGGAGATGCAAAGCCGGTTGAGCACGGTGTCGGAACTTCGGAGAAAAAGGAAGCTGAAGCTAGCACATAAAATCAGTTTAGCTGGAAATTGAAATGCTGTTTAACTATGGGTGTGCGTTATCTTTTGTTTTTCGAATCTTCGACTGGGATCAATGCCTGATGTGTTTTAGTTGCGTGAGATACAAAATTTGCTTAATCCGGGAAGATATATGTTTCTGTCCGATTGGTAGACAATTTTAGCTCCTTGACATGAATTAGGATGCTCTATGTGTACCTTTAAATCATATGTTTGATGGTGATCATTTAGAAATGAGATAATCTGGATTTCATCCTTGTTGCAAACTTGGTTTTTGAATTAATCCCTCAAATAACTATATATGTAGAACATGGTCTTTAAAAATATGAGGTGCTCTCAGTTCTGTAACGAGAGACGAATTCAATTTAGAACAATATCGATGATTGTTACCTATAAGAAACTCGGATTTAAGAGTTTGTCTATAAAATATATAGATTATCAAATGATTATGAAAAAAAAAATATATTCGGTTGTCCTCTCAGTTAATTGGGTTTAATTCAGAAACCCTAATTTGAACCTTAAATAAAAGGGAGATTGAGGTGGCAAAAATTGATTGGTCGTAAGAAACAAGTTAATCTGAACCTGACCGTTTACAATCGCCTGTCTAAAACCCTGAATAGTGAATTCCTTATGCGTAGGCGCCCCCGCCTTGCTTTTTGCCTCTCTTTTCCAATTGCTATTAGCTTAAAGCTCAAAGCAACAAAGCGATTGAAAGAAAAGATACCGAGATGGAAATAGAAGCTTCGGGGATGGAAATAGAAGAAGAAGAACAGCGGCCGGTTCAGAATAGTCAGAGCTCAACCAAGACATTCGGTCTAAAAAATTCGATACAAACCAATTTCGGCGACGACTACGTTTTCCAAATCGTCCCCAGGTACGCCTCCTCTCCTAAAATCAATTCTGATCACCGAAAGATGGGAATTTTTTGAGGTGTTAAAGTTGATGGTGATTGCTTATTTTTGGTGGGTTTTGGGAAAAAAGGGATGATTGGACTTCCACGGCGGTATCATTATCGACTAATGCAGTGAAACTTTACTCTCCAATGACTGGTCAATATCTTGGAGAGTGTAAAGGACATTCCTCAACTATTAATCATATATGTTTTTTCTGGTACTTCTAATCACCATGTTTTGCATTCTTGCTCCTCTGATGGAACTATCAGAGCGTGGGATACCAGAACTTTTCAACAGGTGATTCTTAGACCACCCTTTTCCTGCAGAAATTTTGGAATGGACCCTTATGTTTTTTTAAAGAATTTTTGGTGCAATTTGTTGTTTAGGTTTCGTGTATGACTGCGGGTTCTTCTCAAGAGGTCTTTAGCTTCTCATTTGGAGGGTCGGATGATAATCTTTTGGCTGCAGGATGTCAGTCCCAGGTTTAAACATTTTATGTTTTTGAAGTTGTTGTTTTACCTACTTTAGATCAGCATCTGTTAGTTTTGGCCTAGTTTTGATGTAAGACAGGAGACGTTCTTGCTGTATTATAAGTCCATATGCTTAACCGTTGTGCGAAAAGTTGTCCGGCACAACTTTTTTTGACCCAGTTCTCATGACTGTTTCTTCTTGCTTGGTTATCAACAACACAGATACTTTTCTGGGATTGGAGGAACAAGAAACAAGTTGCGTGCTTGGAGGAATCTCACGTGACGATGTTACTCAGGTTAGTCTTCCCACCTGTTCAATTCGATCACTGTGTAGTTTTGAATTCTATGAGTTTCTATTGTTTCTTCTACATAATTACATCCCAATTTTTGTGGCTATGTTTGGCATACTGAAGCTTAATTTGTAGATTAATCAAATTTATACTTCAGCCTTAAGCTAGTAAATGTTGGGATTTTGTCGGTTGAATCATATGGCTTATTGGCATCATTGGTGCTTCTCCTATTGTCGAAAAGTACACTTCATCCCTGGCCATCAAAACAATCTAGCTTCTGCATCTGCTGATGGATTGATATGCATATTTGATACCAATGGAGATATCAACGATGATGATTATCTTGAATCTGTAAGTGTGGATTTGTTTTTGTATTAATTTGTCCATTTGAATGGTCTATTTAGAGAGTGCATAGTTTTATATAAATAAATTCCTGCATCTGGAAATATGATTAATTTTTACCCTAACATTTCAGGTTATCAATGTCGGAACTTCAATTGCAAAGGTTGGGTTTTTCGGGGACTCTTCTGAGAAGCTCTGGGGTTTGACAAACATTGAGACCTTAAGGTATCTTTATACTTGAACCATAAAATACAAGGCTTTGTTCTTTGAATTTGCAAAATATTTTGAGATCTCTTTGTTTAGAGTTGGTGAATTAGGGACCTATACTGAAAATACATTAAAATTTGAAAACTTTGCTCCAAAATACCTTAAATAAATAAATATTTTCCCCGGAACCGGTGCTTAGATGTTTATTTCACCACCACTTGTAGTGTATGGAATTGGAACAAAGGAACCAATGAAGCAAACTTTGATGATGCCCGTTCATTGGTATCAGAGAGTTGGACATTGGATCATGTAAGTGAAAATAATTGAATTCATTTACCGGCTTTCTTCTGTTACTAGTCATTTTCGAAGTTCAAATTCAGAGTTTTTTTTCTAGGGTAAAGTAGCTAAGAAACTGGATTGAACACGCGCTAAGTTTTCAAGTTCTTTTGCAGGTTGATTATTTTGTTGATTGTCACAGTTCTGGAGGAGAGAATTTATGGGTGATTGGCGGGACCAATGGTGGATGTGTAGGTTATTTCCCGGTAAAGTATAAAGGATGAGCGGCGATAGGATCCCCAGAAGCAGTTCTTGGGGGTGGCCATATGGGTGTTGTTAGGAGCATATTGCCTATGTCAAACATGCATAGTGCACCAGCTCAAACTCGAGGCATATTTGGATGGACGGGTGGCGAGGATGGTCGCTTGTGCTGTTGGTCGGGTGATAATTCACCGGAGATCATTCGGTCTTGGATCTCAAGTGCTTTGGTCGAGAAGTCAGCACGAACTCGCAAAAATTCTAGGCACCATCCCTACTAAATACATCCATTGGTTTGCTCATGTTGCGTGTTTTAAGTTAGCTTTTACTCAAAAGTTTTCCCAGCTCAGCAACAAGTGCTGTTAATTTTATGCACTGTAATGTGAGAAAGCGCTTTAAAATGAGAACATTCTACCATTAAAAGCAATTATTTCAGCATATTAGATTGTATTAAGGAGAAAGCATTCCCCCCAACAAAGAGGAAATTTATCATAAATTTGGAGCTAGGAGACAATTAAACAGATTGATTACAAGAAGTTAGCCAAGAGATAATCGTTTAGCTTGAATGCAGAAATTGAAATTTTTATGTTTTTTGACAAGTATCGAAACTTATTTAGTAAGTATCGATACTTGTTTAAAAACTTAAAATGTTATAAAAAACTAAGCATTGAAACTTATTTTGTAAGTATTGAATTTGTTAAAAATTACGAAAAAATTAACCTAAAATGTTATCAAAAAGTAATATTTTAAAATTTTAAACAAATTTCGAAACTTACCGTCTTTTAGTCGTACTTTAGATTTGCCGCACCCCATAATTACCCGTTACAACCTCAGTAAGATAAAGTGGCAAACCACAACACAAAAATCTTTATCCGAATTCTGCAATGCTACAGAATTTTGGTTCTTCGGACAACCATTCTGACAGAAAAACCAAACGAAAGAAGCCAACTTCAGTCAATTGGATGCAACCTGCTTCTAAAATTAGCAATGTTGCCCAAGATAAAAGCAGCATGGCATCAACCTCGACCTCGGCCACCACCTGTCGCCAGAAGGAAATACAGCAGATTAAATTATCTGTGCTAAGCTACAAAAGGATTTCGATGTGTTATAGCATTTTTACCTCTGCTTCCACTGGTCTTCCCCCCTGAGCCACCCCTACCTCGTCCTCTTGCATCCTGGGCACTGTCTTCAAATCCACTCCCGGCTCCCTTTGGTTGCCTTCCAGGGCCATCTTCTCTACCTCTACCTATGCCACGGCCTAAAGCAGGAGGCTTAGCAGATTGGTGAAATAAGCTACTCAAATGGTTGGGAAAAGGCACAAGAAACTATAATGAAAACCAGGCAACACTATTTACGTGGAACTTAAAATTATTACCCACCTTAAACAACATATGCTTTTGTGAAGACGGCTATAAATCAAGCATTTATAAAATTTAACAGATTGAATGAACTTAAAAATGTTATATTCTTAAGGTAAGGAAACAAACTTAAGCAACATATTCAAGGAGAAAAAGTTACCTAATCAGGAACTCAAAGATACTTGATTATATTTCCACAGATATAGTGTCAAGGCTGTTTCTTATTATATGGCGATCCTGCCTTGACAAGCCTACTTGGGATCGAGCAAAGGTGGACCGAGCTTTGATATGAGCAATCCCTAAGGAGCTACCAAGTTAAAGATGCAAGTCAGAATGCTTTGGGAAGGCAATGAAGGCCCTGTCCAGAAAGTGTCATCGTTTGGGATGAAGCAACGTCTACTCGCATCATACTTGGTAAGTTTATTTAGCTCTTTAGGGGAAGTGGTCTGGTGTTGGGTCTCCACCATACCCCTCGCCATGTGCTAGCAGCCGAGCTGGCTTGGTGTATGTGACCTTCTCCTAGGTCCATGTGGGGCCTAGGTGTGTGGGCATTGTAGCCAAGCGGATGACACAATGTCTCTCTAAGAGGACCTCCTAAGGATAGTTTGGGGCCAGAGGGCCCCATATCACGCTCGTCGCGAGAGTCAGGGGTTGGCAGTTAGCATTCGCTAGGCCATGCGGGATACGATATTCGACGCGCATGTTGCCTGATGGATCATGAGATGAAGCTTCCGAGTTAAGTCATTGGATAAAGGGCTTGTTGAAGGCTGACTTGTCTGGGTCGAGTCCCTTTTCAAGTGCCGCACGGCGTGCCGACTCGGACCTAGACGGCATGGCCGTAACAGTTGGTATCAGAGCAAGGCTGGTTATGCATGGTTGTGATTTTTTTGTTAGAAATGTGTGATTTTGGTGACTCCGCACCAAGCGCTCCCATGTGTGGGGTAGGCAGGGCGGGCTGACTCCGTACCAAGCGCTTCTGCGAATGGAGTAGGCAGGACAAACTGACTCTACGCCAAGCGCTCACGGGGAATGAGTAGGCAGGGTAGGATTGTGAGACTCTACACCAAGCGCTCATGAGGAAGGAGTACGCAGGGTAGGATTGTGAGACTCTACACCAAGCGCTCATGGGGAGGGAGTAGGCAGGGTAGGTAAAATGGACTCTACGCCAAGCGCCTCGGTAATTGAGGTAGGCAGGGTAGGATTATGGTGACTCTACATCGAGTGCTCCAAGTGATGGAGTAGGCAGGGTAGGCAAATTGGTTATGACTCACGCCAAGGCTCTGGTAATTGGAGTAGACAGGGTGGATAATTGCGACATGGGTGGAAAGTTTATATTTGCAGGTTACAATGGTGTCTTAATTAACGAAATGATTCATTCTGTTCAGTCGACGAGGACATCGACAAGATGGTGCAGAAGAGAAGCGAGACAAGTTGTGCTTTTAGTGTTGGATAACCTTAAAAGCGGGTTGGCTTGTGGGAAAAGTGTTATTAGCCGTTGGAAAGCCAAGATGCATGAGTTCATGAGAGCAAGGTTGTCCGAGTGGCATAGATATACATTCACTTGGCAAATGGTGAAAGCGTAAGGCAATATTTACCAACCAGGTATCATTCGAGACTTGTGTGAATAGGTTATCACTAATGTATTTGCTTGTATGTCTTATAGTACAAGCCATATAAAGAAAGGCAAAGAGACAAAGTACATTCTTGTATCGTGTTGGCAACTAGAGATCATTTTACGCCATTAAGCAATTAAGTGCAAGGTGAACCTGTACTTGCCCGCTTGGATAGTGGCCAGATGGTGACACATTCATTGCTTTGAAGATCTCACTATACAGTGGGACATAGTTGGCAGATGGGCTTAGTGCCGAGGGCAAGCCATTGGGTGGCGAGTCATAGTTCTTTGGCAATGCTATTTTGTGTTTTGTAGGTCTATGGCTAGATCGTGGGACATGAAGACACTACAAGGCACGTTTTGGTTGAGTCAAAGATTCACTACTTATGTTTTGCTCGAGCCACAATCAGAGTAAAAATGTGGGAGCATGAATCTAGCACTCGACATTGATGGAGCGGAACTGGGTCATAATGAGTTCATATTCGAACTAGATGGTCACGTATATGCGACATGGTCATAAAGAAATTGAGGGAACCTAGGATCGAGTCTTGAATTATTTGCTGGAATGTTCAGATAATGGGACTAGAGAAGCGTATGATATAAAACATAGATCAAGGATAAGCTGCCACAGATGTCCATATCGACTCATTAGGTGATGAAGAACTGGTGTCAGCATCGATGAGGACATTGATAGAAGAAGTGGGGAAGAATGTCAAAACCATCCCTTCTTGGACTACATCAATGAGGACATCGATAAGAGGAAGTGTGGGAGAATGTCAAGGCTGTCTCTTATTATATTGCGATCCTACCTTGACACGCCTACTTGGGACCGAGCAAAGGTGGACCGAGCATTGATATGAGCAATCCCTAAGGAGCTACCAAGTTAAAGATGCAAGTCAGAATGCTTTGGGAAGGCAATGAAGGCCATGTCCAGAAAGTGTCATCGTTTGGGATGAAGCAACGTCTACTCGCGTCATACTTGATAAGTTTATTTAGCTCTTTAGGGGGAAGTGGTCTGGTGTTGGGTCTCCACCATCCCCCTCGCCATGTGCTAGCAGCCGAGCTGCCTTCGTGTAAGTGACATTCTCCTAGGTCCATGTGGGGCCTAGGTGTGCGGGCATTGGAGCCAAGCGGATGACACAATGTCTCTCTAGGAGGACCTCCTAGGGACGGTTTGGGGCCAGAGGGCCCCATATCGCACTCGTCGCGAGAGTCAAAGGTTGGCAGCTAGCATTTGCTAGGCCCTGCGGGATACGATATTCGACGCGCATGTTGCCTGATGGATTATGAGACGACGCTTCCGAGCTAAGTCCTTGGATAAAAAGCTTGTTGAAGGCTGACTTGTCTGTGTTGAGTCCCTTTTCAAATGCCGCACGGCGTGCCGACCCGGGTCTAGACGGCATGGCCGTGACTCGAAGATACTTGATTATATTTCCACGGATATAGCACTCGAGCATTCTCCAAAACCTATCTCCATCCTACAACATATTTTCAATCAAACTCCAACCATTTTTTAAGAGAAGAAAAACACCATTCTTACGTTTGTTCTCAAAAAAGTAATCAAATAAAATAAACAAATATTGTTTGAATGCTTTTTTGCACCTTTGAGGTGCAGATGACTTCACGAAGGTGTATGTTCATCCAAGTGTCGCAATTGACTAAACGTCGGTTATAAGTCTTCCCATTTTTCAGTTCCACCAACTGTTAGAGAACAGAAAGAAGAAGAAGATTCACAAAGTTGTTTCAAAAATCAATGAATAAAGCAAACTTTGAGCAAAACATGTCCAGAATGGGAATGCAAGGCGAAAGTGTGATCTTACCATAGGATGGCCCTGAGCAGGTTTTTAGTAGAGAAAGAGGAAGCTGGCCGAAGTTCGATCAAAACGGGTTAGCCGAGAAAAGTATATACAAATAAATAATAAATTAAAAAAACAAAACTTAACAGAAAAATAAGATTAATCCAAAACCACCATGAAAGCATAGGAAAATTTGCCCAGGAACTTTTAGGGTTGGTTTGGTTTTAAAAAATATTTTTTATTTTGGTTTTCTATTTTTATTTTCTAAAAATAATTTTTATTTTTTGTTTTTTAAAAATTAGAAAACATGCTTAGTTAAAAAGGATGAAAACTTGTTTTCAAAAATGAAAATAGTAAAAATGTGTTTGGTATCTAGCCTTTCAAAATAGAAATAAAAATAATTATTAAATAATTAAAATAAAATATATTTAAATAATGCAAAATTTTTAAAAAAAGTTGCATTAGAAAGATTCGAACCCGAGTTAAAATGAAGTTAAAAATTAAAAAACTTATATTTTCATATTTTTCACTTTCCTAAAACATTTTCAATGAAAACATCTTTTTTATGTTTTCAAAATTTCACTCATTTTTGTTTTTATTTTCTAAAATTTAATTTCTATTTTTTCAATCAAACACATTATTTTTACTATTTTTTATTTTCTAAAAAAATAAAAATAAAAACTGACTCTATATTCTAGAATTAAACGCACCCTTAGGGCCCGTTTGGTTCTAGGAAATATTTTTCGTTTTTGTTTTTTATTTTTATTTTTAGAAAATAGTTTTCATTTTCAATTTTTTGAAAATTGGAAAAAGTGTTTGGTTAATAAAAATAAAAACATATTTTTAGAAATGAAAATAGTGAAAATGCGTTTGGTATCTAATTTTCTAAAATATAAATAAACAAACAATTACTAAATAATTAAATTAAAATATAATTATTAGAAAATTGATACGATTCAAAAGGAATAACTATGATTCTTAATAAAGAATCAAACTCGATCTTGATTCCCCTTAGCGGACTGCCGCTAAGTTTGTTCATAGGAAGCTAGATTACGACCAATCGATCCAACTCCCAAACTGTAAACCAAAACACCTTTCAAATCAACGACGTCTTATTGAGTTAAAGATGTAGTAACTTTTAAAGGAATGGCCGATTGTCACTCCTAGTTTCTAGAAAATCAAAGAATACTTCTCAGACTTGTTAAGTGTAAACCCAATTTTCACGATTAGAATTAAGCCATCGCAAAGCTTTAGGCTAATTGAAAGTTTAGGTAAACATGGATTGGATCATGCTTAGCATTATGGTCTGGAAAATAAAGAAAGAGAGTAAAATAAAAGATGAAAAGAAAATGAGCTACTATAGTGTTGGCAGGCTTGAACGATCAACCGAGATAGCCAAGAGGGGGTGAATTGGCTTTTGAGTGATAGAGGTGGAAGCAATTTGAATTTAAAAATTGACACAAAGATTTATAGTGGTTCGACTTTCTAACAAAGTCTACATTTACTAGACTAGCTTTATACTAAGAATTTTCCCAAATTCACTATTGAATTTCGGTCCTTTTTTCGGGCTCAAGGAGATAACCCTTGCAACATAAGACTTATACCCTAAAGTCTTGTAAAACTCTCTCTCAAAGAGAAGACAAATGAGCAAACAATAGAAAACCTTACAAGGCTGTGTGTTTGCAAATTAAGCACTTACCCAAAACCTAACACTTGAATAAATATAACAATTAAGCTCACAAGTGTGTTCTACAAAGAAATATGACAAAATTGAGCACTAAAACACTTTTTCTATCATTGAATGTTGGTAGTTGGTTTATTGTTGTTGCATGGCTGCTTGAAGAGGTCTTTTAAACCCACTAAGGAGTTTGTGGTCGTTACTAGCCGTTGGGGACTTTATTCCAGCATTACTAGCCGTTTGAACAAGTGATCATATTTGAATTTCGTCTTATCCTTCAGATAATACTGATCCTTATTTAAATTCTACTGAAAACGAATTTAACTGCGTCATGCCCACGTCTACTTTTAATCGCGAGTTCTGAGCTGACATATTCCAATCGAGTCCCTAACCAAAATTAAGCCCCAAAAAAGCGATTTATGAGTGTATATATATCAAGAAAACTAAGAATAAAACACATTAAAAATATGTAATATTCTACGCTTATCATTGTTACGGGAGAGAAGGCTTCTACATAATCAAGACATTCTTTTTGACTATAACCCTTTGCTATAAGGCGGGCTTAACCTTCAACACTGTCATCAGCCTTGAATTTAATTTTGTAAACCCATTTGCAGCCAATGGGCACCTTTTCTTAAGGTAAAGGAACAACAGACCACGTCCTATTGGCTTCCAAGGCTTGCATCTCCTCTTCCATAGCTTTGACCCAAACAAGTTGTGTTACAACTTGAGAATATGTATAAGGCTCAAAAAAGAAAAAGTGGAAGCAAGAAAAGACTGTGTGGTAGAAGGAAGATGGTTATAAGAAATATTATGAACAATTGAATATTGATCGGTAGAAATAGAAGACTAACCTTGAGAAGAAGAGGATTGATAAGAGCATACGAAATCTTGTAACCATGTGGGTGTTTTAGAAATTCGAGAAAAATGCCTCATAGGTGGTAAGGAAACAGGTGAAGGTAAAGGGACAGATGCAGGTGAAGAAGAAGAAGGTTGAGGTTGTGAGGATGAAGAAGCTGATAAATTAGAAGACAATGGAATTTCTGCTGAGACTATTGATGGAGCAGAAGACTGCTTAAAAGGGTGAAAAACCAAAACATCTGAATCTAGAAACAAATGATTAGGAAGAAAAAGAGGAGAAGAAAAAAGGAAAACATCAGACTTAAAGTGAAAGATATCTTCATGAAAATGCACATCTCTATTGATAAAATAACATTTTTGTTTCGAGATAAATATCCTTTTCGAGTGGACTCCAACCTCAAATCCTGGCTCGGTCCATGAGAGCAAGGCTGTTGTTTCAACACGTATAAGGACAATCTAAAGAAACACTAACTTGAATAATAAAAAGGGAAATGCTACACATTAAAATACATCATTTTAGATTCAATAAAATAACATGCGTATAAACCTTGAAACATTACCATATGATCGCACATGCTCCTTCTAAAGGTTAACACAAGTAGAGAGTTAAAAACCACTAGGACAAATCATAAATTACTAACCCTAACCCTAAAACCCAAATCCTAAATTACTAACCCTAACCCTAAAAAACTAAACCCCACACTCTAAACCCTAAACCATAAATTCTAAACACCAACCTTGAATTCTAAACCCTACAACCTAAACTCCTAAACCTTAAACCCTAAACTAAAACTTTAACTCCTAAAACTAAAAGGCACGTGTAAACTAAAGTTTACACGGCCTGTGTATCAAAGTTTTTTCCATATAAAAAACCTCTGATCAGCAACTAGCTTGCAGTTTGAGTTTTAAAACCTAAAAATACTTAATTGATATTTAAAGACAAGAAAGAGCTAAAAGTAACTAAAAAGGTGCTTTTTACTAGGGTTTGAGTTAAATATCGTATTTTTCCTTAACAATTAAGATTTTATTTTTCTAGAAAGAAATAAATAACTTACAATCTGTCTAGCCCAACAAAATCGCAGCTCACCTCATTCAAAGAATCCAACCTCGCCATCAAAAGCATCACCAACAAAGACCAATGCCTCTTGTGAACCACAATGTATACTCCACGATAGATACACCAAACAAAAAACAAGAAGAAAGGGTGACCATTAAGCCTCACCATCAATAGCATGCTCGTGCTATAATTTTATGAGCTCCATTAGACAAACGATTGTACTCTCATTGAACGAAGCTAAGGAACCATGCTATATCTCTTCCCAAGAGAATTCAACACTTAAATATCATAGTCGATTAACCTTCAGCTTGAATTATCGGTGAAATCACCTTGAGGGATTAAAAATCATTCGAAAAGTTCTTGAGACTACGCCTTCCTTCAAAATGACAAACACTAACGTTATAACTTCAAACAAAAGCCCTCCAACAAGAACATCAAACCACCATAAAAGACTACTAATAGTGAAATCGATAATGTACTTAAAGACTCCAATAATATCCGAACTGTCTTGCCTAAATAGTGTCATTTATACAACATCAGAGCAACCACATCAAGACGGTATTCTTCTTAACAGTTCGAGCACGTAACACCATAATCTTCAACTTTATCCGTGATTGCCACAAGAACAACGTGACTGCGCTTACCAATGTGAACCATCGATAATTAACAACCATTTGCAACATAAATGCCTTAGTGATCCGTTCATAGACCAAACATAATAGGATTTCCACCTAAAACCTATAAGAAATTGCATCAGCAGCCCTGCAGCAACATTCATTGCCTCACGCACAGAAGTGTTTAATTTTTAAAGTTCAGTGTAAATTCTGTTTCAATATGAAGAATTAATTAATCCTATACAGTCACCTTGATCCATAGCAACCTACCTTGAAATAGCAACTATACAGAATACATCCAAACCAACAATTAAGACTGTCAAACACCAATTGCTTTCCATAACATGAAATCAACGCCAACAACACCAACAATCATCGACGCATTGAACTCCTCCAAGCTTTATACGATACTATAGTTACAAATGAAAATATCAACACCAGAAATTCGCATCTCCAACACTCAATAACGTTGAGAACCACCAGTTGAATTGGGAAGTTAGAAAAACTGCAGACTCTTGATCTCTCCAACTAAACAAATTGAGACAAAATATACAACCTTATACTTAAATCAAAATATCTCACAAAACAAATTGATTTATAAAATCCAGATATCCACATTAAGAGACAAAATATACAATCTTATCCTTAAACCAATTTTAGAATCATATCAATAAAGCTAACATAATAAAAATTCAGATCAATCAACCCCAACAAAGTATATTACCGTTTACACAACTCATTCAAAGAAATTGAAGGCTTCGTTAATGGTACATCAATGTATCGTGTGATCAGCATACTTCCTCCCGTAACCATAACACAAAGGAAACTCACACAAATTTCCTTTCAAATTTTTTTACAAATATATGAAATAAAGGATCTAAAATTTGAAAGACTTGTTGAAAAGGGAAAAAATAGAAAGACCCAAAAGTTAATTGAAACTTTAATCGAAATTTGTCAGCAAAACTGATCGATTTAGTTACAGAGGTTGAAGGTACGACCATTTTTCAAAAGTGAAGTATATTTAAACATGATCTTACTTTAATCGATTTCTTGTTTATTCTCTCCATTTCATTGTGCTTCTTTTGATTGATTGCAAAGATAGGCATGAATGTCTTTTGCTTTGTTGTGTAAGTTAAATTAAAATCTCAAATCCCGTGTTTTCGTGTTTTCTATATTTTCAAAACAGTTTTTAAGAAAACAATGAAAACATCTTTTATATGTTTTCAAATTTTCACTTATTTTGTTTTTATTTTCTAAAAATTGTTTTTTATTTGTAAAAACCAAACATGTTTTTTATAGTGTTTTCTATTTTCCCATTTCCCTTGTTTTCCAGAAGATTTCTAAGGAATCAAAACAAGTTAATAGAGTAACATACCATCCCCCGTTCAAGTGAAGCAGAAACCTAAAGAAAACTCTGGAAAAACTGCGACAAAATAAATGAAAACAGAAAGAACAAAAAGTCGAGAGCAATATCAGGCAGAGTAAGATTATGGAAATTATTAAAGAACACAAGGGAATTTGAATCTTCATAACGGTAAAAGAATTACGATTTAAAGTCTAACCCTATCTCTCAGACCAACAAATTATAATATTAAATCACTCATAATTACTACACGTAATTAAAGCTTTTGATTTGATAGGGAAAAAGAAATCAATCGGCTTAATAAAAATCCTACATAAGGAGTAAAACACTGGAAGGAAATCGAAAATACCAACAAGAGAGAAGGAAGACAGTGTTGATTATTGGATTGTATAATATAAAAAGGGTAAAACTTTGATAGACAGGCTGTGTAAAATTAATTTTACACAAGCCTGTGTATTTACACTATAAAAACTCAAATCCTAAATTCTTAACCCTAAAAAACTAAACCCTAAACCTTAAACCCAATACACTAAATTTTAAACACTAACCTTAAATTCTAAACCCTACAACCTAAACCTGTGTATCAAAGTTTTTTTCATATGAAAATTCCTCATATCATTAATGAGATAAAACAATGTTTATATACAACTCAGAATGTAACTGCCTTTAACTATCTAACTTGTAATTATAACTGCACAATTAACAACTATAACTACTTTCAACACTCCCCTCAAGTTGGTGGTTGTTCACCCCCAACTTGAAAACTAAATTGTTGTGTTGCTGAACTCTAAGAGCTTTGATTAAAATGTCTGTCAACTGTATCTTCTTTCTGATAAAGTGTCAGTCTATCTCGATATGCTTTGTTCATTCATAAAAAACAGGTCACTGTATAACATTGTAATACATGAAGCTGTTGTAATACACCTTTAATCCAGACAATTTCAGCTGTTGTTGCTTCCATGCTACGATACTGAGCCTTTGCAGAGGATCTTGCTATAGTTGTTTACTTCTTTGATTTTCATGAAATTAGTGAATTCCTTAACTTCACACAAAAACCAATCACTGACTTCCTCGAAACTGGATAAGACGCCCAATCCGAGTCCCAATAAGCAATCAAATCACATTTATTTATACGTTTCAACAAGATTCCTTGATCGAGATTTTTCTTCAAATACTTTACTACTCTCATTGCAGCTTCTATGTGACTTTCTTTGGGCTGCTGCATAAATTGGCTGAGATACTGAACAATAAATGTTATATCAAGTCTTGTGTGTGTCACATATAAAAGCTTTCCAATTGACCTCTGAAATTGAGCTTTCTCTTCCAACAAATCATCAGTAGAAGATTGCAACTGTTGACCTTGTTGTTGTAGCTCTTTATGATACTCAGCAGTAGTAAAATGTTGATTTTGTTCCAAAGGTGATGAAATTGGTTTTGCTCCACCTAAATCAGTGTTTTCTACAAGCTCCAAAATGTACTTCCTTTGATTCAATAATATGCCTTCTTTTGATCTCAGAATCTCAAGTCCCAAGAAGTACTTAAGTTCTCCTAAATCTTTCATCTTAAATTGCTGATTCAAGAAAGCTTTTAACTCATCAGTCAACATTAAATCATTTTCTGTAATGAGTAAATCATCCACATAGATGAGCATGATCACCAATTTATCTCCTTGTCCTTCTGTGAATAAAGAATAATCAAATTTATTTTAATTATAACCTGCTGCCATAAAAGCTTATGTAAGCTTCACATTTTATTGTCTGCAGCCTGTAATCACTCATTTTTACTTGTAAATATATTTTTTACTTGTATATTTATTATATGAATGTTACTAATATAAGGTGATGTGTGCATGTATAAGTTATGTGTACGTATTAGGGGTATATGTATGTCGCGTATGTATTTGATAAATGTTATTATACGTACGTATACTAGAATATATTAATTAATGATTGTATAATATAAGTATATATTTTATATATACACATGTATTGTTATTATTATTATTATTATTATTATTATTATTGGGCTGGTAAAATGAGAAAATTAAATATATATTAAACCCATATAAAATTACAGTCCAAGTCCAAATACATTACAAGGCCCGGTTGGCCCAAATCTAAATCTTATCTAATTGCAATTATCTGTGTGTGTGCGGTGGATTGTGGGCCGTTGGATCAAGATCGATCCAACGGCCACGATGCAACAGAGAGATCAAAAAATACGCGCCAGCGCGCGTACTCACACGTATGGACCGTTCGAGTGCCACGCGCGCGTGTGGTCCACGCGCGGACGCTTTATTATCCCACGCGCGCTTAAGATCCACGCGTTCTGACTCCTCGACTGCGGTGCTCCACGTGGCAAGATCTGGAGCCGTCTCATCGAATCGAGGCTTCATCCAGCCGATCATTCTTCAAGCCATCTCGACCGTTAGATCGATCCGATCTAACGGCCGAGAACGGTCCGCCACCGGCGAGAGTGTCCTCACCGCCATCGCGCGCCGATATTCGAACATGCCCAAGATAACAAGCAAAAAATGGTCGGTTCAGTTCAGATCTGAAAAAGCAGGATGCAACTTGCAACAAAGAAGACAATGATATATATGATATAGAAATCTTGTAACAAAAAAAACAGGGGAGAGTAAGAACAAGAAACGGAGTCTTTTGTAACAAGTTTTTCAGAAATACAAAAAAAAAGGCAAAGCAAGTCCAGTGGTACTTTTTCCTTACTTATTTTCTTTACATGCATATACAAAAAAAAAAAACAGAAACAAAAAGAAGAAAAGTTTTACCGTCGCCGTTCGTGGGTCTCCCTTCCTCAGTGACAAGCCTTTCGGCTTTCCCAAGTCAGAGATGGTGAACTGAAGGAAGGGGAAGGCCCCTGGTAGTTTTTGTCTTAGGTTTTAAAACTTTTTTTTTGGTTCGTATTTCCTAGATCTAGGGCGAATGGAGGCATATCCTCCGAATCCAACCTAGGATTCATATTGAGGACGACAAGGGGGTTGTTTTGGTCTATTTTGGAGTCACGCCGGCGCCGGTTAGCGGCGGCCGGCGGCGGAGAACACGGCGGCCGACCGCCGGATTCTGGGTATTATAAGAACGGACGAGAGAAAACGAAGAATGAAAAATTCTGAAAAACCAGAAAATGAAACAAAATGGCAAAAATTTGATTTCGGCCTTAAAAGGGGGCTTTTATAGTTGTTTTTATTTTACTAAATGGGTAAATTACACACTTAATCCCACCGCGTTTTCAATATTTTCATTTTTGTCTTGCCGCATGGTATAATCACAGTCCCAGTCCCTCTGAGTTTTCAAAAGGTCACGATTTAGTCCCTAAATTACACCGAATCAGTTTCTGAATGGTAAAATTACGCCCTTAACCATCCCGCGTTTTTGAATTTTTCACTTTGGGTCTGCCCCTTGGTCTAATTACAATTCTGGTCCTTTTAGGTTTTGTTTGTTTCGCAATTTCGTCCCCAAATTACATATTATTATTCTTTAATTTCTGCCACTGACTTTTGTTTTTCTTTCATTTTGATCTGTTTTTCTTTGTAAATATTATTGTTCGTATTATAATCGTACATATTGATATTATTTTATTTTATGTCCCTCGTATATATTCGTATTTCATGTTTTTATATATATATGTGTTAAATATGATATTTATGTTTTTATCCGGCTATTCGTATCAAGCATGTTATGTTTTAGTTAATTCGTACATGGCATATTTAGTATTTTTATGTGTGTATGTGCTTTCTTATTTTTTAGGGCTACATGTTAGTATATTCACCCTTTTTGTACAACATGTGAACCCGTATATGTTGAAATATGTTTTATTACCAGTATGCATGTCTCTTTTTCTAATATTTGTTCGTATATATGTACTTATTCCTGCCTTATTATTTTGACATATGATAGTTGTTTTTATCTATTATTTAGAATAATATGTATATGCATGTTTTAGTCTAGAATATCATCTATGTTAGATTAATATTCTGTTATGACAATATTTACTACACTTAAACATTTTACTATGTTTTATGTTTTTGCCATTAAGATTGCATATCGAAATATAAATTGTTAATGCGGTGTCCTTTTATCCGAGCGTAAACGGGGCCAGTATCAAGCGTAGTGATAATGGTTGGGCGTTTATTCTCGGATAACGAGACCCTTAAAATACATTCGCAATTATGACCGAAATTTAAAATAATCATCACTTTAATCCGGAAAATCCAATATTCATAAAGCGGTAATTATTAAAGTACCAATTTTTTGGGCGGTGTGGGGGTGCTAATCCTTCCCCATCCGTAACCGACTCCCGAACCCTGTCTTTTGAATCTCTGGTTTTGTGGTGTCCGGCCTACCTAAGTGGCCGGTGGCGACTCCATTTTTATAAGGTTTTTTGTAAACCCCACGGAATAAATATTTTATATCCAAAAGAGTCACAAACACCTTTCAAAAATTCTTCGAAAACACCGATCGTTTTTATTTAGCGATGAGAAGTATCAGAAAAAGACATAGCTACAGATGGCGACTCCACTGGGGACATTTTTGTTTTTCAAAAACAAATGAGAGTCGAGCTTTTAAAATAATTACCGCTTTATTAATATCGGAAGTTGCGGATTAAAGTGACTAATTAAATTAACACTCGGTCATAATTGCGCGTTTATTTTAACGCATTTAAAATATGGCATATAAACCCGTCTTTTTAAGTGGGGGGAAAACGCTAATGCTTTCGTGGAGATATCGTTCTCCCATATGGGCCTAGCAAGTACCTTCGGGGCTCGAGTACCTTATGCTTTCGTAAAGATATCGTTCCTTTGTACGGGCATAAGCGAATGGGTCCCCCTGAATTGAACCCGGTTGAAAAGAGCCTATAATGGGTGATGATCGGGGGCCTTGCTACCCTTAGTAGGGGACAGCAAGGACAATTCGGGTACCTCCTAGAACCAAGATTGCATGTAGAGAATACATAGAAACCTACCCATTTAGAGCCATGCGGATAACCTTAGGTTTTAGACGGGATAAATAGGGTTGTTTTGTGTGTTTATTCTGTTTAATTTTGTCATTTTATTTATATATTTATCAATTTTATCCGGTACTGACTTGTGTTCTTTTGCTTTGTTTTTACATACCATTGCATTCACATTACAGTGGGGCATTGATTCCCGAGTGATTTCTCTTTTAATAGAAGATTGTTCATGATGGATCAAAGGTTCTTTGACCTGAAAGAAGAGGGTCCAATCCCAAAACTCCATCTCGAGACTAGACCGGGGACAGCCGAAGAAGAACCATTCAAGGACACCAAAACGGATTCGGTAAGCAGTGTCAATCCTAGTGATAAACAAATACAAGAACTAAAGAAGCAGATGCCTGAGATGATGGACCAGATGAATATCATGATGAAAGGCAAGCAGCATGTCGAACTCAGAAAAGATTCGGTCGGGGAGCAGAATGTGGAACAAAATGGTCAGAATGTCAAAATAGACAACATCGTTAAATATGACAAAACGAATCCCTTTGTGATCAATCTCAAGAAGCAGACAAATAACATATCTAGGGAAAATACCCAGGGAACAGAGGCAAAACCAGGGGAAGTTTGAGAATCTAATGACATCAAAAGACATTATCCTATACCCATGAGATACACCGAGTTACTTCCGTTGCTTGTCGAAAGGAACCTTATCATACCAATGAAGTCTGTGCCAAGAAAACCTCCTTATCCGAAAAATTACAACGATCGTGTCGGTGCGGCTACCACATAGGCGATTCGAGTCATCACACTGAAAATTGTAGGGCCCGAAGGGATGAGTTCGAGATCTTATCAGAATGGGAATCTTGGATTTCGACGACGGACAACCCCGATTCTTCAGCCAGCCAGCCGTTGCCCGAGGGGCAAAGTCGAAGAAGGAACAATACCCAGCCCAAGGTTCAGGTAACACAGAAATAGGTCGCTCAAGCGGGATAAAGTTAGGAACCAAGAATAAAAGTGTCTCAGAAGACGAATTCGCACACAAGCGCGACCAGCTCGAGCATGAGAGGCACAATCTTAGCATGAAATCAAAGAATGTGCAAGACGAGTATCAGAAGCTGCACTTTGAATTTAAGAGTTTCGGTCTGGGTGACACCGCGGAAGAGTGGGTCAATGGTATGATTCAGCTAAAGAACGATTGTAGCATTGGAAGCGAAATGCAAGAATAGTAAGAATAAAGTCGATCATTATCAAAGAAGTCGGAAGAAGCCGAGGGCCAACGCGACTTTATCCAAAATGATTTGGAAAAGCGATCGCCATAGAAGATATCCCGAAATCAAGTCCGCACCAGAAAGGAATGAATCACAAGCCTTCCAAATGGAAAACGCAGACTCAAAGAGCAGATAGTGAGGCTCGAGATTGCTTTACGCACCGGTGAGATCCGTCTTTGGGGCAATGACCGTTAAGCTACAAAAGGTGAGCAAACAATACGGGAGAAAGACCGGGACATGAAGATGGTTACGACTCAAGCCCAACAAGTCGCTCAACAGATAGCAGATTTAGCCGATGCTGAAAGCACACCAATAAGCGAATATGGATCCGGCATTGGACCGCGAAGGAAAACCGACGGGACTATTGAATGAGGTCAAGACATTAGGTGCCGTGGCTCACCGATATCTCGTAAAACCCTAATACCGGATGTAATGAAACCTTTTGGTCCGAATGAAAGATGTTCTATAAGGACAAATCACTTGCGGAATCAATGTTTTATTGCATTCATGCATTGCATTTGCATAACATTTTTGCATTATTTTATCATCGCATGACACTTCACCATTTAATACATGGGGTTCGATGGCAGAATTAATCGAAAAATGGAACGAATTGAAGAGTCGAGGCTTGACCAGTTAGAAGAAAAAATCGAGAAAGAGCTTAAGAAGAAAGAGAAGATAAATGCTTTCAATACAAGGGAACTCTACCTAGTCCCTGATTTGGTCATTCCTCCAGATTTCAATGTTCCGCATTTTTGCAGATGATGACGGAACCAAACGCCCAAGATTCACTTAACCATGTTTTGTAGGAAAATGGAAGGATACATGAAGAACGAAGAATTATTAATCCACTATTTCCATGATAGCTTGACGGGACCAGCAGCAGTGTGGTATAACCGTTTGAACAAAAACCAAGTTAGGTCATGGGGTGACCTCGCTAATGCCTTCTTGGGTCAATACAAATATGCTTCATATTTAGCACCCTGTCGACAGTTTCTTCAGAATGAGAAAATGAGGCCAAATGAAAGCTTCAGGGAATATGCATTAAGGTGGCGATGTCCGCGACCCAAGTCCAGCCCCCTATAGCGGAAGAAGAGTTGACCCCCCTATTTCATGCAACGCTTCCCTCTCCCTTCTTCGATGTGATGTTGGAGAAATCGAGAAGCGGATTCAAAGATTTCATGACGGTTGGAGAGAGGATAGAATATGCAATCAAAGAAGGAAAATTGGGGTCTAAGTCTAAGGACCGAATCGAAGATAAGGATGGAGACGTAAATGAATGTCATCTCTAGGGTTCGCGTGGCCGTAAAAGAAGGAGACGGACTGACAAATCGGGGTCATCAAGGAAAATTCCTCGGACGAGCGCAAATTTGGAAGTGTTTGGAACATCTATCTCAGACATTTGGCCTCACCTGGTAGAGGGTCACTATCTTGTTCCTAGGCCGATAAAGAGTGCACCTGATCTGTATGCCCATAGTTTTGACTCGAGTAGCGCATGCGAATTCCATATGGGAACACCGGGGCATCCCACCAGAAAATGTAGACCTTTACTGGAGGAAATCAAGAAGCTGGTCAAGGGTGGAACCCTGACACAAGAGCTGATCAAGCAGTGGAAGACCAAGGATGAGAAGCAAATCTACATAGTGCTGAAGAAGCCAGAGATGTCTCTACATTAAAATACCTTCCTAAAGTAATATAAGGGATCAATTCTATGTGGCCCCCATGTGGCAAAGATCTTTTGTGATAGGGCATGTTTGTTAGTTGTTGTTTTCAATAAAGGACGCATTTCGCTTAACATATAATATTTTGAAAGCACATAGATGTTTTCTCGTCGTAGGGCACTAGATATCAATTGCAAGATGTGACATTAGATAGTTGTCGTGATAACGATGATGTGTGATCTTCCCCACCGGACTCTGGTCAGCAAAGCGAGATTATTACTCTTTCGATGATATTCAAGGACGAAAAAGCTCTAAATGTCAACCATGTAGAGTTGCTTGAAATTGAAACTCTAGGCATAATCTTCTAGGTAGTAGAGGAGAAACAAAACAAAAAGGAAAAGAAAAAGAGAAGAAAGAAAAAAGAAATGAAAATGAGAAAATAATAATAAAAAGTACTCCTATGTTGAAACACAGTAATAGGCTTGTTCGGATAAGAGTATGGAAATTTTGAGGCACTCCGCTGAAGCGATAGGGTGGTGGTATATCACTCAATTCAAGAAACCTTAGCTTCATGAGTGATGGTAATATTTTCAAATCGTGACTATGCCGAGTAACTTGGGGCAGTGTTGTTTGCTCCATCGTTGTCCTCAAGACAAAGGACTGTGACGAATTGATTTCCTCAAATAATGATTAAATAAAAAATAAAAAAAAGGAGAAAAAGAAAATTGGCGATACCATGAAAAAATTAAGACTCGCACCACCCAGAACTTTATTTCTAGAGTAATATTTCTGCGCTCAAGTGGTTATACAAGCCTACCCTTTTGGGGGCAGAGTAGATAATGAGAATTGAGAAAGAGTAGCACTCTGCAGCAACGCGGTAATCATGAGGATGAACCGAGTCACCCGGGAAGACTTCACATCTTTGAATTATCAAGCGGTTAAATCTAAGCCACTCTTGCACACGATATCCAGAGCTCCTATGCTGTGTTTTCAAAATCTTGTATGTTAATCTAAATGATACCCTTTAGTGGAACACTAATCAGCAAATTGACAAGTCAAAGCAACAAAAATTTCCATGCATTACTTCAGGGGTAAGATCCAGAACACAAGGAGGCGGATACTATGGGAGCCCCTAACCAGAAATGACATCACAATGCATACAATGCGGATAATAACAGGAAGTATAGGTGTCAGACAGCTCAAGAACAAGAAGCGAATTCCAGCCACGATGCCTTGTTCAAGAAAATGAAGGACGAAACAGGACAAGAATGAGCTTACAAAGTGAGGAAACGGTAAAAAAGCAAACATTGAGTCTCCAAAGAATTAAAGCGCAGAGATCGATGAATGGTGTCCGTCAAGAGACAACAAGAAGATTGAGGTCAAGAAACAGTTTGCTCACCCCGATGACGAAATTAACAAATACTCAGAATGTTGGGTCAAAAGAACTGGAAGATATCCGAACACGAACGAGTGGGGCAATACAGAACATAAAGAATAGTAAGAATCTCTGTACACGCATTATATAATGTTTGTCAGTGAAGCAGGCAGAAATCTGAAGAAGAAAGACGGGTGATCGTGCAAATGAACAAGAGCAGATGCCCATTGAGCAAAATTTGACAGAAATGAAGATCAAAATTGAGCATACCACAAAAGGAAAGGAAATAGAGAAATCAGAAGAATAACTTTTCAGGACATAAGATTAACAAAGAAAAAGAGAAACGAAAAGAAAGAAATCATAACATTGCATGCATCATATAGATAGGGGCATGTCAATTTTGCTTGTTCCTAAACAGGTATTTGAAGAATTATCGAAGAATTTATCAAAAAACAACAGCCATGTCGGCGTCAAATCCAGATATTAAATCCTTCGGGTCATCGGTAAGTCCTTCGGGCACGATGTTAAATCCTTCGGGTCATCAGTAAGTCTTTCGAGCATGGTGTTAAATCCCGGGTCATCGGTAAGTCCGCCGGGTATGATGGCAAGATATCAGCGTGAGTCCTCATAAAACAACCATGTCGGCGTCGATCCGGATAATAAATCCTTCCGGTCATCGGTAAATCCCGGGCATGATGTTAAATCCCGGGTCATCAAGTAAGTCTTTCGAGCATGGTGTTAAATCGCCGGGTCATCGGTAAGTCCGCCGGGCATGATGTGGCAAGATATCGTGAGTCCTCATGAAACAACGGCCATGTCGGCGTCGAGATCCAGATGATAAATCCGCCGGGTCATCGGTAAATCCTTCGGGCACGATGTTAAATCCTTCGGGTCATCGATGAAGTCTTTCGAGCATGATGTTAAATCCCGGGTCATCGGTAAGTCCGCCGGGCATGATGTGGTAGCATATAAGCGTGAGTCCTCATAAAACAATGACCATGTCGGCATCGATCCAGATATTAAATCCGCCGGGTCATCGGTAAGTCCCGGGCACAATGATAAATCCTTCGGGTCATCAAGAAGTCTTTCGAGCACGGTGTTTAAATCGCCGGGTCATCAAGTAAGTCCCCGGGCATGACGTGGCAGCACATCGGCGTGAGTCCTCATAAAAAACAGCCATGTCGGCGTCAAATCCAAATATTAAATCCTTCGGGTCATCGGTAAGTCCGGGCACGATGATAAATCCTTCGGGTCATCGAAGAAGTCTTTCGAGCATGGTGTTAAATCCTTCGGGTCATCAGTAAGTCCGCCGGGCATGATGTGGCAAAGATATCGGCGTGAGTCCTCATAAAACAATGCCATGTCGGCGTCCGATCCAGATAATAAATCCTTCGGGTCATCGGTAAATCCCGGGCACGATGTTAAATCCTTCGGGTCATCAGTAAGTCTTTCGAGCATGGTGTTAAATCCTTCGGGTCATTAGTAAGTCCTTCGGGCATGATGTGGCAGCATATCAGCGTGAGTCCTCATGAAACAACAGCCATGTCGGCGTCAGATCCAGATGATAAATCCTTCGGTCATCGGTAAATCCTTCGGGCACGATGTTAAATCCTTCGGGTCATCAGTAAGTCTTTCGAGCATGATGTTAAATCCTTCGGGTCATCAGTAAGTCCTTCGGGCATGATGTGGTAGCATATAAGCGTGAGTCCTCATAAAACAACAGCCATGTCGGCATCAGATCCAGATATTAAATCCTTCGGGTCATCGGTAAGTCCTTCGGGCACAATGATAAATCCTTCGGGTCATCAGTAAGTCTTTTGAGCGTCTTTGTTAAATCGCCGGGTCATCGGTAAGTCCCGGGCATGATGTGGCAGCATTTCAGCGTGAGTCCTCACAAAAAACAACAGCCGTGTCGGCACCAGATCCGATATTAAATCGCCGGGTCGTCGATAAGTCCTTCGGGCACGATGTTAAGTCGCCGGGCCATCGGTAAGTCTTTCGAGCATGGTGTTAAATCTTTGGGTCATCAGTAAGTCCTTCGGGCATGATGCGGCGATCTTAGTAGCGTAGGTCCAAAAATGGCAATGACCTTGTAAAAAAAAAAAAAGAGGAACCTGCATTTTCAAGCCCAAAGTGGAAGGTCCCAGAGAGAGAACCCTAAATCTAAAATCTCAAAAAGAACTCGGTCGAGAAAAATCCATCATCGGTGCAAAAGGTTTTTATAGGAGAAACAGCGTTGAAAGCAAAGAGTTCTATATAGGAAGGACTACAAGCTTCATTGTCTCAAAGTGAAAAGAATGACTCATAATTCAGGATGTGAGAGCGAAGGGTTTTATGTCGAAAGAGCCTATATCTCCAAGATCGGAAGGTGACAAAGCTCTATATAGGAAGAACTTACGAGCCTGAAGATTCAGCCAAGGAAGAGCGGAAATGTCCAAAAGAATTCGTTTTTCCAAGGCTACAAACAGGGAAGTCTGATAAAAATGAGTGCTTATGAATCTTTGCTTTGTTTCCCATTCCATGAGAACAAGCAAAGAGGGGCAACTGTAATCACTCATTTTTACTTGTAAATATATTTTTTACTTGTATATTTATTATATGAATGTTACTAATATAAGGTGATGTGTGCATGTATAAGTTATGTGTACGTATTAGGGGTATATGTATGTCGCGTATGTATTTGATAAATGTTATTATACGTACGTATACTAGAATATATTAATTAATGATTGTATAATATAAGTATATATTTTCGTATATACATGTATTGCTGTTATAATAATTATTATTATTATTATTATTGGGCTGGTAAAATGAGAAAATTAAATATATATTAAACCCATATAAAATTACAGTCCAAGTCCAAATACATTACAAGGCCCGGTTGGCCCAAATCTAAATCTTATCTAATTGCAATTTTGTGTGTGCGGTGGATCGTGGGCCGTTGGATCAAGATCGATCCAACGCCACGATGCAACCAGGAGATCCAAAATATCTGCCAGGCGCGTACTCCACACGTATGGACCGTTCGAGTGCCACGCGCGCGTGTGGTCCACGCGCGGACGCTTTATTATCCCACGCGCGCTTAAGATCCACGCGTTCTGACTCCTCGACTGCGGTGCTCCACGTGGCAAGATCTGGAGCCGTCTCATCGAATCGAGGCTTCATCCAGGCCGATCATTCTTCAAGCCATCTCGACCGTTAGATCAGATCTGATCTAACGGCCGAGAACGTGTCTGGCCACTGGCAGAGTGTCCTCACCGCCACCGCGCCGATATTCAGAACATGCCCAAGATAACAAGCAAAAAATGGTCAGTTCAGTTCAGATCTGAAAAAGCAGGATGCAACTTGCAACAAAGAAGACAATGATATATATGATATAGAAATCTTGTAACAAAAAAAAGGGAGAGTAAGAACAAGAAACGGAGTCTTTTGTAACAAGTTTTTCAGAAATACAAAAAAAGGCAAAGCAAGTCCAGTGGTACTTTTTCCTTACTTATTTTCTTTACATGCATATACAAAAAAAAAGAAACAAAAAGAAGAAAAGTTTTACTGTCGCTGTTCAGTGGGTCTCCTTCCTCGGTGACAAGCCTTTCGGCTTTCCCAAGTCGAGAGATGGTGAATCAAGGAAGGGAAGGCCCCGGTAGTTTTTGTCTTAGGTTTTAAAACTTTTTTTTTGGTTCGTATTTCCTAGATCTAGGCGAATGGAGGCATATCCTCCGAATCCAACCTAGGATTCATATTGAGGACGACAAGGGGTTGTTTTGGTCTATTTTGAGTCACGCCGGCGCCGGTTAGCGGGCGGGCGGCGTGGAGAGAACACGGCGGCCGACCGCCGGATTTCGGGTATTATAAGAACGGACGAGAAAACGAAGAATGAAAAATTCTGAAAAACCAGAAAATGAAACAAAATGGCAAAAATTTGATTTCGGCCTTAAAAGGGGGCTTTTATAGTTGTTTTTATTTTACTAAATGGGTAAATTACACACTTAATCCCACCGCGTTTTCAATATTTTCATTTTTGTCTTGCCGCATGGTATAATCACACAGTCCATCCCTCCGAAGTTTTCAAAAGGTCACGATTTAGTCCCTAAATTACACCGAATCAGTTTCTGAATGGTAAAATTACGCCCTTAACCATCCCGCGTTTTTGAATTTTTCACTTTGGGTCTGCCCCTTGGTCTAATTACAATTCTGGTCCTTTTAGGTTTTGTTTGTTTCGCAATTTCGTCCCCAAATTACATATTATTATTCTTTAATTTCTGCCACTGACTTTTGTTTTTCTTTCATTTCAGTCCTGTTTTCTTTGTAAATATTATTGTTCGTATTATAATCGTACATATTGATATTATTTTATTTTATGTCCCTCGTATATGATTCGTATTTCATGTTTTTATATATATGTGTGTTAAATATGGTATTTATGTTTTTATCCGGCTATTCGTATCAAGCATGTTATGTTTTAGTTAATTCGTACATGGCATATTTAGTATTTTTATGTGTGTATGTGCTTTCTTATTTTTTAGGGCTACATGTTAGTATATTCACCCTTTTTGTACAACATGTGAACCCGTATATGTTGAAATATGTTTTATTACCAGTATGCATGTCTCTTTTTCTAATATTTGTTCGTATATATGTACTTATTCCTGCCTTATTATTTTGACATATGATAGTTGTTTTTATCTATTATTTAGAATAATATGTATATGCATGTTTTAGTCTAGAATATCATCTATGTTAGATTAATATTCTGTTATGACAATATTTACTACACTTAAACATTTTACTATGTTTTATGTTTTTGCCATTAAGATTGCATATCGAAATATAAATTGTTAATGCGGTGTCCTTTTATCCGAGCGTAAACGGGGCCAGTATCAAGCGTAGTGATAATGGTTGGGCGTTTATTCTCGGATAACGAGACCCTTAAAATACATTCGCAATTATGACCGAAATTTAAAATAATCATCACTTTAATCCGGAAAATCCAATATTCATAAAGCGGTAATTATTAAAGTACCAATTTTTTGGGCGGTGTGGGGGTGCTAATCCTTCCCCATCCGTAACCGACTCCCGAACCCTGTCTTTTGAATCTCTGGTTTTGTGGTGTCCGGCCTACCTAAGTGGCCGGTGGCGACTCCATTTTTATAAGGTTTTTTGTAAACCCCACGGAATAAATATTTTATATCCAAAAGAGTCACAAACACCTTTCAAAAATTCTTCGAAAACACCGATCGTTTTTATTTAGCGATGAGAAGTATCAGAAAAAGACATAGCTACACAGCCTATATACCATATTCTCCCCCTAGCTGCAAAACCTTTCAGGAAGCTTCATGTATACTTCCTCAAATAAATTACCTGGGAGAAAAGCGTTGTGCACATCCATTTGAAATAGTGGCCAATCAAAAGAGGCAGCAAGGGCAAGGACTAGTCTAACAATAACCATTTTTGCTTGACAAATGTCAAAATTGTCAAATAAATATATTCTTAATCTCTAATAATTAATAATAAAAAGTAGTATAGAGAAGTAGAATCGGTCCACAGGGACTAAGGAAATTAACGATTTTGCTTCTTGACTTGAGTAATCTACAAAAAATAAAAGAAGAGATTTTAGAGATAACAGAGATAAAAAAATAACTGATAAATAAAAGTGATGAATGGTAAATGAAAATAGAAAATTATAAGGAATTCAATAATGATGGGATAGCTCTAGGCTTTGCTAGCCTCAATTTCGATCGACCATTGAAATAGATTTCTCTCCTTGATAGCACGTTGGTTATAATCTGCAGGGCCCAACCTGTAGCTAGCTCTTCTCCCTGGTTAATATAGATTTCCAAGCTTATCTTCGAAATATGATCCTTGTTGGTCTAATTACGTCTATACCAAGTCACTTTGAGTACTGGAAGAGCCCAACTCGAGTTATGGTATCTCACAGAGAATTAAACTCGATCTTGATTCCCCTTAGCGGACTGCCGCTAAGTTTGTTCATAGGAAGCTAGATTACGACCAATCGATCCCAAACCGTAAACCAAAACACCTTTCAAATCAACGACGTCTTATTGAGTTAAAGATGTAGTAACTTTTAAAGAAATAGCCGATTGCCACTCCTAATTTCTAGAAAATCGAAGAATACTTCTCAGAATTGTTAAGTGTAAACCCAATTTTCACGATTAGAATTGAGCCATCGCAAAGCTTTAGGCTAATTGAAAGTTTAGCTAAACATGGATTGGATCATGCTTAGCATTATGGTCTGGAAAATAAAGAAAGAGAGTAAAATAAAAGATGAAAAGAAAATGAGCTACTATAGTGTTGGCAGGCTTGAACGATCAATCGAGATAGCCAAGAGGGGGTGAATTGGCTTTTGAGTGATAGAGGTGGAAGCAATTTGAATTTAAAAATTGACACAAAGATTTATAGTGGTTCGACTTTCTAACAAAGTCTACATCTACTAGACTAGCTTTATACTAAGGATTTTCCCAAATTCGCTATTGAATTTCGGTCCTTTTTTCGGGCTCAAGGAGATAACCCTTGCAACATAAGACTTATAACCTAAAGTCTTGTAAAACTCTCTCTCAACGAGAAGACAAATAAGCAAACAATGGAAAACCTTACAAGGCTGTGTGTTTGCAAATTAAGCACTTACCCAAAACCTAACACTTCAGCAAATATAACAATTAAGCTCACAAGTGTGTTCTACAAAGAAATATGACAAAATTGAGCACTAAAACACTTTTTCTATCGTTGAATGTTGGTAGTTGGTTTATTGTTGTTGCATGGCTGCTTGAAGAGGTCTTTTAAACCCACTAAGGAGTTTGTGGTCGTTACTAGCCGTTGGGTTGATTTAGAGCCATTGGGGACTTTATTTCCAGCATTAAATGCACTTCTGGGCTCATAAACGAGGAAAGTATAGGTACACCTGCTCAAAATAGAAAGAGTCGTTTGGTGAGGCTGTATCGATACCCTATTTTGCTACTGGAACATGGAGTTTTGGGAAAACAAAAGGGTGTATCGGTACTTTAACCAAGGGAAATGCAAATTCCAATCTAATGACTAGCCTAAGGGGTATTTATACACAAGAACTTTAGATTTTAAGATTCAAAATATCTAAGATAAATATCCTAAATTCAAGATAAATCATCCAATGATCTTGAATTTGAATTCAAAATAATCAAGATAAATTATCCTAAATTTAATATTCAAGATAAAATATCTAATAATCTCGAATTTAAAATTCAAAGCATCCAAGATAAGGGATCACGTTTGAACAAGTGATCATATTTGAATTTCGTCTTATCCTCCAGATAATACTGATCCTTATTTAAATTCTACTGAAAACGAATTTAACTGTGTCATGCCCACGTCTACTTTTAATCGTGAGTTCTGAGCTGACATATTCCAATCGAGTCCCTAACCAAAATTAAGCCCCAAAAAAGCGATTTATGAGTGTATATATATCAAGAAAACTAAGAATAAAACACATTAAAATATGTAATATTCTACGCTTATCATTGTTACGGGAGAGAAGGCTTCTACATAATCAAGACATTATTTTTGACTATAACCCTTTGCTATAAGGCGGGCTTAACCTTCAACACTGTCATCAGCCTTGAATTTAATTTTGTAAACCCATTTGCAGCCAATGGGCACCTTTTCTTAAGGTAAAGGAACAACAGACCACGTCCTATTGGCTTCCTTCCAAGGCTTGCATCTCCTCTTCCATAGCTTTGACCCAAACAAGTTGTGTTACAACTTGAGAATATGTATAAGGCTCAAAAAAGAAAAAGTGGAAGCAAGAAAAGACTGTGTGGTAGAAGGAAGATGGTTATAAGAAATATTATGAACAATTGAATATTGATCGGTAGAAATAGAAGACTAACCTTGAGAAGAAGAGGATTGATAAGAGCATACGAAATCTTGTAACCATGTGGGTGTTTTAGAAATTCGAGAAAAATGCCTCATAGGTGGTAAGGAAACAGGTGAAGGTAAAGGGACAGATGCAGGTGAAGAAGAAGAAGGTTGAGGTTGTGAGGGTGAAGAAGCTGATAAATTAGAAGACAATGGAATTTCTGCTGAGACTATTGATGGAGCAGAAGACTGCTTAAAAGGGTGAAAAACCAAAACATCTGAATCTAGAAACAAATGATTAGGAAGAAAAAGAGGAGAAGAAAAAAGGAAAACATCAGACTTGAAGTGAAAGATATCTTCATGAAAATGCACATCTCTATTGATAAAATAACATTTTTGTTTCGAGATAAATATCCTTTTCGAGTGGACTCCAACCCTAAATCCTGACTCCGTCCATGGGACCAAGGCTGTTGTTTCAACACGTATAAGGACAATCTAAAGAAACACTAACTTGAATAATAAAAAGGGAAATGCTATACATTAAAATGCATCATTTTAGATTCAATAAAATAACATGCGTATAAACCTTGAAACATTACCATATGATCGCACATGCTCCTTCTAAAGGTTAACACAAGTAGAGAGTTAAAAACCACTAGGACAAATCATAAATAAATTTAGACTTTAATTAAACACCAAGAACATTTTGTCAAAATACTCAATCTTTCAAAAGAAATTAGGCAAAAGAAAAGTGTCAGGCGCTTGACATACAGGAAAAGCAAGATCAAGCAGAGCAGTCTGGTTGGATCCAAACTTTGTGAACAGAAGACTGCCAGGGTGAGACTGCAGAAACACAATTGGCATCATCAAACAGTTAAAAATAATCCAGACAGCACAAAAGAAGCTAAACAAAATATAGTAACTTACTTTTTCCTCAACGGTTATCCATCTGTGTATAAGAACCAATTACAGCAATGTTTGCTGGCAAATTCTCAAGCTTACTCTTCAAGGCAGTATATACATCTGTATTTCCAGGCTTCCAGCTACAGACTTCTCTATTTCTTTCACAAACAATATCAAGGGACTGCTTTTGATTTCATTCAATGCGACCTATAAAAATGAGACTGTTTTAGAGAAAATAAACACTAAATATGTGAGCATGAAAAAACAATAGTTCTCATGTATTAACCGATGAAACAAACCTCAAAAATTTCATTAATGACCAGCTTGTCAACATCATTGCCTCCAGAACTATCCAAACGTAGTGAGCTAACTGTAGAGCGGAACATAATTGATAAGATTAGACAAAAGGTCCACAAAAAATCATAAAAGAAGTTCAACAATGAAAGATGGGTTAAATGAGCCACCGGCACAGAAGAAACCGTGATCTTCTTCACAAAGACCACCAAGGTCATTGCCCTCAGGAATAGACCTGTCAAATCTAACCCCAATTTTTGAGGAACCGTTTTCTTCAAAAGCAAGGACAACTTTGTCCCGACCACCAATTGTTGGTCCCCTACAGAACAAAAATGACTTTAACCTTTTTTGCAAAACATAATGCAAACAAAAAATTATGCGTGATATAACTTCTCAAATGACAATAAAATCAAGGACGAGGGTCGAATTGGACCATCAATCCATTGCAGTAATTATAGCAAGTGGATGGTATAACCAGAGAGGACAGCCCCAAAATGAGAAACTCCACATTTAAAATTTCAAGTATAGAAACCTGCTATTAAAGAGAAAACAAAACAATGTCTAATTTAAAGTATTAACTGTGTACTATACATAATGCAAAAGAAAATACCTTAAAGCAGGTTGTAGTGAGGAAAGTCCAGAAGGTGATGGGGCACCTACAAACTTAACCCTATCACCTGGAAGTTTTAAATTAATTAATTCAGTAAGATGTCGATAATATTCGCTCATCAATTTAACTGTTTAAAAAGACGTGGCATTACTAAATAGAAAAAGCCAATATTATGTCAAAGAAATGGCACACCTTTCTTAAATGTATAGTTCTTAGATGTAGCAGTAGATACTTCCTGCTTTCTTAAATCGTTAAAACACATTTTCCTTAATGATAAGGAAGAATCATAGTCTACAACATTAACAATATATAGACTCCATCGGCTTCCTCCCTGTTATTAATATTACATTAAGTAGGAAGCATGAAAACTACAATTTTAACCCCCAATTTTTGTTTCATAACATGCAATTGCAGAGAATCAAAAGTCAAAACAAGTCGAGTAAAAGATGCATACACCAGGCAACAGAAGAAAATCAACAACTAGCAATCTAGCACCAAAATGCTTTGCAAGTGCCTTTGCCAAAGTCTCGTGATATATTTCCAAACCTACAAATACCAAAGGTGATAGACGATGAATAGTATTGAAGGTGATAGACGGTGATAAATATAAAGTAAAATAAACTAAACAAAGTAAAATAAATAGAAAGAGATAATTGATATAAGAGATTAGGCTAGATTATCGTGAGTAGTGCTGTGATTGCCGAATGAATTGTCCTGGCTAGTAATTGCTAAGACAAGTAATTGATGTGGCATGTAATTGATATGGCAAGTAAACTGCTAAGGCAAGTAAATTGCCCTTTCAATGTTCGCGCGGAGTGTTCTTCAATGCTTTCACGTTATCCCTAACCGAAGAATTGATGAGCCTCGGTGATATTGGACAACATCAATCTTTTCATTCTTCTTAGTTCGTTCCTTATTCTTAAGGCGAATTAGTTTCCACCAACGGTTGTTTAAATGGAAACTGTATCCACTCGTTTCGTGAATCTAGCTCCCTCGAGCCTAGATAAATAAGCGCATTCAAGTTCCTTTCCCAAGTTCCCTTGAAGCAAAATAAAGAACCAAGAATGAATAAACACTGAATTTTATAGAATTAAAAACCAAAACCAATAATTCGTCTCTACACACCATAAAACCCAATAACCCAAGTCAAGTTGAAAACACAAAAAAATAAAATCCAGTCATGGGTGGATCACACGATACAACCACTCTCCATTTTATACTAAGGCGTAAATCAATTTATTAATATATCTTATTTACTTTTATCTTTATCTGGCATTTTTTATTATTCAGATCAGCGGGTAATGATACCCGAATACGCTTATTCGATCCCTAAAGCTTATGAAAGTTATTTAAGTATGTTGCTAGCGTGCTTAATTAATTATTACTACTTATCGGCTTTTTATCCACTTAATCGAATATAATCTTCAGATTCATAGACATTTAATCGAGTACTATTAGTATTGTCTCTAACCAATATCCAATCGAATATATTAATTTATTCCGCTAGCACACAAGGCATCATCATATAACAATCAGTCACCCAATCAGACAATCAGATAATCAAACGGATACTCAGACAAACATATATAGTCTCTAAAGCTCATAACCGACTCAAACATTCTCAAGCTCATCAAGCATCCCAATAATCATCAAGCCTCGATCTAACAGTATCAACACATGCTTAATACCCATCTCCTAATTTGCAACCACTAACATGCAGCGCAATTACACTTATGATGCTCATGAAGCATTTTGGAGTTCGAGGTGTACTAACCTTAATCCGAGATCGCTAAAATCCTCATTTGAGCTTCCCAAGAAATCCACTCGATTCAATATCCAAACCCGATCAATCCTCGTATATCAACAAATATGAACAACATTAATTTGTGCATTTCTTATTCAATTCACAAGGCCAAACGCGTGAAAACAGCTTACCGAGTTCAAATTTGGCAAAATGGACTGCACCATTAGATCTGGAACATCGAGAAACACCCATATAAGGTCTCTCAGAAAAAGTCAATAGGCGGTTAATGGGCCGGTCAAAGCCCCTGGTGATCCGGTGCGGCGCAGGATAAGCTGCATGCACTCGCAGGCAGGAATCCAGTGCAGCAAGGTGCACTGAAAAGCAGTGTGCACCGCCCTGCCTGCCAGCACATGCCCACGCGCAGGCGACGGTAGTTCTCGGGCCGGTGGTTCTAGCGGTGGCCTTCGTTCACGGCAGTGACGACCGAAACTTGTTAAACTAGCTCCTCCTGAAACTTCTTCTTTCTCACTCCGGCGAACGACAACTCTGATGGCTATGTGGCGACCACCGTTGAACTCGTCTTGGCGAGACCTTTCCAATGATGCCGGCGGTGTCGTGTACGACGGCTCCGATGGTCGTAGATCGAGGTTCAAAACCTCCACCCTCACTTTTTCTCCCTTTCCCACATTTCTCTCTCTCTCTCTCCTCAAAATATCTCATTTCCCCTCGTCTCTTTCTCCATCACATCATCAGCTTATTTATTCAAAATACCCATCATTTTATTTTTTTTAACCAATTAACTTTACACATTTTATTAGATATTTCATTTTCCGTTTTATCCCTAGGCCCAAATAAATTGGGCTCAAGGCTCAAATTTTACAAAGCCCAAGATTCGGGTCGTTACAATAGAGGTTCATTATAGGGACGATCCTCGCAATCCGATTTATTCTATTCATAATGTCAAAATTTAAACCCTTAACGTTTTTTAAGAAATCTAGTATCTCACCCATAATTGTTTTTCAATAATAAAAAGTTGAAATTATTTTTTATAAATCAATATAAAATAATGGATAAATTACATAAATCATCACTGAACTTTACTCTTAAACCTATTTTGTCATTGAAGTTTCAAAATGTTTAATTTACTCACTAAAGTTTAGGCATCGAACATTTTTGTCACTCTACCGTTCACCGTTGTCGAACGCACTGTAGATGGTGGTCATTCGGTACCAAATCTCACCAATCGTGTTGTCTCGTCCCACTAAGTCCGAAATAACTTATTTTCATCGAAAAATGCCTCCAAATTTATGAATAGAGAAAAAAAATCTTTTATTTTTTCTCTTGCCTATTTCTCTCATTCTCCGTCGGATAGAACTTATTTCTCAGTATATTTCTTCTCTCGTGCTGATGAAATTTTTCACCATTCAAATTTTGAAGAAATTCTTTCGTTCATTAATAAATGAACACCGTCAAAACATCAACGAAAGAGTGACAAAAACATTCAATGTCTAAATTTTAGTGAACAAATTAAGCGTTTAAACATAAAATTTAATAATAATTTATGTAATTTACTTTAAAATAATTCTAACAATATATAGGAGAATATTCAATCACAATGTATTATCTGGACAAACAGAATAAGCGCACTAAAACTTATCAAAACTAGCAATTTTTTATTATGAAATTATTTGAGGGGAAAATAAAATGTATTAATTGGCCCATAACTCACTGCACCATCTTCATCGTTTGCAGGGGATCCTGCCACTGTAAAAAGAAGAGAAGAGACCATGGGAATCAGTATAAAAGTGACAGATGCGCTTCCTTAATCTGTGTGCCACCAACAGTTACAGCACGTAAAGACACCAAACCCTATCTCCTTTTGCCACGTATTATCTAATGATATAATAACTTAAAAATTTATTTTTAAATGACATAAAAAAATTAGTGAGGATTTATTGATTGAAAAAAATAATAAAAAATAATAATAAAATAGTAATTTTTATTAGATAAGATTATAATTAATATGGTAAGCTAAATTTATAATATAATTTTTTTGTGAAAACGACACGTACTCGTCCACACGTCAAAAAAAGTTTAAAGATGGACTCACCATAGTCTTCCTCGGCCCAAATTATACAGATTACAGCCTCCACACTGTACAGTCCCACTCGGTTCTGATCATGCTACCCTTTTAATCTCGCGCCACGTGGCATAAAAATGTATCACAGCCGTAGATCTTTCACGCCTGGGATAGAGGAATTACTATGAAAAGGGGAGTTGTTGCAACGCTCTGGTTTGTCCCTTCCGTTATATTCGAAGAAAGCTTTGTTTTCAAAGTAGTAGCCTCGGAAATGGTGAAAACAGCGGCGGATACAAATCTCAAACGGCCAACGGAGGCGGAAACCACCGTCAAATCATCAACGGCCGAATCAGATCCTAAACAAACAGAAGCAGTAACAGTACGTGCAAGAAGCATCTCTTGATAATTGAATATTTTTTCCTTTCCTTTCTGATGGATAAGAATTCAGAAGTTAATTTTATTTTGAATGTGTAGATCGAAGAAAATCTGCAGAAGAAGCTCAACTATTTAGATTTCGTTCAAGTGGTGTCGATTTATGCAGTTGTTTGTGTTTCAAGCATCTACGAGTACGCCAAAGAAAACTCCGGTCCACTTAAACCGGGTGTACAAACCGTCGAAGAAACCGTCAAGACCGTCATCGGCCCCGTTTACGACAAATTCCACGATGTGCCGTTCAAGCTCCTCGAGTTTGTCGATCGCAAGGTAAGCATTCAATACTCAGCCCCGCGAAACGCCGTTTTTTGTTAAGGAACCGTAATTCTTTACACGTGGATATGCAGGTGGACGAGTCCTTGAACGAGTTGGAACGTCACGTGCCGTCTCTGGTAAAGCAGGCTTCATGCCAAGCTCGAACCGTGGCTTCGGAGGTCCAGCGAGTCGGTGTTCTAGACGCGGCTAAGACAATCACGAGGGACGTTTACACCAAGTGCGAACCGACTGCTAAGGAGATGTACGACAAGTACGAACGGGTAGCGGAACGGTACGCGGTTTCCGCTTGGCGGTCGCTTAACCGTCTCCCGCTTTTCCCTCAACTGGCTCATATAGTAGTCCCCACGGCCGCTTACTGGTCGGAGAAGTACAATCAGGTGGTATATTACTCTGGAGAGAGAGGGTACGCGGTAGCGCCGTATCTGCCGTTGATTCCGACTGATACAATCGCAAAGGTTTTCGGAGAGGGTCACACGGCTTCGAGTAATGGTGAAACAGTTCGCGGGCAGTGAAATTGGGAGGGGTTAATTAGTGTGTGGGTTTTGGGGATTAGTTGGTTAGCTTCCTTACCTGAAAAATGGTGCCGACGAAATGGAGTGATGGACTCCATTGTTGGCCTTCTTTGATTTTTAGCTTAATATTACGGGTGTTCAAGATCAATGTTGAATGGTTTTTCTCGTATATGTACATTTTATGATCTATATCGGTATTCGTGGCTTTCTTTTAATACCGTTGTCTTTAAGATTTGAAGTCAAATTTTCTTTTTAAAAAAATAATGTCTTGTTATTTCGCTCAATAACCTTTATCGGTAAAACGAAATGGTTTAGATTTCGTTCTTTGAATAATTTCAATGCCATGATAATTCGTAAACAATGGGGCTATGGTTTGCATTGTTTCCTTCTTGTTAGCACCTGCAAATTATCACTATCTAATTTTCTTAAGAGTACGAATCTTTTACCACGCGAACAATCACTTGTGATTTTTTATGAACAAAATATGCGGATCGTCATCAATAAAAATTTATTTGTTATAAGAACCTAACGATTTAAAGCGCATTATTTTAGATTACGTGACAACACATGTAGTATTCTTTGATGACAAATCAATCTATTATTTTTTTGGACATCTAATCGATACTCGCGCCATAATATTTCTTCACAATACTTAGAGTAAAAGAGAGGCTCATTCTTCTTCAGCTTGACTAAACTGAAATCCTTCGTTACCACCATTTAAACTATCTTTTTCCATCATCTAAAAACACTATTCATCATACCGGTTAACATCTTTCATTTCATTTACTGCAATTTATGACCCTACCAATATAGCATTAACTTCTTGCAGGTGGAATGGTAAGAAGTTAAAATAAACATAATTTGGGGTTTTGATGTGGGGTGTATTTGGAGCAATTCCTATTTATACAATGCGCAGTGAGATTAGCTCGACTTTTGGCTTCAAGGAAGTTAATGATTTGGGGAAGTATCTTAGCCTTCTCCTTCTGCATAACAGAGTTACTTCAGCCTCTTATCAGTATCTGGTATAAATGGTCAGGAACAGATTGGAAGGGTGGAAGGCTCAAACCTTATCCCTTGCTGGACGGATAACTTTGGCAAAGGCAGTCCTTGTGGCAATTTCTATTTATACAATGCAAACGGCGTTACTACCTAAAAAGACATATCAGGATATTGAATGCATTATACGTCATTTTATTTGGGGCATCTCTGAGGATATGCGCGGAGTGCATCTTGTGAAGTGGTCCGATATGTTTAAATCGACTGATCAGGGGCGTCTCGAATTTCGAAGACTTGATAAGCAGAACGATACTCTTTTAATGAAAATGGCCTTTAATATCCTCGCTCAAAAAGATCAGCTTTGGGTTCAGTTTTCTTCATTAGTTTTTCGTGATGGATTTTAAAGCGTGGGTGGAGATGAATCTTTCACACCCACATGATTTTGTTAGAGATGCTCAAGATTGGGACTTATTTTTCGGTGCTATTGTTTGGAACGTTTGGCTTCAAAGAAACTCTATTGCTTTCGACTCCCCTATTGAGGATAATAGACCTTTGATTGATCGATGTAGACATTTGAAAGATATAGCTAACTGGGCTTTTCACGGAGAGATTAGGATCACGAATCAATCATCCACCAGAATTGCTCGATGGATCCCTCCTCCTATGCATTGATTTAAACTAAATTCGGATGGTGCTCGACATAAGGAGAGTGGCTTAGCAGCTTGTGGCGGGGTTATTCGGGATAACATAGGTCATTGGGTTCATGGTTTCTCAAAGTTTATAGGCATTTGCTCAGTGGCTGAAGTGGAGCTCTGGGGGTTATTTGTTGGGCTCACTTGTGCACGTGATATGGGGCTGCATCAAGTCATTGTTGAGTGTAATAACATGGAAGCCATTTGACTGGTGCAACAACGTGGCAATAGACATGGTCGAATGTTAATCCTTGCTCACATTGCGGATCTATTTCACCAGAATTGGACAATGGAATTTTGGTTCATCCATAGGGAGGGAAATGCTCTTGTATTCTTTTTTTTTCCCGATTAAATATAGGGGGTTTTAATAAGACACGTGTTATGAATTTATTCACCTAAAAAATGAAACGTGGTGCAATAGCCAAGCTTGCTAGATCGGGTGATTTGGATTGTGCCTGGTTTGCTACATCAGACAGTGAAGATTTCGATCCCCAACTGGAAGATGAGAAAATCACAGACCCAATTCCTTCATGGGAACAAATCAAGGAAATCAATGGATTATGGCTCTGCAGAGACTTCCTTCCTCCTCAACGCCAATCTTCTCTGGTTTCCTCCGTGTTGAACGGTTCTTTTTCTTCCTCATAGTAAATGGAAATCTTTGTATTTGATTGTTATAGCTGATGGATTTGGTGTGTTTTGTTGCAGAAGGGTGGTTCAATGGACATTCTCATAATCAGGTACGTGGACTCTTGTCTATGAGAAAACCCCCCATCTTTAGCAGCTAGCATATGTTTTTGTCCATAGTATTATGTCTGAATTTAAGCACCTTTAGTTGTTAGATGATGGTATGATGAAGTTCCAGAGCCCCTAATTATTAGTCTTAGGATGTTTAAAATTGTATGAAAAATTAGACACTCGAAATTACCAATACAAACTAGTTTTGTCACACCATCTGTAATTTTATTGCCTTCACTAAATATATGATTAAAAGTGACCTCTCAACTACTGTGAATAGAAGAAAATGTGTCATGTAGGATCGTGGAGGGTAACCCATCCCGAGATCGACGTTGGAGCATACCCACTACCTTGAGGTTAATCGATTCCATCATGACTCAGTTTATACCTAAACTCCTAATACATCTCAAACCTTCGTAAACACCCCACAACTCTGCTTCCGTAGTTGTGCATACGCCTATGAACTTCGGGAAACTCATTAACCATCACCCATTCTCATCTCTAATAACGCCGCCACATAAAACCATGCCATCAGCCAAGTTCCGTGCACCATCTATATTAAGTTTTTATCAACCTGTCAAGGTGGCTGCCAATGCACCTTCCTATGGCTTCTTGCACCTGTTTCCAATTGAGTCTCAATCGCAAAGGAGGTCGCGCCACAGGCCTTGTCCTTAATTCGCCGGACACAATTTAATTAGGGTCATTTGTTCTATGGAGTCTACTCATTTGTGCCGGATCTGCCGATACTGTACAAGGAACATTTTCTGATATGCTATCAGGACACTGTTCAACAGATGAAGCTGGATCATTACAGTTAGTTTGTAGTGTTTTGGGGGATGGTAGAATTGTCATTGATTCATCATTAAAATAGATCCGTCTTTGTATCATGTGGGAGCTGTCTCTCGACTGGTTTATCTAATCCAATTTCTCTGTATAATGCTTTTCGCTTTCTGTCGAGTTTATGTTTTGAATCATGTTTTCTTCAGGCCATGAGATTTGGGGATCTCCCCGCTTGGGCTGTTGAGCTTTCTAGCTCTATACGTGAAGCTGTCCTTCTTGGGGATTATGTATCTGAATCCATGGACTTGGTTATCTCTAATGGGTGGATCAAACCCTGTTTATTACCATCGAATTTATTGTGGAGAGAACCGCTGTTTGATCAACTTATTGCGAATGTATACCGTCCGGGTGAGGTGCGACATAGCAATATGATGCTGTTCATGTTGGTTCGGAGTCGATGGATATCATCTTCTTGAAAAGTTTTAACTGTTTAGTGTGCAGGGAATATGTGCTCATGTCGACCTCATGCGATTCGAAGATGGAATCGCCATTGTCTCACTAGAGTCGTCATGCGTGATGCATTTCACCCGAGATGAAGAAGGGGGTTCGAACATTGTGGAGGATGGAGAAAAGCATCAACTTATGAGTAAGATCCCTGTTCTCTTGACTCCGGGTTCTCTGGTTCTGATGTCGAGAGAAGCACGGTATCACTGGAAACACGAGATAAACCGCAAGCCCGGGTTTCAGATGTGGGACGGCCAGGAATTAGTTCAGCATAGGAGAATTTCCATAACCTTGAGAAAGCTGCGCCAGGTCGACTAGCTTGTCATCAAACTTGTTTTTAATTTTGATCATTCCAGTTACGTTTCCAATTTCCCATACTCAAATGTTGTAGGCGCAGACTGATCTTAAGATTTCTATAGCAATGTGGCGAAATCATGTTAGATTTAGACAGACATATTGGTTAGTCAATTTTTTTTTTATATTTTATAATTCAAAATTTATTTTTGAAATTTTTATCCAAGTAAGTTATCTGTTCAAATTAAAATTACAAATATTTATAGAAATCATAACTGATCCTTAGAACCATAAGGTCGGCCCAAAATACATTGTTGTGGCTTTCTGTTTCAAAACAGGCATGCTCGATCTAAACCAGTCTGAAAGACAGATATTCAAAAACAACATTGTGTCTAATTTTACATATAATCTAAAGTTCTATAAGAAAGAGAAGAAAAAGCACTGTGGATTCCATCTCATTTCAAGTAAAACCATGAAGCATTCGGTTTACAGACAGGTCCAGAAAACCTTATGCCGTAGCTTTCCGTTTCTTCGGCATCCGGTAGCCACCCACAACACAGGCATGGTCACGCTCAAATGGTTCTAGAGTTACTTGTTCGAAAGGTTTGAACTGTTCCTGTTGTAGTTTCTTAACTTCACTTTGGAACACAGCCTCGGCTGGAACCGTTGAGTCGATGCAATTAGCCTTGATCGATCAAACGCTCACCCACCATTGGATTTGATAGCATAGAAAATTTGACAAAATAAACATTAAAACGATGAACTTGTAATAAGCAACAGAGAGATTAAAAAGAAACATGTTTCATCGAGAGCAATCTAATGAACAAACGAACAACCTGATCTTATTCGATTTACACTCTTTACACAACATTCATAAGGGTAAGAAGAAAAGAAAGACAGGTACTATTGTTTGCAGGGTATAACGACAAAAGATCGTTGTGTGCTTTCAAAGGAAGACGAGCTTTAGATTTATAATGGACAAGAACGCCGACCATGCCAAACAAGGCATAACCAAGTTACCGGCAATCGGATTCACCTTTCCAAAATCCCTGGAACACCCAACCAGACTCGCAACCAAAGCCAAGCTCACCAGTAACCCGAGCCAACTGGCTCCCATCCAAAACACAGTCGGTAGCCAAGCTGAGTTCAATCCCAAGTAAGCTGAATAAAGAGCAAACGTTGTCGGTTTGGCGTGGAACCCGCCGTCCGCCCAAACAAACCACGCCGACAGACCCATCACGAAGCTCTCAGCCAGGCAAGCTGTATGTAAGAGCCAAAGAGGAGGGAACCAGAAGGGTTTCGGTTGAGCGCCATAGCCACGACCTGAACCAGACAAGTAGATTTTCAGTAAGGTGAGAGACAAAGGGAGCGAAACCGATATCACTAACGATCTCAGGCCACGTTTGGCCATTTCCATCCTCTTTTCTCGCCTGTTTCTGCTCTTCTCGTTGGTGGTAGAAACAGAGGCGGCGGTGTCGCCGGGATTATCCCCGGGACGTTGTCTGAGATTCTGGGAATCCATGGGAGAAAAGCAAGGGAGATTAACTGGAGTCTGAGTTTTATGATGTGAGAGGGATTCCAGTAGGGGTATATAGAGAGGGGAGAAGAGAGCAACATTTTCGGAAGGCAAAGAAAGAACGACAGGTGGACGGAGTAAGTGTTTGAAGCGTGGACATGGAACAGCGACTGTCGCACACGTGGCGAGCAACGTGCCCCTTTGGTCATTTGGGGACGGCTTTGCTGTCGGCAAAAATCTGGGTGTCCCTAGTGCTTTTGGGGAGAGACTAGTTTGATCCATACGTAAGAGGATAATCTCTTCTTTTCATCCTTCTTATTTATATATAACTTCCGTTGGGAAAAAATATGATAAAATGGAAATTTTGAAGCATATTTTTTATAAGAAAAGATAGAGATTTAAATAACAAAATCATGTTTTTATAATTTATTTTAGGAGATTTTTACAATGATATTTCATACGTTTAAAACTGGTAAATGATGATATTGATAGGTTATCAAGTGTAGGATATGTTCATATACAAGACTCTACTTGACGGTTATTGAATAAATTATGATATTAGTAACATGGACTTGTAGACATTTTAACTCATTATGATATAATTTTCTTTAAATATAATATTTTTAATACCTCAAATAAAAAGATAAATGATCAGATATTATCTTAAATTTAGATATTATTTTTGAATATTCTAAAATTAAAAGGATAAATATATGGTAATATATTATTTTTTAATTTAGATATTATTATGATAATGCTATTTGAATGAATTTTATTTTAAGTAAAATCCGGATAATTCATAAGTTTTATTTCCAATGAAACTCCTACCCCTATAAATAGCATGCAAACTTAATAGGTTTTACTAATGAAAAAAAACACAATTTTTTTTTACTATTTTTACTCTGTGATTTTCTAAAGTATTTTCGATGATAGAAGAAGGTAATGTTACAGTTCGTGATTTTACATACGTGCTACTACACTTGATCATCTAATTGTTATATCATGGGAGATAGATGACCAACACATCTCAAGCACCATAGAAGTGGCCGAAAATTTGTCTTAAGGAAACTGTGCTCGCACATGCCTCAACTTGTTTCTACTCAATCGAATTACAGTTTTATTCGTTACTAGCTTATTCAATTTTTATTTTATATTTATTTATAATTATTTTTGTTTTATTTGATATGATAATATTATCAATATTTATTATTTTTAATATATTATTATTATTTTCTTGGATTATTAACGGCCATTGTCTAACAACTTCTTAAGAATTCTTATTTCCAACATAAAATTCTACACTTATCCCGGTAGACCATTCTCAAAGTTTTTATTTTCTCTACTTCGAGAAATTATATCATAAGTGTTTCTCACCATGTCATCCATAAGACTAGCCAATAAAATACATTTATTTTATTAATTTTTCTGTTTCATCTTTCCACCAAGTGAATCTTCACTCATATTTACTGTAAATTAAATTTAAAAATAATTTTTACCAAGTAAAGATTCACTTGGTAAAAAGATTAGATGAAAAAAATTAATAAAATTGATGCATTTTATTGGTTGGTCTCATTGATGACGTGGTGGGTTGGACCTATGATATAATTTCTCCTCTGCTTCGGTGTAACGCTGCCACTCAAATTAGCCATGAGAGTTAGATTAGAGGAATAACATAGCTCAGTATTAGAATGAAATATCTTTTTATTTAATAAAAAAACTCAATTTGAAAAGATTAAATTTTTTGACTTGATTTGTCTCAATTCATAAACTTACTCGAAAAAGTTATAAATAAAATTTAAGTCATAGAATAAATTTTTTGAATAACTCAATTTTTAGTTATTAATGAATAATTTTTAACTTCGATCTCTCAACTTTACCTTATATTTGTATATCACATATGGAAAATATTAAGAAATATATTTATGTAAATTATATAAAATCGTTTAAACTGGAATCACTTAATACTAAATCAATATAAATATTTATAATTAAATTTAAACAAAGAAATAACTTGATTTGATTTAAATCGAATTGAATTTCATATAAACTAGACTTGACTTAAAAATATTAAATTATAAAATATAACTCATCAATTCGACTAATTATGCAATGTGTTTCGACCGTGTCGACACAAGTGATCTGGAATGGTCAGCCATCGTTCCCGTTCAATCTTTCTAGAGGGATCCGTCAAGGGGACCCTCTCTCTCCCTATTTGTTTGTATTGTGCATGGAACGGTTAAGCCAACTTATTTAGTCTGAAATTAGCACGTGTAATTGGAAGCCGAATCAGTTGTCCCGTGGGGATCCTGAGGTCTCTCATCTCTTTTTTGCAGACGACCTTGTATTGTTTGCGAAGGCAGTGTCGGATCAAGCTTCATCATTCATATGGTTTTGGATTATTTCTGCGTTAGCTCAGGCCACAAGGTTAGTAGTGCAAAATCAAATATCTTTTTTTCGAGGAATGTGAATGTTGTTGATCGGGCGATTATTGTTCGAACTCTTGGATTTGTGGAGGTTAAGGACTTGGGAATGTTTTTGGGGATTCTGTTCTTGCATAAAATGGTGGATAAGGCCACTTATGGATACCTTATTCAGAGGGTACGTGATCACCTATCAGGGTGGAAAACGAGGAACTTATCCCTGTCAAGTTGGATTGTGCTTGCAAAAGCTGTGTTGGCGGCCATTCCTTACTACACCATGCAATCGGCACTGCTCCCTAAGGGGGTGTATGAGGAAATTAAACTGTTGATACGGCGGTTTATTTGGGGAGGGTCGGACATTAAAGGGTCGATTGCCCTTGTTAAGTGGGAAGAGGTATGTAGGCCCATTGTTGAGGGTGTTATTGGCATTAGGGATATGGGTGTACAAAATGAAGTATTTCTTATGAAAGTGGCCTTTACGCTTCTTTCGCGATCGGATAAATTATGGGTGCAAGTACTAAGGGCTAAATATAAATGGAACTTGGGTGTGCCTATGTCAATTCATCGTAATGGGGATTTGCGGCTTTGGCAAGGGCTATCGAATATTTGGAATGATGTCCGGTCGAGAGTTTCTTGGAGTATCGACAATGGGGCTAATGTGAAGTTTTGGCTTGACTCGTGGGTAAGGGATCAATGGCCATTGATCGATTATGTTATAGACCCGTCGATGGTGTTGGATAGCCAAGTCTCGGTTGCATCTATGGTCGACATTACTGGGGAATAAAGATGGGGATTGTTTGATCAACTACTACCAGCTACTATGATTTTTCGCATTGCTTCGATTAAACCACCTTTGGCCTCTATCGGCAATGGTGTTCTTGGTTGGCGACCTGACCCCATGCATACATTTTCCGTTAGCTCGACGTATTCGTTCCTCCAACACTATTGCCAATAGTGAATGATAAGATTTGGGAGTTAGTGGTGGGGTTCAAGGGGTCATCGAGAGTGACAATTTTCTTGTGACTCGTTCTTAAGGATAGGATCCTAACAAATAAGGAAGGGAATCGTCGGCATCTAACGGATGATATGGGATGTGTGGTTTGCGGCTCGGCTATTGAAGATACATTGCATGTGTTGCGCGATTGTCCTGCGGCCATGAGGGTGTGGTCGGATCTTATTCGCCATGATTTTCTGAGTGAGTTTTGCTCTTTAAATCTGTGGGATTGGATTGCAAGCAATTTGAAGGTTCAAAGTGGTTTCCCGAGACGACATGTTTGGTTACGCGGTGTGGTCGCTTTGGCTGCAACATAATAGTAGGATTTTTGATCCTAACCACTGTGGCGAGCTGGTTTAAATGCTTGAGTGAGTCATTGGACGGCACCACCAGAGGGATGGGTCAAAGTGAATACTGATGGCTCGTTTCGTCCGAATCCAGGAGGAGCTACATGTGGGGGAGTCTTTCGTAATCATACCAGGGAGTGGGTCGTTGGTTTTGTTAAGAGTATTGGGTTGTGTTCGGTGATTGAAGCTGAATTATGGGGTATCTACGAAGGACTGAGAATGGCTTGGGATAAGTCATTTATGGATTGAATCGGATTGCAAGATTGCTTTGGATATCCTTAAAGATCGTTCCTTTATGGCTTCTCGGCCTTCGATTGTCCAACATATTTAGAATTTGATGATTATAGATTAGGAGATTTGTCTGACAGTAATTGCTAGAGATGGTAATAGAGTTGCGGATGCACTAGCGCAAGCTGCGTGAAAAGTGCCATTTGGCACACATGAGCTTGTGGACCCGCCGAGTTATGTTATTGGATTCTTACAGATGGATAGTGAAGCTTAATTAGTGTGAATGATTGGTTTTATGGCTTGTTCTATTACTATGAGTACTCTTTTTCCTCCATTTAGGTTTAGGGAGGTTTTTTAACGAGACTCATAGTAATTTCCCCTCTTTCAATCGAATTTTTTTAACTTATTTCAATCGAATGCTCACCCTAAATAGATACATTGTTGGTCTAAATCCCAAATCAAACGGTCCAGAATCAAACCAAGTACCCAACTCTTTGATTTCCCCGCTTTGTTTTCTGAAGACCGAAACTCAAGATCTCCAATTTATAACACAAGCAGACACAAATTCAACCCAAAATACAAAATCATGGCAGGGGAGAATTCAGAATCAGCTCATGTCAAACGTTCGAGGAGAAAAGTTGTTGCTCCGTCTTCTTTGATCCCCAAACTTATGAAACACCCAAAAACAACGATGGCTTTGGCTTTACTCGTCATCGACTCCCTCCTCGTTTCTTCCATCATCGTCTACGTCCCTAGTAAGACCTTGCCAGGGTCCGAGCTATTAAGCTCCTAAGAGGGGCTATTGTCCTTTCCGAATGGAGAAATTTTTTCTACCCTTTAGTTCTTTATATTTTTTTAAAAAAATATATAATTGTGAATTTGCCCCTCACCTTTCAAAATTTATGTTTTGCCCCCCTCACCCCTAAATCCTGGCTCCGTCCCTAGCCCCGCTATTCTCATTCTATCACAGCTTTTTCTTTCCTCTTTTCCTCTGTAATTCAACACATGGTGACCTCTCAAGGTTAGGTTTTTTATTTGCAGACACGAAGATAGATTGGGACGCTTACATGTCTCAGGTGCGCTACATTTATACTAACCAAGCTAATTTCATTCCTGGGTTGACCCCTCACCCCAAAAACACGAGTTCCGTGTTGAGTAAGTTGGTAAAAAAAAATTAATTCTCAGCCTTTTTTAAAGAAAGCGAGTTCGGCCTACGAGGACGATTTAGGGGTCACTTTTCTAAATAACATTGGCTAAGGGTCATTTTCGTAAATAACTATTAAAGAAGGGTTTTTATATAATAATGCCGGTTATGTATATACTTACTTTTTTTTGTTTTTTATTGCAGATTTTGTTTGGGATTTTATACATCGTAAACCTGGGACTTGTCTTATTAATCTATGTTAAGACTGATGTGGTATGAAATTTGCTCTTGTTTACTGTTCAGGCACATAAATCTGAGAAATATATGTCTTTAACTGGAAAAATTATATTATGGTTAATTCCCGCCATGTCATTTATGAGACTAACCAATAAAAATCACCTATCTTATTATTTTTTTCGTGTCATATTTTTACTGAATCTTCACTTGGTAAAAACTGTTTTTAAAATTAATTTACGGTAAATATGACTGAAGATTCACTTGGTAAAAATATGACATAGAAAAAAATAATGAGATGGAAGGTTTTTATTGGTTTGTCCCATAGATGACGTGGCGGGAATGACCCGATATAATTTTTCCTTTAACTGAGTGTTCTCAATGTTGGAAACTTGTAAACCTGAGATCAATTGATTCTCTGTTGTTACCATTGCCGCACTTGAGCACTACTAAAGTTTGTATCTTCACTCAGAAATTACCAAATCTATGGAAAATGAAAATGTTCTTTATTGTTAATGTTTCTTACTCTATTTTGCATCAGTGTTTTTTATTTATTAACATTTAGTGTTCTTAAAAGTCTAGCAACTTCCATGGTGGGCTCTTAGCTTGCTTTGTCTTTCAAAGCGAGTTCACTCAATATTCGTGCTTCGTCTGTTTAATGACTGTTTTGCAATGACATTCCTCCACGCTGCAATGGCATCCATTCTATTTGGATGGTGGCATTTCGGTTTGACTATTTTTAGGCCTAGTGCTGCAGTTTCAATAAAGATGAACATTCTCCTCTTTGCTCCATCGCTTTTTATACTCATGCTAAAGGTGCATTAACTTCTGCTTGATTGCATTTTCTAGTAATTAACAACTAGGTTAGTTATTTATTTTTCTTAAACAGTTGCATCTTTCTTTGTTATTACTTCTTATAACAGGCTATGAATATCAGTGGGGTAATTTCAGCTTTAGCTGGTGCAGCCCTTGTGCAGGTCCTATTCCTTTTCGGCCCTTGACTACTCATTATTAGCATTGAAATTTTCCTGATAATCAGGATTTCTACTTCTAATCCTTGCTTTACCGGTAACACCGGAAGTAAATATAAATCTCCATGCATCTTAACTTATATTCAATGTGGTTAGGTGAGTTGGACTACTGCACATAATGTCGTGGCAGGAGGCATCGCCTGCCAATATGTTTATTCTTTTCTACGAGCTTAGTAAAAGGTTCTGCAGATTGTGCTGGGGCTGCCATTTTTAGTTTCATATCCAATTGAATATTTATCGCGAGCGTTTAGTCTTGGACGCGTCTTCATCCACTTCTGGCAATTTTATAGCATTGAAAATGCTCACTGTTCTCCGTATTTGCCAGTTACTAACATGTTGACATGATTAACCAGTAGCACCTTTTTCTGAATGGTGGTAAATGGTAATATCGTTTAAGTATTTTTTTCTCGGATTATTGATATTTCAAGGAATATTAGCTTCATAGTGCATCAATTGGATTGCAGTCTAGTTTTTCTTTTGTGCATGGCTTACAGATTTGATTGCTGGATCAAAATCTCACCTGAAAGAATTTAAATCTCATGCACTTGCCTTAGAGTATAAAAAGCTGCATTATTCTTAGTAATTTTTTTGAAACGATAAAGGTTCAAGATGATATTTACTAAGGGGTTATACGCATGAGCTTGCTTGTCACTTTGTGTGTTGCGGTGGTTTCTTGAGAATAGCTTACTTGCACAACAATGGGGGTTGTTGAGGCCTAACTTTGACTTTTATTCTTTGGCTAGGTCTGTCAACTTCAAGTTCATTCCCGAACCAATTTTTGTTTCGAAGGAACTTGCCGTCTCTTTACTGATTGCTCAGCTTGTTTTGCTTATAGTATTCGCTCATTATAAATGGTGCAAGTAAGTGAAATGGTTTATGTTCTCTTAGTAGTAAATGATGAATGCGTGGTCACCGGATTGTATTTATTATAAAATTTCTAGTTTTAACCTTTTACGCAATATTCGTCGCCATGTAAGTTATATAAACTATTTTGATTGCTCTTATATATATGGCTTGCAGGCATGAAGGTGGGCTTTTTAATTTTTTATATTCAAGGATAAGGCATAGTTTGTCAACATCCGGCTCTCTGTGGCCGAAAACCCTCAAGAAAGAACGTAAGTAGTGACCCTTACATGGATTTTATGAGAGAATCCCTTCATTCCTTCGTTCCTCTTCTTCGGAATGCTAAATTTGGTGGAAACAAATCCAGATATCGTGACAGCCATGTTTGCTGGAAACTTTATTGGCATTATATGTGCCCGTCCATTGCATTATCAATTCTACTCGTGGTGAGTGTCCAGCTTGTAAAATTACCTTTGATATTCATATCTCTTACGCCTCCGATGATGCATATAATTACAGACTATCTGGATAAGTACTTTTCTAGTTTGTGTATATTTGATTCCTCCTCTATATAATCTCTGAGACGGAATCAAACCATTTCGGATCCCTCATCTGGTCTTAACTATGGTCTATTAGTGCAGGTATTTCTATAGTTTGCCTTACCTATTGTGGATAACACCTTTCCCTACGTTGCTTCGGTAACTTCTTTAGCCCAACTAGCTATGTAAAAAGCTGACCGACCTGAAAACTCGACTGAAACTTGCTCGAGTCAGAACCTGGTTTGACCCGAGGATGCGATGATCCGGAACCGATCTGTAACCGACTGTTGTTGACCCGAACCCGAGTTGGACATGTTATTGTAGTAACCGAACCCGACCTGCATCCGACTGAGAACGACCCGAACCCGAATTGAACTTGTTACTGTGGACCCGAAACCCGACCTGTACCCGGCTGAAACGAACCCGAGACTAACCTGGCAGATAACCGGTATTACCCGACTGAATCGACATAAGATCCGATTTTGCCCGACCTGTTTTGAACCCGACTTATTTTGAACCCAACCTGTTGTTGACCTGAACTAATATTGACCTGGCTTGATTTACCTAACATGTAATTGAGGAAGCCTATGATTTGATGAATTTGAAGTGTTGATAAATGTAAACTATTATTTTTTTAAATCAATTTAAAATGTTAAATAATATTTTTGTTATATATACATATATAATCAATTAAAAATATATAAAAAAGGAAAGATTGGATTTAGATATTCATTGGACACTACTAAGTTTGAAATTTTATTAAATAATTCAATGTTTAGTAATAATTCAATATGCTTAGTAACTCGTTCAATATAAATTATTTGTCAAGGTTGAACTACTAAGTTTGAACTAAATTAAAGTTTTAACTTTCATGTTGATATTATCATGTGTACAATTACATGTTTACATCCATATAAAAAATTTGTGTATAATTATATTTAATCAAATTTTATTATATGTAATAATAATAATAATAATAATGTTTGAATTGAATTAACTCATTAAACTTAAAATCTAATTGAGCTAAACTAAAATCTAAAAGCATAAATCACTGACATAATTAAAAGAATTCTAAAACTAAATGTGGAATTTCAATTAAATTAGTCTAAGTTGGGACTCAATTGAATTAAACTAAACAATTGGTTGAAAAAAACAATTGGTAAAAAAAGGGAAAAAGACAAAATTTTCGAGGGAAATAAGCCACCTTTTTTTAGGTTTGAGATTAATTTACTTTTAGTCTAAAAATTTTGGAGGGATAAAAGCCACCCAAAATTTGGAGGGAATTAGTGGAATTTCTATTTTTGGTAATTTAGTCTAATAATATTTTTGTTTATTCTAGTTCCTACAATTTAAATTTTAGTCAAAATTGCCCCATATTTATTTATATTTTTGACAATTTAGTCCAATTTATTCTAGTCCCTAAAATTTAATTTTTACTCCAAATTAACCCCTATTCATTTTTTGTATTTTATTCTACTCCAAATTTCTAGTCCCTACATATATAATCAATTAAAATTTTAAAAAAAGGAAAGAAAAAAAAGCATATTTATGTTTTCTATATATTTATGTTTTCTTTTAACCAAATCACACTTGACACTACTGAGTATAGATATTTATTTGTCTTTTTTTATTAACTTAACCAAATTTTATTGATTAATTTGACCAAATTTTATTGGGGAAGATTGAATTTTTTTTATTGATTTGATAAAATCCAAATATTAGAAGGTTAACCGTTTCCATTGTTTTAAATTCATAGTTGTAATTATAATACCGTAATTTTTAATTATTGTACACAAATTAAAGCTGTTGATAAATAATTTTGATGAAAATAAAGTAAACTTGAGAGTATAATTATATATTTTAATGTTATAAATGGCGGGAAGAGTTTTTGAATGCCTTTGATTTCAATAAAATTAGGATTATAATTATATATTTTAATATTATAAACGGCGAGAAGATTTTAGGATTTTGGCGCTAATGCTATTGATTTTTTTTCTTATAGGGTAAACAAAATGGTTGGTTACTTATATTTTATAATTTTTTTATTTTTATTCTTTAAATTTTAAAAAAATAACGTTTTGATCAATTATAATTATTTACATTATGTGTAAGTGGATTATATATATATATATATAATATTTTTAGGGGGCTTGGGCTTCAGCTAGACCCTTTTAATTGTGTATTTATACTTAGGGTAAATATATTATTTTAATAATTTTATTTTAATTTTAATTAATAATTATAATGTATTTAATTAATATTTAAATTAATTTTTAAGTATAATGTATTTAATTAAAATTATTAGTGTATATTTAATTTATTTAAATTATAACTTTAAATTAATATTTAATTAAAAATTATAAAGTTAATATATTTAAATTAGTGTTTGGGGTTATGGGATTAGTTTAGGGATTAGGGGATTAGTCTTGCAAGTAGCAATTATTAGTGATCGAAAGATTTAGGGGTTGAGGTTTGGGGTTTAGGGGTAAATGTGCAAAGTTGAGTGTTTGAGGTTATGGAATTAGTTAGGGATTAGGGGATTAGGCTTTCAAGTAGCAATTATTAGTGATTGTATGATTTAGGGGTTGAGGTTTGGGGTTTAGGGGTTTAATACATGTTTCAAGTTGAGTGTTTGAGGTTATGAGATTAGTTTAGGGATTAAGGGATTCAGGAATTAGGATTGCACTTTAATTTTTAGTGTTTATAAGATTTAGGGGTTGAGGTTTGGGGTTTAGATGTATAATATATGTTTCAAGTTGAGTGTCTTGTGTTATAGGAATAGTTTAGGGATTAGGGATTCGGCTTGGACTTTAATTATCAATGACTATAAGATTTAGGGTTTGATGTTTGGGGTTTAGGGGTAAATGTTTTAAGTTGAATGTTTGGGGTTATGGAATTAGTTTAGGGATTTGGGGTTTATTTTTGTTCACATTATTCCCTAAAAGCTTATTTTAAGCCGAAATTGACTCATATATATTTCTATTTTTGGTAATTTAGTCGAATAATATTTTTGTTTATTCTAGCCCCTACAATTTAATTTTTAGTCAAAATTGCCCATACTTATTTATATTTTTGGCAATTTAGTCCAATAATATTTTTTGTTTATTCTAGTAGATAAAATTTAATTTTTAGTCCAAATTGACCACTATTCATTTTTTGTAATTTAGTCCAATGTTTTTAATACGTTGATATTTTTGTTCATGTTAGTCCCTAAAATTTTTTTTTTCACCAAAATTGACCCTTATTTATTTCTAATTTTTGTAATTTACTCCAATATTTTTAATATGATAATATTTTTGTTCATGTTAATCCCTAAAATTTCTATGACTTAAGGTTTATGGTTTATGATTTAGGGGCTAGTGTTAATGCTTTAGAGTTTATGGGTGCAATTTAGGGTATATGTTGTAGTTTATAGTTTATGATTTAGGGGTTAGTGTTAATGCTTTAGAGTTTATGGTGTAATTTAGTGTTCAGTTAATTCCCTACAAATCTTTATTTAACCGAAATTAATCTTTATTTATTTTTAATTTGTGTAATTTAGTCCAAAATTTTAATATGATGATATTTTTATTCATTTTAGTCCATACAAATTTGTTTTTAACTAAAATTTACTCATTTTTATTTCTAATTTTTATAATTTAGTCTAATAAAGTAAAGATGGTGTTATTGGTTCATGTGATTAATTTGGATTCCTTAAGGTTTAGGGTTTAGTATCAATGATTTATTGTTTAGTATCAGTGGTTTATGGTTTAGCTTATGGTTATTGGTTTATGAAATTAATTTCAATTCCTTAAGGTTTATGGTTTTGGGTTTAGTATTAACGGTTTATGGTTTAATTTAGGGTTATTAATTTACGAGATTAATTTTGATTCAACTTTCTAATTTATGCATTTGAAATCAAAGCTTCATGTGTACAATTAAACTAAATTAAAATTTCAACTTTCATGTGCAAAATTACATGTTTACATCCAAATCAAATTTTGTGTATAATTATATTAAATCAAAATTTATATGGTATAATAATAATAATAATAATGATGATGATGATGATGATGATGATGATGTCTGAATGAAATTAACTTATTAAACTCAGGATCTAATTGAGCTAAATTAAAATCTAGAAGCTTAAATCACAGACATAACTAAAAGAATTCTAAAACTAAATGTGGAATTTTAATTAAATTAATCTAAATTTGGACTCAATTGAATTAAATTAAAACCTAAAATTGAAAATTTAGGCCTTAAATAAAAAATATCTAAAGTTAAAAGTGCTAAAAAACAATTGTCCTTAACCTAAAAAATCAGGTGGGACTACTTTCTTTTATTCCCTCCTACCTTTCATTTTAATTAAAAAAGGAAATACATAATTGGTAAAAAAAAATAGAAGGAAGGGACAAAATTTTAGAGGGAAATAAGCCACCTATAATTTAGGTTAGAGATTAATTACCCTTTAAGTCCTGCTATGTTTTAAATGTTACATTTTAGTCTTAATATTCACTTTTAAGTTTTAGTTTAATTCAATTTAGTCACAAGTATCCCTAATTCAATTTAAGGGTATATTTTTGTTCATATTATAGTCCCTAATTTTCTAACTGAAATTGACCCCTATTTATTTTAAATTTTTATAATATAGTCCAATGTTTTTAATATGGTGATATTTTTGTTCATTCTGGTCCCTAAAACTTTATTTTTAGTCGAAATTGACCCATATATATTTTTATTTTTGGTAATTTAGTCGAATAATATTTTTGTTTATTCTAGTCCCTACAATTTAATTTTTAGTCAAAAATGTCCTGTATTTATTTATATTTTTGGCAAATTAGTCCAATAATATTTTTGTTTAGTCTAGTACCTAAAATTTAATTTTTAGTTGAAATTGACCCTTATTCATTTTTTTTGTAATTTAGTCTAATATTTTTAATATAATGATATTTTTGTCCATGTTAGTCCCTAAAATTTTATTTTTAATCAAAATTAATCCCTATTTTTTATATTATTGTAATTTAGTCCAATATTTTTAATATGATGATATTTTTGTTCATGTTAGTCCCTAAAATTTTATTTTTCACCGAAATTGACCCTTATTTATTTCTAATTTTTGTAATTTACTCTAATATTTTAAATAACTATGATATTTTTGTTCATTCTAGTGCCTAATGTTTATTTTTAATTTGATTTGTGTTCGTGAAAGGCATTAAATAATTCACTCGAAATGACCCAACCCAAAGTCTATCGACTATTTGTACCAAACTCAAACTTAATACGAATTCGAAACCCGAATTAACCCGACCCAAAATGAAATCGACTTGAAATTACCCGACCTGAAATGAACTCGACTTAAAATGAACCCGACCTGAAATGAACCCGTCAATTAACTGATTCGGATCCGAACCGTTTTGACCCGACCTGAAATGAACCAAACCTGAAATGAACACAAATGAACCCTGCCTGAAGTGAACCCGACCTGAAACTGACATGCACCCGACCCAAATCGAATTGAAACATCAAATCAACCTGAAATGACCTGTATCCGATTTGACACGACCTGACAGGACCCGACCTGAAACCCATCATATTACCTATTTTTATATCCATAGGCCCAACACGGTTTTGAATAAATTCGGTGCCGTCAGTTCTGTATAATAATTCGTTACTTTTGTTCGTCCAGCGTGCTTATTTTCTTGGGAGTGGAGATATGCTGGAATGTGTTTCCATCAACCTTGTATTCATCTCTTCTACTCCTTTGTCTTCACTTATACTGTTCCATCAACCTTGTATTCATCTCTACTACTTTTGTTCGTCCAGCAAGGCAATGCTTGGTTGAAATTTCTTCATTTTACAATTTGATATTCTATTCTTAAAAGTAAAAAGGTTTAATTATAAATTATACCCTCAACTCCTGTATTCTTCATGTTTATAAAATTTTGTTTGTTTTCTATTTCTGTGAAGTTAGTCTCTTTACTTGTTTGATTTGAGGAATAAAGTTCAGTTAATAACTATTATTCCAATGGAAGTGAGATAGTACTGTTATTAATTGGATTTTTTTTTTTAAATAAGAGAAATGGAGGATTAAACTTTTGGAATTAAAAGTAGGACTAATTTTCAAAAGTCCAAATAGTAAAGGTATTGAGGGCATAATTAAGCTAAGATAAAATACAAAAGCAGATTAGGCTTGCACTTGAAGTTAAGAGGGGATCTTGTGATTGCATCTAGGGGTGTTCAAAAATATCCAATTTGGTTGACCGACCTATCGACCTGAACATCAAAAAATAGATAATTTTTTAAAAAACTTGAGCCAGGATTTTTTTCGTGTAGTTGGGCCGAGTTTGGCCGAAATTTTTTGTAACCAGTATCCGACTCGACTTGGTACTTTTAATATATTTATTTTTTAGTTTAAATTATATTTTTATTTTATGTTCTTAATATTTTACCCTAAAATTAAATTTAAATTTTTAAATCTTTCTATGTTTGTATTATGTAGTTTTAAACTTTTTAAAAATATTTGTATTATATTAATACAAGATTCGAAAGAAAAAAATGAGATTGATATTTTTAATGTCCTTGATAAACTTTAATATATATATATATATCCAAATATTTTTATATTAAAACTAACTTCAAATCACTAATTTATATTTGGATTATGTATGAACTTTTAAATTTTATGTGTTTACTATGTAATTTTTTAAAAAATTGAAATTTAAAAATAAATAAATAATTAATTAAACTGGGTACCCGAAATTTTACGAGTACATGATAATTACGTGCCAAAAAATCCCATACCGATATTTCAGTTACCCGAAAACTAGATACCGAGAATAAACACTCCTAATTCCCTCCCATGTGTTCAAATTTTGAAATCCACTTGGCGCTCATTCCTTTCCCATTTAGGCTTTTGCTTACTATCTACATCAAGAATGAGAAAGATACTGAAACGGGACCTTGGACCACACCTGGTGTTATGTTATAATTCGAATTCATATAAAATAAAATAATATAAATATTTTTAGCTATTAGGCCAATTAACGGATCTTATTAGTTTTCCAAAGAAAAAAAGAAGATGGGAAAGTCTGGCGCCATGCCTTCATGCATGTCACCATGTACAACACACATAGGTTGGGCACTTGGACTAACTTTAATTGCTTAGCAAATGGTACTTACTAGGCCCATATTAGATCTTGTATAGTTATATATAAATATATATAGTATATTAGATGTATATAGTGTTTTTATAAGGTAAAAGCAAGTATTTTATGCTTTTTTAATAGTCTCAATGTGATTACAAGATAGTATCATACATATTTTTAACTCTTTGACAATGTGCATACACCTTCTAGACAAAGTTATTTCAACTCGTGTCTCTTAGGATGAGCATCATCCGTTTTTTCACCGGGATACTTATTGAGTTCAAAAGTATTTTATGCTTAAAATAATAAAATAACTTTAAAATGCTATATATGGATCATTAATTATTTTTATTTACTTGGTTTTTTAAAATATTTATAAAAAACGTTAAAATTTTATCAAATAATATTTAAAAATCATAAAATAAGTTATTTTATCAAAATAAATTTCAATATCTCAAAGTTTAAAGTTAATATAAAAAATCAATAATCGATGACCTATGAAAATAATTTACAGAGTTGAGTCGAACCGACCCGTATACACCTCTCATTCTGTTACGGTAAAACCATTCTTTGGGTTGCATTGATTATAACTTAAGATTATAGTAAGACTTAAATATATAATTTGTATATGAACTTAACATTTTTTTTAAGTTAGGTAATTTAAAAAATTTTGCTCCTAAGTTGATACTTGAATTTTAATTTCATTCATTGTTTGCTACTTTTGTTAACAATTTTAGTCCTCAAAACTTATACATTCTATTAATTTGATCTTAATTAAAAATAATTTAATAAATTTAACTTTTCATATTTAAAAATTATATCAATTTAGCTATTTTTACGATACTGTCAAACCAAACGAGTCTATTCGATCAAAGCAACAGTTGTATACTATTCTACGATAAAAACAACAATTTATTATTGAACTTTTATTATACCAGTAAAGTAATATAACATTTATGGGAGAATAACAGACAATTTAAGAGAATAACACAAGTAAACTGATAAAAGTTTTAAACATAGAGAGTTAAATTTATTTTAATGGAAGTTAGTGTTATTAATTGGTTTTTATTTTTATTTTCAAAACAATATGTATTTTCGTGCTTTTAGAAAATGAATATGTTCGGATCAAGTTTATTTATCTTAGTTATAAATTCTTATTGTATTTTTTTACTTTTATTAAAACTAGCGTATTGAGGGCATAATTAAGCAAAGATAAAATACAAAAGCAGATTAGGCTTGCACTTGAAGTTAAGAGGGGATCCAGTGATTCCATCCCATGTGTTCAAATTTTGAATACACGCCGCACTCCTTCATTCCTTTCCCATTTGGGATTTTGCTTACAATGCTAAATCACAAAAATACCCTTCCATTTTCACATTTTAAAAAAATCAAAAGAATATTCACTATTATAAGTAGTATTCCTCTCCTACTAATAAAGAAAAGAAACGATGCTTAGAGGTGGCAATCGGGTCGTTCGGATCGGATTCGGTTCAGGTCACTTCGGGTTGAGTTAATGCTCGATTAGGGTTGTTTTCGGTTTAAGTTCAATTCGGGCCAGATCGGGTCTGATTCAGATTTAGTTCGGGTCTATGTTATTTCGGATCGGGTCGGGTATCGAGTCGGGTTAATATCAGATCAATTAATTTTTGGGTTGGGTCAATATCAGATTGGTTGACTTTTCGGATTAGGTCTATATCAGATCGATTGACTTTTTGGGTCGGGTCAATATCGAATCAGTTGCTTTTCTGGTCGAGTCGATATCAGATAGGTCAACTTTCAATTTGATTCGGTATATGAAGATGATCTTTTAAAGGAGAAAAAATGATATCAAACCATTAAAATATTAGTAAAGGTAGTTTTTATTTAGCAATATAATACAAAATAAGAATAAAACATACATATTTGAGGAAATTAAATTCGGATTGCTTTCGATTTGGGTTGATTTTCGGTTCGGGTTGCTTGATTTTCGATTAGAGTTTCTTTCAATTCGGTTTGATTTTCAATTCCTATTGCTTTGGGTTCGGATTGTTTTCAATTTCCGTTATTTTTGGTTTCGGTTAATTTCAATTCGTGTTGATTTTTTGTTTAACTAAATTCAGGTCGGTTTTGGTTCAATTCGTTTTGGTTCGAATCGGGTCAAATTTAGACCATTATATTAAGGGGTCTATATCAGGTCTCGGGTCCGGTAAATCATTCGGGTCTCGGGTTTCTAGTCAAGTTCGCCAGTTCTAACGACGTTGTCTTAGATTTTGAGTTTGATTTAGATGTGTAATATTCTATAATGTAAATATAATTAATTAAAAACTGTTGTGAATAAAATAAAGAAGAACACGAACAAGAGAAAATTGAGAGACAAATAAAAAGACTTGTATTATATTCTTAGTGTATGATTGTGTACAATGCTTTATCCAAACTCTATATTTATAGGCATAAGATGAAAACCCTAACGTTAATAGGTATTAAACCCTAATAATAAAGTACATTAAAGTCTCATTTAATATATGGATATCCACCATAAATAAAGATATTCATAACACTCTCCCTTGGATACCCATGAAGAGAATGTGTCTCATTAAAACCTTACTAAGATAAAAACCCTGCGGGGAAAAAATTCTTAGTGAAGGAAAAAGAGTACATACATCTTTGATACGCATAACATGTTGCCTCATTAAACATCTTACCAGGAAAGCCCATTAGGACAAAACCTTGGTTAAAAGAAAAAGAGTGCAACGCGTATTTACTCCCCCTCATGAAAACATCACATAAGATATTTGAATCTTCATAATTCAATCTTGAATATAATCTTCAAATGTTGAAGTAGGCTATGCATTTGTGAATAGATCTTTCAAATTACTGCTTGAAATGATTCATCGAATATTATTCTTCTAAGTATCATGAGGGATGAAACTTTGAATGATACTTAGAAGAAATATGTTTCGTTTTGTCACATTTGATGTATCCACCTTATCTCTGCACAAGATCGCTTGCATCTTATCTTGTGAAATCAATTCACATGTCATCTAGATATGTTTAGCTAAACACATATTTCGGCTTTGCCTCGTACATAACAATTATTTACATGATTTTGAGATGCATCGAGTTTTGAAAGATCTAAAAGTAATGGTCTTGTAGCACTTAGATAGTACTTATAGATCAATTAAGATCTGATGCATAGCAATTATTTTTCGACTTTGCCTTGTGCTCAACGGATGTGCGTTATGCATGTAAAGTCTTTTTAAACATTTTCTATGTATGTCGATTGATGCACAAGGATTTTATTGTCGGAGAGATCTCTTCATGAGTCTCAATGATATTCAAATCATCAACATACACAACAACAATAACAAGTCCGGAGTTAAACATCTTAATAAAAATGCTCGGGAAAATTGAATCATTCTTATAGCCTTTCGCTAATAAGTATTTACTGAGACGATTATACAACATGCGTCCAAATTGTTTTAATCTATAAATAGATATGTTCAATTTGATTGAATAATGTTTACGAGAACTTGAATTAACTACTTTTGGTAGTCTAAATCCTTCCGGAAGTTTCATGTAAATGTTATTAACAAGAGGCTCATACAAATATGATGTAACAACATTCATTAGGTAGAAAGTAAGTATTTCTTTTTTATTACTAGGCTAAAAAATCTAAAAATATTTACATCCACCACCGAGAAGTATATTTCTTCATAATTGATTCCAGGTCTTTGTGAGAATTCTTGTGCAACCAAACGAGCTTTATATCTTGCAATTTCTCCCTTTTTATTTCTATTTCTCACAAAGACTCATTTATATCTCACAAATATTTTTCTTTTGGAAAGAGATTTTAATTCCGCCTCAATTGCCTTTCTTCATTTTGGCCAATCATTTTTTTGTTTACATTGTCCAATCGACAATGGTTAATGATCCACATCAAAATCTCTAGTGCTATATTGCATGCAAATGTATTATCAATGTCGATTTGATTTCGGTTCCACTTATTACCAGATATGACATAATTTAGTAATATCTCTTTATTATCATGTACCTGAGTCATGTCTAATGTCTCTGTTGGATACCTTTTAATCTCTTTTAGAAATGTTCATAATTTGTTGATTCCTTGATCGGACCATCATAAGATATAGTTTATTTTTTGAGGATTTTTATATTTAGAACCTACTTGTCTACCACGCTTTAGGATTGAGTTAGACTCATTAGCAACTAGAGTTTGTCCTTTTGGGACATCAATATTAATCGGAGCATTCATAGCTGGTATATGTGACTTAGTCACTCTTTTAGGGTCAACAAAAGCATCTAGCAATTGGTTTGCTAAGTTTTGTAAATGAATTATCTTTTGAACTTCTAGTTCACATTTGTTGAGTATGTGGATCAAAATGAGAGAATGATGATTTATTTCAACTTTTTTCTTTTCCCAGTTATTTATTTTCTTCCCATAAAGTTAGGAAAACTGACGCATTAAAACAACAGTCAGCAAATCGAACTGTAAATAAATTACCTATAAGAAACTCGAGATATTTAATTATTAAGGGGAATTTGAATCCAAAATATATTCTCAACCTCTTTTGATGACCCATCTTTGTGCGTTGTGGTGGAACAATTAGAATATATAACGCAGACCAAAATTTTTTTAAGATGGGAAATATTTGATTTCTAATCAAAAATCATTTATATTGGGGAAAACTTATGATGATTTGTTGGCTTGATGCGAATTAGTGATGCTGCATGTAAAATAGAATGTCACCAGCATTATCAAGATTGATTGTCTTTATAGGGTAATCTAGAAAATGAGCCCATAATTTTATCAACTGAGTAAGTAATCTCGCAAACGCCAAGTTACGGGTTGATAACAAGGCTATATATGACCATCTAGTCGATGCATCGATTAAAATCGTAAAATATCTAGATGATCTGTAAGAAGGGTGATATATGTAAGAAGGGTGTATGAGCCCACATATATCACCCTGTATCCGTTCCAAAAAATTAATAGATTCATAATCTATCTTAGCTGGTGATTATCGAATAACTAGTTTGCTTTGAGTGCAAGCATCATATGAAAAAAATTACTTTGAAGAATATGTCAATTCTTCAATGAATGATCACATGAAGTGTTAATAATTTTTCACATCATAAATAAACCGGGATGTCTAACCGGTCATGCTAAATAATGAAGTTATTAGTGAACTTTTACAATAGCATGAGCTTCAATTTGTATTAATTCTTGTGTAATACAATCCGGATTACAATGCATGTAATTTTCTCAAGATTTTCTTATTTCTTGAGTTATACTCGTAATATGGAGATAGTCAGCATCCCCTTGACTAATAGTCTCAATATGATATCCATTTCTGTGAATATCTTTAAAATTCAATAAGTCTTTCTGCGACTTTGACGAGTATAATGCATTGTGTATATGGAATTGAGTTCCATTTGGCAATAACATATTTGCTATTTCAGAGCCTTCTATGATATTTGTACTTTTAGATATAGTACTTACATTATTCCTTTATATTTTTAAATGGGAAAATATGCATAATTATGCACCTTTCAATACGTGCTTTGTTCCATTTACTTCGAGGAATGAAAAATATTTAATATAACACATATTAAATCAATTACCTACCAAAGATAGTGTTTCAAGAACTTATTACTCTTCCGGAGCATTGATATTTTAATACTTTGAGATATAGTACTCACGTTTTCCCTTGCGTTTAAATGGGAAAAATATTTTTTATGCTTAAGTATAGTATGAGTACTTGCACTATCTACTAAGCATAAATCGTTATAATTTATTGTATATTTTTTTCGAAGTAATCATATTCTTCGAAGGATAATAAATAAATATTTTAAAATATTTAAATATATGATATAAAAACATAAATAAATAATATGTAAAATAAATTAACATAAAGCAAAATAAATTAAAAGATCAAATATTCTTTTTACAGATTATAAGAAAATAAAATAAAAAGGCGAATTATTCCATTCAGGAGTTATGAGGAAATCAACAATATCCAATTGAGTATGATCAACAACGCTATAATTATTTTCGCCATTTTCGTAAATAAAATTTGTTTATAGTTTTTTCCTTTATCATTCATGATTGTGGATAAAGGTCCATAGTGTTTCAGCGTATGACAAGTATAAGATCAATGGTTTGTACCATCACATTGATAACATAAAAATTTCACTTTCTTAATATACTTATGTCATCTTTATAATCTCATTTTTGGTAGGTATAAGCATTCTTAAAATGATCATCTTGTCCATGTCTATGTTCATGGCCTCAATTGCAGCCACAATTGCTAATGTGACATTTATTCTTTTCGCTATAAAATGTTGCATTCACTTCAAGGAATGGAGTGGAGCCAATGGGTCTTTAAAACCTTTTTCACAATATTGTGTCTGTAGGATGACATTGTTTGCGTGAAAAGTGGAGTATGTTTTTCTAACATTTTTTCATTAGTGATACTCTAACTACAAAATTTTAATTTAATTTGAAGCATTCACATAACTGAGTTTTATTCACTAACCACATAGTGAATTATCATGTTTGCATTCACTTCAAGGAATGAAACAAATCCAATAATCGCATAGAATAAACATCATGCTTGCATTCACTTCAGGGAATGCCTCCCATAAAAATTCTTATCAAGATGAATTTTCATAACTTGAAATTGGGAGAAGTCTATAGTCAATTTTTTTAACGCAGAAGAATTATTGCTTTTAAGCTAATATAGACTTTATAATAGTCATACTATTAAAGAATAATTGATCAACCAATATATATAATACTTATCAGACTTAAAAATCAAGACGCCAAATAAAAAAAAACTTTTAGGTATTGAGTTTGCCTTCAGTCTTTTTCTTTTGATTGATGTTTTCAATCCAATAAAGAACCGCATTGGAACCTAGTTCATCCTCGGCGAACCATAGAACAATCACACATTTTCATCATGATGTTTTGTGAACCTTAAAAATCAAAAAGCCAAATTCAAAAAAATAATAATAAAATCTAATCTCAAATATATATATATATATATATATATATATATATATATAACAAAAGTAAATGAGAAATAATTGTTGAGGTGCATATAGGCTGTGGAACTCGAAAAACATCATTGTCAAGTGGCATATCCAATCCACTGCTTTCTTCACTTTCCTTGAAGTAGATGGTTGGTCATTCTATCACCATAATTTTCAAACTAAGTTGATCTCGTAGGTTTTGTTGAAGGCTCGGTATTTGTTCCTGGAGTTATATATATAAACTCGGTGCAAAAAACGTTATTAAATATTAGAACAGATTAATAATCAAACAAATACACTGACCTTAATATAAGAGTGATTAACCAACCACTATATCGGTATATAAATAAGAAAAACATACCAAAATTTTTAAGCCAAGTTAAATATACGGTAGATGTAGTCACCAATATCATGTTAAAATCTTTTTTTTTCAGGAATTGCCAACTAGAAGCACAATAATTGAGAGAGATCGCGCTGATAACATGTTGTGAATAAAATAAAGAAGAACATGAACAAGAGAAAGTTGAGAGACAAAGAGAGAGACTTGTATTATATTCTCAATATATGATTGTGTAAAATACTTTCTCCAAACTCTATATTTATAGGCATAAAATGAAAACTCTAATTCCGTTAGATATTAAACATTAATAATAAAGTATATTAAAGTCTCGTTTAATATATGAACATCCACTGTAAATAAAGATATTCATAACAAAAACTTAAATGTTAAAAATAAACAAAATAGTTATATAAAGTTATTTGTTCATATAATTATCATTCTACCCATCATTATTTTTGAAATATTGTTTTAAAACTACATAATTTTATATAAATATTGGGTAAACTATTTTGTGGTCATTCAACTTTGTTTGTGTTCCTGTTTCGGTTACTCAACTTTAAATACTTGTAATTCCATCACTATTTTTTTTAATTTTGTTCATTTTGATCTCTCAATCATTAAGTGTCTGACGTCAGCACTAAAATGTCACGTTTCAAACCTTTTACTTATGAAGATTTCCTAAAATTTTAACCTTCTTATTTCTCACGGTCAAAATCATTATCCACCTCCGTTTAGCCTCGACCAATCATCGTTTACGACTTAATCGATACCAAAACGTTCTTATTTCTCCTCTCTTTCTTTTTTTAGCTTACTTTTTTTTGCAATCGACAAAATTAAATCAAGGTTTTGACCTTATCTTGGTCCAATTTGCAATCTCCACCCTCTGATCAATGAGAAATCGATCTATATTATTTTTCTCATCCTTCTCTACCGTTCAGATTTGAAAGAAAAGACTAATACAAGTGAATTAAAGGAGTCCCAAAATCTAGGTTTGGAATAAAAGTTTTACACGTTTTACTTGAATTAACCCAAAAATTTAAGCGACCTTAGAATAACGTTGATGAAATTAAAAAATTTTAAAGTTAAGTGACCAAAACAGAAATATGGGTAAAATTGAGCAACCAAAAAATGGTTTTCACTAAAATATTTTATATTATTAAAAACAAATAATTAAAAAATTTAAGAGGGAGTGGCATATAGGTAAATGAAGTGTATAAGCCGGGATGAAAAAGGAACAGAACCATCCGCCTATAAAACAAGCAGCGAAGCAATTAATTCTAATTTCGCTCAAAGCTTCCAAGGTTTTTGAATTGAAGCTGCGGGTCGGGTTAGCAACGGAGGAGCACATCCAAGATCCACTGCGAAACAATGGTTAGCGTCATCTCCTTTAATTTTTCTTTCTCCATTTTAGCATCGTTTGAACTGATAATCTTCCTCAGTATCACTTTGTTCGGATCCGTTTGAGTTGTCCAGAACGCTATGATCTAAAATCATATCGTTTTTTGATAAAGAATTTGAAATAAATAGCGACTTGTTTTAGATCCGCTCTCTTAAACTCTTAGATCTTTATGAGTTCTGACAGTTAGGGATTTTTATCAATTTGTTAGTGATTTTGTAATTTTTTTGGATAAAAATTGTTTGTGCTTGAAATGCTGGCGTTCGGCTTTAGTTTACGGGCTCTACTATCAGTCTTAGTGTATTCTGTGACCGAAACCTTAATTAATGGCATCGATTCTTTGTTCCTCTTGAGATTTTTCATAATCCTTATGCAGTTTCCGCTCAAGTTCCAAAAAAAAAATTGATTTGTGCGAAGTTCTTTAGAGTACAGTTTCAGGGTAGTTGAGGATCTGATCAACTAGTCTTGGCGTTAAAGCAAATCTTAAGTAGGAGATTAATTTGTTTATCAAGTCATATGCTGATAATGTGTGGTATGCAAGCTGACTCTTATACTTTTTGCAGGATGGGCATAATTTCAAAGCAAAACACTGCTGATATGACAGTTTTTGTGAGTTCCTAACCTTTTGTTTATAATTTGAAAGAACTGCCTGAAATGTATGCTAATTTGCTAGTATGGCATAACCACTGCCTAATTTGATCAATGCTGAACTGTTTAGATTGCCTACTCGGATAATGCTCTATGATGGATGTAAACCATCAATCTTTTCCTTTGGTTTCTCTAATGCCTTTCTTGTACGTCTTCGGTAACAATTTCTTTCATTTTTGTAGGTGCAAAATCTTCTTCAACAAATGGTGAGTTATAATTGGATCTTCTTTTGTTGGATTTTATTTTTGTATTGACATAGATTTTGTTTGCAGCAATCGAGGTTTCAAACAATGTCTGATTCCATCATCACCAAGAATATCCTTTCAAATGTTACTTCATACTGAAAAAAATTCTCTGTTTCTTGTTGAGCTTTTAACTTTATTGTTACATAAGTAGGTTGAATTGTGTAAAGTAGTCTTAAGTTTAGATATACATTTGCCAACCTATGAAGAAATCCTAGACTATATGACTAAGATGCTTTCTGAGATAGTGAAGTGAACCTGTATCTAATAATTGGTATGTTCAGATTTGGAGAAGTTTGAAACTTTGTTATGTTTCCATTATTCAGCATTACTTCAAATGAAAATAGTTATTTATTACTGTTGAGTGTAGGACAAACTATTGTTGACTTAACTCCTAAGCACTCGATGACATGGGAAACCGTATAGGTGAGTTGGAGCAAAGCATCAATGACCTAAAAGCAGAGATGGGAGTGGAGGGCTCCTCATCCCCGTTAGACCCGTCAAAGCAAAATTCGGATGAAGCGAAGCAAGATGAAGGCTCGGCTTAAAATTTGGTGACATCTGGTTTTGTTTCGAGACAACTATTGCCAAGAGAGTGACATTACTAAGAGTTCCCATTTTCCTTTTTTACTTGTACCAAGTATTTGTTCTACGAACTGTGAGCACAAATTATCTGCCTTAAACACCAGTAGATGCACTGGTTGTTTGGCGAATTATAGAGGGAATGAATAAAAATATGATGTGGTGGTTAACATTCATGCTTTACTTACGTGCAATGCCGAAATGCAATTTAGGCTTATTCATTAAGTTTAAGCTTGGCTAGTTGATATGCCAAAGTTATATTATTAAGTATTAGAACTTTAAAGTTCTGTTATTCATGTCTATGTAAGACGAAGGTAGGCGATTGTGTTAAAAGCTAGCTTTCATGGGATGTTGCGATTGCCAATGCTCGGAAGCTGTTAGGCGAGTCTTTGGAGCACAATTTGTCGGAAAGGTGTCCATTTGAAACCAGCCGGAAAAACAGCACCTGGCATTGTGGCGTTGCCAGTTCCAAACACGATCCTCAAGAGCTCCCGTTCGGTCCATGGATACGCAAGGGAATTGACATCCGCTGCTACGACGTTACTGGTAGTTCGATTCTCTGTTCCAAGTTGCAGTGGCACGGTCAAGCCTTCGTCTTTCACACTGCACTCCGGAGTCGGTTATTCAGTTCTGTGCCAAGGTTGAAGAGTCTGCCCAATGTGAATGTGTAAGGTGACACTGTTAGATTGACCCTGGGGTAGAGTATTGCTAGGAGAACCCCGTATCCAGCAACCTCGCTGAGCGTGATTCCAGGCTTCCAGCCACCAGCTAAATAAGAAACGAAGGCACAGTGATTTGAGATTCGATTCAAAAGAAGAAAGGGTCGAGGGTAGCAGTTAGTTTACTATTTACCTGTTGTTGAATGCTGCTGACAGTCGAAGGATAAGTCCGACGTAATACTGTTGTTAAAACGAGGAAGCAAAGGTGGCCGCAACCAGAAAGTTGGTGGTGCTGGCGTAAACATTGAACGGAGAAGTCAAAGTAGAGACATTCAAAGCGACGTTGGCAAAGAGAGTAAAAACTTCTGCGCTCAGATTCAGCTTAGGCCTTGGAATTGGAGTATTGAGTTGTGTGAACTCGGAGATAGCCCTGCAAACAAACAAAAATCGAAATTCTTTCTAAAAAATGTACGTAAAAGTTGTTGCAATCGTTCTTGTACATCGCATTCTGAAAAGAAGAGACAAATCGATTTTCCCAAATTTTATTTTTTTCAAAAGAGGCACCAAAAAATGCAATTCGTGATGTGAAACATAGATTGTTAATAGGGCTAGCAAAATTTAACTCGAAAAATTGGAGTTTTTGACTTATACGGAAAAACTGACTCAAGTTAATAACTTCATAGTTTTAATTTAACTTGAAAATTTTTTAAATAAAGTTTGAGTTATAAAATAAAGACTCGAATAACTATAAAAATTTTAATAATCAATTGATCGGTTTTTAAGTTTGAGTTGGGTCTTACAAGTCTGTTGGATATATATAGAGTTAGAATTTACTTAATTGTGTAAAATTCAATTACTTTTACACCTTTTTTGTATCGTTAGATGATGGTAATAAATGACTAAGATTATTTTCTTTTTTTTCAAAGTGATAATCTTCACATTTTCTACTGTTAATCTCATCCATCCATTTACCTTCATCCAACGGTCCAAAAAAGTATAAAACTTTCAAATTTTACAGTGTAAGAGGATCTTATCTATCTATATATATTCCAAAACCTTTAAAAGTGCACAACTTTTAGTTTTAAAAAAAATATTGATTTTCAAACAATATTTCCAAAAATGACTCAAATAACTTAGTTTGATTAGTTAATAAAAAGATTATTATTAAGCCATAAATATTTTAAAACTACTTATTTGTAATAGTTTTGATTAAGAGTTGATTTTTCAACTCCTCCATCTGTATATAATGGCCTCCTAAATTGGATAATAAAGCTGTTAGTCAGTTGGTATAGATTTCTAAATTTCTTGCCTTTTTTGGTGTAGCACATGAAATTAGCATTTAATTTTATACGAGTATAGTTGTTGCAATATTTAAGAGGACGTGAATTCAAACACAATTAAGAATACATTATCTTTTAATTTGAAAGATATTTGGATAATTTAAATGGATTTATATTTAATACACTGACGGTAAAAATTAAAAATTTCAACAGGCACCTTAATTTTAAAGTTTAGGGACTTAGTTTTAGGGTGTGGGATTTAGGGGTTTAAAATTTAGGGATAATGGTTAGAATTTAGGGTTTAGAGGTCATGGTTTAGTTTTTAAAGTAATATGGTTAGGATTTAAGTTTTAACCTATAAACCTTAAATTCTAACCCTAAACCTTAAATTTTAACCACCATCATTAAATTCTAAACTCCTACACCTAAACCTTAAAACTGAGACGCATGTAAAAACTTTTAATTTCTACCGCCAATGTATAGAATAATTATCAATTTAAATCTGATATAAAAATTTTAGATTTGAATCAAACATGTGCAGGTTCGAGTCTTGATCTATGTTAAACTTTATCCAAATTTATATATTTTTAATATATTTATGTTGATGTTGCTCAATATATATATATATATTGTTCAAAATATATTTATGTTGATGATATATTTTAATGGTGTAAGAGCCTCTAAACCATGTCATCTTTAGCTGGAGGTGTTGTCCCACTGACGGAGCTATTCCTGCGCTTGGGGCCACAGCCCCAATTTTTTTTAATTAAAAATACAATAGAAATTGTCTTTTGGACCCCAATTTTCAATTTAGTTGAACGTTGTCCCTCCCATTTTTATGATTAATTATACTTTACCCCTTAATCTTATTTCAACTCCGTCTCTGCCCTGTGAATGTAATAGTTTCTTGCCACTGTGAATTTAAGAATCCGCTGTTGTGGCAAAAATCTGTAACTCCGATTTGCTGGTCGAAGAGTTAAACCAGTGATCCTTGGATGGAGTACTTGTAATCTGTAATTTAGTTCTCGGAGAATCTTTCCGTTTCGATCACAGAAGCTTCATTCTCTTCTTGATTGTTCTTTCTTTGGATTGTCTTGATCTTGTTCGATAATTAATTACAGAGACTAAACCTCAAACTTGTTAACATATTTGAACATGCAACAGATAAATCCCAAGTCATAAAGCAGAGTTTTGTTCCTCTCAGAGACGCAACTCATAGGTTAAACTAAAGTAAAATTTATTAGGAAGTGAACAAATGATGAAATGAGTTACCTCATTTCTCAATCACACGCTTCGCACCGTCTAAGGTGTTCCTGAACAGCATTGCGACTGTCATGGGTCCGACGCCACCGGGAACAGGTGTGATCCATCCAGCAACGTTAGATGCTTCTTCGAAATCCACATCTCCCACTAACCTGTATCCTGACTTCATAGTTGGGTCATCAATGGCATTGGTGCCAACATCGATAACTGCGGCACCAGATTTGATCCAACTGCCTTTGATCTGGAAGTTAACTAGAATAGCTTAAGAGATGGACAAAACATACCATTCCAAAACAACCAAAGATGAATCCCCAAATGGAATTCCGCAGCAAAGCAAACAATAACCCAAGGTTCACTTTCAGTTACCCGCTTTTTTCCCGAGATGAATACATTCAAAGTTTCAGACTAGGTGATATTATGGAAGATATTAGATTGGGTGTCTATGGTGCGATGATGCGGCTAAAAGACGGCAAGTTTGAAATAAAGTATCCAAGCTTACAAAAATAAGTATGGAAACTTGTTCTTGAAAATGTCAGTTTTTTTGATAAAATTTTCGGTTGGTTTTTTTAGTTTTTTCTTCAATTATCGATAGTTATTTTGTAAGTATCGATACTTAGTTTTTTGATAAATTTTCAGTTCGGAACAAAAGTATCAAAACTTACAAAAATAAAGTATTGAAACTTGTTCTTAAACTGAAATGTTAGATTACTTGATAACATTTTCGGTTGGTTTTTTGAGTTTTTTCATCAAGTATCGATTCTTATTTTGTATTGTAAGTATCGATACTCGGCTTTTTGATAAATTTTTAGTTTGGGACAAAAATATCGAAACTTGTTCTTGAACTGAAAATGTTAGACTTCTTGATAACATTTTCGGTTGGTTTTTTGACTTTTTTTTCCTGCAATTATCGATATTTATTTTGTAACTATCGATACTTTTGTCTAGAACTAAAAACTTATCAAAAAATTAAGTATCGCTACTTACAAAATTTATCAAAAAAAAATAAGTATCGATACTTGCAGAAAAATCTCAAAAAACCAACCGAAAATGTTGCCAAGAAGTCTAACATTTTCAGTTTAAGAACAAGTTTCCATACTTTGTTTTTGTAAGTATACTTTTGTCCCGAACTGAAAATTTATCAAAAAACTAAGTATCCATACTTACAAAATAAGTATCGATACTTGCATAGAAAAATAAAAAAAATCAACCGAAAATGTTAGGCTTCTTGATAATATTTTCGGTTCAATTACAAATTTTAATACTTATTTTTGTTAGTTTCGATACTTGCCGTCTTTAAACGGAGAAGCAAAACGAGGATGAATTGTTGACTATGCTAGGCTAGAACAGATAACTTTAAAATGTTTGTGCAACTAGTGATCAAAATATATAGTTACCAACTTACCATCGTAGCTTGTCCTGCTGCAGCGATAACGATGTCAGCTTCATGAACAAGCCTTTCGGGATCCGGCGTACATGAATGAACAATGCTAACAGTAGCATCAGCCTTGAGCAGCAACAAAGAAACAGGCAATCCGACAATGTTACTTCGACCCACAACAACAGCATTCTTTCCCTTTATGCTTGCACCACTCCGAGATAACAGTTCAAGGCACCCCTGTAGAAAAGGGGGGAAAACTATCAAAACCACATCATATCAAAACAAGGGAAAATCAATATGACAACATTTGAAAGCATCATAAGATTGCCTTGGGAGTACAAGGCTCGAAAAGAGGTTCTCGGCCTTTCATCGCAAGTTTTCCGATATTCAAAGGGTGAAAACCATCTACATCTTTCTCAAGGCTGATTTCACTCAAAACGTTCTCTTCATTTATGTGTTTTGGTAAGGGAAGCTGAACCAATATGCCTATGAATTCAACAAAAAAAAAACGCATAATTAAAAACAAATATAGAGAGGAAATTGAGCTACAAATTACAATAAAGCTAAGGGTTTTAATTTCCCACCGATCAAAACCTAATCTCTTAATAAAGCTAGAAAGATTAACCAACCGTGTACATCAGGATTTGCATTTAGCTGATCAACTCGGATTCAGGTACTTCCTCAGGAAGATTCACATCGAAAGATATAATCCCAACTTTAGCACAGGCTTTTCTCTTCATAGCCACATAGCTTTGAGAATCTTTCCTACTCCCAACAATTACCACGGCTAGGCCAGGTACCTAATTTGGATAATATTAAACTTTTTTCAATCTAGCCATACAGGGCCGGTCCTGGGCTTCTGGTGGCCCAGGGCGACAGGACGAATATAAAAAATGAGCCCCAAATTAGAAATTTAAATTGCGATTGCGGTTGTATTTACAGCCATGTTAAGTTTTATTGTGGTTGCATACATTATAGATGCTATTTCGGTCACTGCGAATATCGCGGTTGTGAAATCTCTTAATAACATACGCTATTGTGGACATAATAGTTGCGGATATCACGGTTTCAGATGGTGCCGCTGCCCATGGGCGGATGTAGCATATAAATTGGGGGGCAATTGACCCCACTTGATTTGTTGAGGTATGAGATTTTCAAGGAGGTAAAGATTTTTTAATAAGAAATATTAAATTTAACTCCACTTAATTTGTTGTATATGGGGTCAACAATGCTTATTCTAGTGGTATAGAAATTCTCAATACCTCATACTTAACTCATGACCCCACTATAAGAAAATCCCGGCTCTAACACTACTGCTATCGTCATGTAACGGTCGTTGTTGCGGTTGCATACTTTTATTTAAATCTCTATCCCTAATAGCAAGTAATGAAAAAATTATTTTTAAGAGTATGTCCATAATAACAAGTATTGAAAAATTGGCCCCCTAATAACAAAATTGAAAAAATTGAATTTTAAGATTATGCCCAAAATAACAAATATTAACAAAATCAGGCCTCTAATAACAAGTATTAGAAAATTTTGAATTTTAAGAGTAGACCTCTAATAATAAATATTGGGAAAAAATTAAATATCTATTAACAAATATTGAAAAAAAATGGGCCCCTAATAACAAATATTAAAAACTAGACCATTAAAAACAAATACAATTTAAATAAAATTAAAAAATTATAACTTTCTTGAGAGGTGGGCCTTGGGCGGGCTCCCTTGTTGCCCATGCCCATGGCTGGGCCTGCAGGGCGAATATAAAAAATGAGCCACAAATTAGAAATTTAAATTGCGATTGCTGTTGTATTTACAATCATGTTAACTTTTATTGTGGTTGCAGACATTATAGATGCTATTTCGGTCACTGCGAGTATCGCGGTTGTGAATCTCTTAATAACATATGCTATTGTGGACATAATAGTTGCGGATATCGCGGTTTGAGACGGTGCTGCTGCCCATGGGCGGATGTAGCATATAAATTGGGGGGCAATTGACCCTACTTGATTTGTTGATGTATGAGATTTTCAAGGAGGTAATAGATTTTTTCATAAGAAATATTAAATTTGATTCCACTTAATTTGTTGTGTATGGGGTCAACAATGCTTATTCTAGTGGTATAGAAATTCTCAATACCTCATACTTCACTCATGACCCCACTATAAGAAATCCTGGCTCTACCACTACTGCTATCGTCATGTAACGGTCGTTGTTGCAGTTGCATACCGTTATTTAAATCTTTGTCCCTAATAGCAAGTAATGAAAAAAAATAATTTTAAGAGTATGTCCATAATAACAAGTATTGAAAATTTGGGCCCCTAATAACAAAATTGAAAAAATTGAATTTTAAGATTATGCCGAAAATAACAAATATCAATAAAATCGGGCCTCTAATAACAAGTATTAGAAAAAGTTGAATTTTAAGTGTAGACCTCTAATAATAAATATTGGGAAAAAGTTAAACGTCTTCTTGATCAATCTAATCATATGGTTAATATTTAACTTCTAGATAAATCAACACAATCTAAAAATATCTTACAATTCCTAAAACTTTCTAGACAATCTTATAATAGAGTAGTTTTGAAAAATTCTCGATAACCTTCTAGAACATTGTTAAATGAAGGAATAAAAAGAGATAAAAGGAACTAACCGTTGACCCTGAAACTGTCGTCGACAATAGCTCATTAAATCCATTAGTTTTAACTAATAAATAGAATTTAAACGAGGGAGTATAATAACAACTTATATGTGTATACAAGTTAATTTTTATTAATTTTTGAGCAAGCACATTTGGCCGATTGGTAAAGATGCTAATCTTTGTTCCCTCATACTTCTTTAGCTTATGGGTTCTAGACCCAGTAGGAGCACCCCTTCCTTCTTCTAGAGTCTCCATCATACTCCTCTTTAGGTGAGATTATAATTAGAATTAATATTTGTAAAAAAAAAATCTATTAAATTTTTATTTCTTTTTTATTACAAATTTAAAAAATTGTTATAGGTTCTTTCATAATTACAGATCTAAATTTCTTTCATCTCTCAGTTTTATAAAAATTAAGCAAAATACAAAAATTCCAATATAATGATTGGAAAACAAATTAACATATATAAGTTAATAAACAAAGGAAAGGGAAGACAAAACTGAAAGGGCCTAATTGGGTTGGTGCCAGAGAGGGAATAGAAACAAAATAAAAACAAAGCATATGAGAAGATGTGTGTGAGTTTTGAGCAAAGATTCCCTTTGCTTTGCACAATGTTTTCTCCTCCGTTATTATGAATTGTCCTGCATTTTCCCAGTTTGGTTTCTATCTCAGGCTTTCAAATAAAAAATCTTACAATATCTTCATGTTGTCCTATCCCTTGATCCTCCAAACTTTACTACACCTACCTTTGCATTTCGTCTCAACCTGGCATGCATTGTTTGTGTCACTATTCCTAACACCAATATGTTATGTCTTAAATTTCAGTTAAATGAGAAAGTACATTAGGTCGGTTGGCCAAGTTACTCATATTTGTTCTCCCATATTTTCTTAGATCACGAGTTTTAGACCAACTAGGATCACTCCTTCCTTCTCCTAGAGTCTCCCATTCTCCTTCTCTCTAAGTAGGATTAGGATTTAAAATTAGAATTAGGATTTATCAAAAAATCAATTAAATTAACAAAAATAATGAATTGAATGGAAATTTGAAGTAATGATATTTTTCTCTATTTAATTCGATTGGATTAGTTGAAGAAGTCGATTTCATAAAAAAAAATTAAGTCTTAATACTCAATTACTTTTGTTTTCTACTTTCATACTTAAACTATCATTCCATCTCAATTATCTACAAACAATTAACTGCATTAGGGAAAAAACGTCATAAGGCAGACACATGACACATTATTATCCTTAAACATTAATATTTTTTTGAATAGTCTATAAGTGATTATATATTAGTATCTATTCATACATATTCTTATCCCTTTGACAAAGCACACACTCCTTGTAGACAAAGCGATTGAACCCGGATCTCCTAAGATGGACATCATCCACTTTTTCACTTTGACATTAACTTTTTTTAGAGTAAACCAAAAACGAATGATAATTCAAGTGTCAAAATAATTAAAAAAAGATTTAAATCATTTATTACATATATGGTAATAATGAACAAATTTGTTGGAATGACCCATCTTAATTTCTTTCAAAGGTTGGTGGAAAGTTTATAAAGATTCTAATAAGCTGCATTTTCATGATCGTTATTTTTTTTTGCAATAATTATTAGGGACTTTGATTTATAAATCATAGGTAGGGGAATCAAGCAAGCTGTGATTCTTCAAGTGGAGTTGGAGAAGAGACAAATAGAGGAGGGTAATTTGTCTAGATTTTATAAACCATTGTCTACTAGGAGCATTGGAGGGTCCCAATATATCTACATCATCTTATCATTCCATCTTTGACAATACAAAGGATTTATATCCAATATAAATATTTGAAGGATTTATATCCAATATACTAGCCGTGAAACTTTTAGTTTCCACAAGCGCCTTAGTTTTAGGGTTTAGGGACTCAGCTTAGGGTGTAAGGTTTAAGGGTTTAGGTGTAGGGGTTTAGAATTTAGGGGTAATGGTTAGAATTTAGGGGGTTAGAGTTAGAATTTAGGGTTTAGAGGTGAGAGTTTAAGTTTTAGGGTAATATGTTGAGGATTTAGGTTTTAATCTATAAACTCTAAATTATAACCTTAAACCCTAAATTCCATTCACAATCACTAAATTCTAAACTACAAAACATAAACCCCTACACCCTACACCCTTAAACTAAGTTGATTGTGGAAACTAAAAGTTTCCACCGTCGATATATCAAATAATTATCCTTATTTGAATAGTAGATTTAGTACTAATCCTTTTTCTTAATTGTGATAAAGCAATGGAAACCATGTTATCATCTTATATGGTTCATGTTGATTCTAATCATAATGTATTGGAAAAAATATATAATTTTTCTTGAATTCAATCTTAGAAATTTAGTGATCAATGAGAGAGAGATAAGGGTTGAAGCTTGAGAAATCATGTGGATATGAATCAAGATAATTTTGCAATTTGCATGCATGTGAGGGAGTGGATTAGGAGTCAAATTAGGATAATATGAGCGCCAAATTGTTTAACTTTAAAATTAATAGAAAATTTAAAAATAATTAAATTGAAAATTTGAAATGTGGCTTTAATTTATTTATTTTGTAAAACTAGCAGTGTCTTAGAATGTAATTGAACTAAAATATTTGGAGAAGCCGAACACTAATTTTAAAATTGATAGGGACGGGAAATAATTAAATCAGAAAAATTAGAGACAGTTACCACTATTAATGGTGTTTCATGGCATTAGTAGTGTTGATGTTGATTTTGGGCGACACCAGACTAGGTGGAGACGATGGTCGAAAGAAGGTTTAGAGGCTAGGAGTGGTGGTTCACCTGTTGCGTGACAGGCGGAGAGCCACAGAAGATAGTGGTGGATTGTAGAATCTGACAGTTCACCAATGGTTGGCTTGGGGCCGAGAGCCGCAAACAGTGTAGAATGGTTGGTCGGAACCATATAAGAGAGATGGAGGGAGAAGTTGATCTTGGGGGAATCGTTGGTCGAGGGTCGTAGAATTGTCGTCTTTGTCTTTGGTCTTGGGAGTATTTATATCTCCTTGGTGCTATAGACGAAGTTATGTTTTACGAGACCATTTCAGGCTTAGTGATGGCTATTGATGGGCTGGCAGGTGTTAGCTTGGTTGTCAGTCTGTAAGCATAGTCAAACTAGATGGTGGTCTTGTCATGACACGGTGGCCGAACGCAGAATTCTCCGGAGATTGATGGGTCCAGAAGTGTAGGAGCATCCGGGAAAAGAGATTTGGGCTCCGTAATGCTTGGAGCATGGCACAGAGATGATAGTGATTTTTCGAAGGGATTTGACGGGGTACAACAAGTAGATTTCCTATTTTTTAAGGTCTTAACGTGAAATCTCGACCATTTATTAGATTGTTGCTCAACCAGTATGGATTTCGAGCAATGATGAATTGTAAGATGTACTCCCTCCGTCCTAAAAATAGTCCCTTGTTGACTTTTTACGTAATTTTAGGAAGAAAAAGTTTGTGTAAGAGGTGTGTTGTAAAGTAATTAAAATGACAATTTCATCCTGAAAAGTTAAAGTTTATTTTGTTAGAAAATTAAAAAGAAGGTAGAAAAGGAAATATATTTAGTAAAAGTTGTTGAGTTTTTCAAAGGGACAATATAAATGAGACAATTTTAAAACACAAAAATGATAAATTTTATGAGACAGAGGGAGTATATGTTACGTCTTGAAATTAATCCCATGTCAGAAATGAAAGAGGAGGTAATATGTGGTGACACAGCATCATATGTAATTTAAAGATTAAGAGTTACGTGTGATACCTTATGCACATTACATTCCGAATTCAAACATGGCTTTTTGAGGGTTTTGATTGTCAAAATAACTAAAGTTTAGGGGAAACTAAATAAACATGTTCTTTATTTGGGGAGAAGTGGGAACCTACTAATATCCCTTAATGTTGAAAGCAAAAGACATTCGGACAGTACAAAAATGTTTTAGCCAAAAGAACATATAGAAAAATAGGGGAAGTGAGACTACAATACCCCTTGAAGAGGGCTTATAGTGCTTAATTACGAAACCCTAAACACAAAATTATTACAGACAACGTAAATAAAGACAACCTAATAAATATAAAAACCTCCAAACCCCAATAAAAAGTAAAACCAACTTTTTTATTTCTCCCTGAGCAAAAGTAGCCTTTTTCTTTTCTTTTTGAATTTGCATGCAGAATTAATCCATTGTTTCACATGATTGAGCAGACACTTTGATCATCATCGTAGTAGTAGTAATCCCCCCTGAACTTATGGTTAAGATCAGACGGTGGAGCTGGTGGCACGTAGTGCATGGCAGGTGCATAATATGAAGAGCTTGTGCTAGGGTAAGTGGTGTTGTAACTTACCCCACAAAATGGAGAGCCGTAGACCAAAGGTGTGTAAGGGTACATTGGCTGATTCCGAGGGATCGGATCGGTCGGGGCATGGCTGGGGGGTGCCGTGGCCGATTGAGTGTTGCCGTCGGGACCAGGGTTGGGGTTTTGGCGTTTCTTTTTCTGCTGTTTATTACCTCCATTGGTAGCACCACTTTGCGTAGGGTCGGCTTCGTCGCTTTTGCCTCCGGTTTGGTCCCCTGCACTGCCGTTATTGGCAGCTGCTGGTTTGGGTTTCTCGGCTGAATTCTTCTTCTTCTTCTTTGGATCATGACTGTTATCATCACCACGGCCGTCTTCTTGTTTGTCATTGTTGTTAGTTTTTTTGCCGGAATTTTTGTCTTTCTTCTCAGGCTTTGATTCCAGCCAAAGCTCGACGTGTTTTCCCGACTTGGTGAGCTTCTTGATGAGCGTTTCTGCATCCAATCTGCTAGTGACCATCACCTTGTGTTGTTGAGAATCTATCTTCGTCTCATAAACACCTGCAGAAAAACAAAATAAAAGGATTCAATTCAAAACATGATAAAAAAGAAGAGAACTGAAACAGAATCAACATCTGTACATACACACACACGTACCATCCATGGCTTGAAGAACTTTCTTCACTTTCTTCTTGCAGCCTTCGCAATGGATGAGGACTTTCAAAACCCATGTCTATACAACAGTAAAGGAGGAGTCAAGTCAAGTAAATTACAAAATCATTATTAAGTGCACCAGAACTGAGCAAATGATGAAATACCCATGTCTGACCTTGTATTTCAGTGCTCCTCCGCCGACGGCATCTTGATCGGCGGTTTTAATGGCCATCTCTGAGAGAGAATGGAAGGAAGGGAGTGTTGAGACGTCTTTATTGCTGAAAAAATGAGAAAGATTACGAGTTATAAAGTGGATTTATAGGAGGGAAATTGAACAAAGAAAGTATAATGTAAAGGTAAACTTTACACTGTGTATTTAGCTTATAAAAACCCAAATCCTAAATTTCTAACTCTAACCCTAAAAAATTAACCCTAAACCTTAAACCCTATACACTAAATTCTAAACACTAACCTTAAATTCTAAACCCTACAACCTAAACCCCTAAACTTTAAACCCTAAACTAAAACCCTAACCTCTAAAATTAAAAGGCACGTGTAAACTAAAGTTTACGGTATAAAAGTTTTTTACAATGTAAAGGGCAATAATATTCAGTGTGAAACTCGTACGCACGAGCTTAGCTTAATCACCTGATTATCTATTTTCTCTGTGCTTTACTTGATTTTTATTATAGAAAAAAGTTTGATACACAGGCCGTGTAAACTTTAGTTTACACGTACCTTTTAATTTTAGGGGTTAGGTTTTAGTTTAGGGTTTAAAGTTTAGGGGTTTAGGTTGTAGGGTTTAGAATTTAAGGTTAGCGTTTAAAATTTAGGTTTATGGTTTAGAGTGCGGGGTTTAGTTTTTTAGGGTTAGGGTTAGAAATTTAGAATTTGAATTTTTATAGTGTAAATACATAAGCTTGTGTAAAATTAATTTTACACAGCATGTGTATCAAAGTTTTACCCTTTTATTATTTGCCCAAAATGTTTGATATGAATTTTGTGTCTCCACTAACTTAATTAGAGAATTATCAATTTATTCTATTATAAATATGTTTTTTTTTTCTTTTCCTATTTTGAAGTATTCTTTAAATAAAATAATATATATGTAAGTAAATAATTTTTTATCTAGGCTTTATCTAACCTATGAATACATGTATAGGGTAAGGGTCATTTAAGAGCTTACATTAAATAAGAAATTTTATTTGAAAAAAATCTCTATAATTCAATGTATTATAAAACCTTAAAAGATTCCATTAAAAAAAACTCTCATTTAATGTATTAGGATTTATGATTTAGGGTTTTACAATTTAGGTTTAGGGTTTTATGGTTTAGGGGTTTTAAGGTTTATGATTTAGAGTTTAGTAATACATTGAATGAGAGTTTTTTCAATATATTTTTTTACGGTTTTGTAATACATTGAATGATAGAGTTTTTTTTCAAATAAAATCTTATATTTAATGTAAGATCTTAAATGACCCTTAACCTATGCATGTACACATAGGTTAGATAAAGCATACATTGAATGATAGAGTTTTTTTCAAATAGAATCTTATATTTAATGTAAGATCTTAAATGACCCTTAACCTATGCATGTTTGCATATATTAGATAAAACATTTTATCTATAACCATTTGTTGAACTAATTTTTAATTTTTCTAAATAATTCTTTTCTTCACCCACATAATTAGTGTAACAAAATTTAATTTATTATCTAATTTGAGACATCAAATTATAATGTATTACTATTTTTATTTATTAGTAACAGTTTTTTAATAGTCTAAAAGTGATTACAAGGTAGTGTTTGTTCATGTATATTCTTAACCATTTGACAATGCGCATACACCTTGTAGACAAAGCGATTTAAACCCGTGTCTCTTAAGATGAACATCATCCACTTTTCCATTGGAACATATTAGTAACAATCATGTCTTCAAAATATTTTTATTTTTAAATTCATAATAAAAATTAATTTAAATTAAATTGTATTCAATAATAATTGTTTATTAAAAATTTTGCTAAGTATAAAAATTAAATATATGATAAATTATAATGGTCGTTTAGAGTTAGGTATACTGCATTCATAAGGTAATATGAAACTTAAAATCTTAAATATATTTTTAAAAATAAAAAATATCTTAAGCAAATAAAATGCGAATATTAAATTTATCTGTTAATAAATTAATTCGGATATCATTTAAATACGTCATTAATGATAAATAATAAATAGAGGATATATGCAAATAAATATAGTGATAATATCCTTTAAATACATCATTAAGAATAAATAAAAATGAGATGGGCATTAGGGGTGGGAATTGGGCGAAGAATATTCGAAAATAGTAGAGTTTTTATCCGACGAGATGGAGAATAACCGAAATCTTCACCCACGGGGACGAGAACGAGAAAAGTTTTATCACCGAAGCTCAAATGAGGATGGGTATAGGGATTTCTATATCCGAACCGTAGGGATAACTGAATCGTAACCGTATAAATAACCGTGAGGATCCAAAAAAATCCGCAAGGATCCCGATATTTTACAAGATTTTTTAAAAAATATATAAAATATATTTATTTATCTATATACCCTAATATATATCTTAATAAAAAAATCTTAACTATATTATTATCGCTTTAACTTTCTCTCAAACATAGCTACACTCAAGTTTCTCAACATATTCTATCTTAATTTTTAGATATAAGCTAAAACTATCGTCTAAATCTTCCACAACAAAACACTCTTCCAATCTTCATCATCTCGCAACCGCTTCCAATCGAATTACCCAAACTTTATATTTTAAACTGAATTGATCATTTATTTTGGTTAGTAAAATAGTAATGCTTAAGTTTTGTGACGATGGGGATTCCCCGAAAACTGAGGGTAACCGTATGGGGAGGGTATGGAAACGAAAAAATCTCCGAAACATTTAATGATGATTTTCTAAAACCGTAACTGCAAATATTAGGGACGTAGTAAGAAATGCAAAACCGTCCCCACTTCACCCGATTTCCGCCCCTAATGGGCATGCGAATCCAACCTTTAATTATATGGAGTAATTGAAATTTGTAATGATAAAATCATTACCGACCGTTTTGCCTTGGCTTTTCTTCAGATACTCAAAATTATACTATTTCTTTGGATATATGCCTGCAATTAACAAAGGTTTTGAAACCAGACATCAATAGAAGCAAGTGTACCTTCCAATGCCTTGCCCCATTTCTATCAGAATGGTCTCTTGATCTGTCTCGAGTTGAGTGTTGACTGAGTCTAACTCAAATAGTTCGTCATCTGTCTCATCTCACTTATACCCCTAATTCTGATAATGGTCCTATTTGGTAAAGAGCTTTTTGAGCTAAAATTAAAAGTTTAAAGTATTTTTTAAAGATTTGACCAGTCATGTCCGCTAATTTAAATATTTGATATATAGAGGATTATAATAGCGGATTGAGGTAAAACCTTTCATTTTGAAAAAGCTCCTTTTATGAGCTTTTTAAGTTAGAAGTTTGGATAAAAGACTTGTAAAGACTATTTTGTCCTTGATAATTGTAAAAATTTCTCTAAATAACATAAATTTGATTAACTAATAAAATTTAAAAAAATCATAAATAAGAAATTGATATATAAATTAATAAATACATATAAATTTAATAATTAATAAAATTATATTCAAAATATAATCTTATAGATAATAAATTAATGTATACTTCTAAATTTAATAATTATTAAAATTATATTAAAAAGATAATTTTATAAATAAAAATTAATATGTACATCCTCATACATGCTCAGTAATGATATTAAAAAAATAATTTTTATAATCTAATTAATCATGTTCTTATATGTCATTTTGCTTGTTCAAATAATCAAACAACTATTAGCTATCAGTTAATTTTACCAAATATTTTTATACAATCAACTAATGTAATCCGCTTGTTAAATCAGCTAATGTTATCTGCTATCTGCTAGCAACTAATGTAATCCGTTAATTGCCAAACAGAGCCAATAATTTCTTGGTTTTGGTTCTTATTTAAATCAAACATCTCAATGAAAAGTAGTTAAACCAACAAGTAACTACATAAGAAGAATCCAAACGTACCGGTTTGAAGATAATCCCTGGATCCGTCTGAACAGCCCGGAACAGAAGTGAACAACGGACTGCTTCCAACATGAAGTCAACTGGTTATGCTTTTCAAGGGACACATCTTAACATGGAAATATAAAGAAAACAACTACTGCTATGAAGCTTGCAATTGGTATAATTTTAACCAGAGCAGAGGACATGAAACTTTCATGGACTTTGTAAAAAAGAAAACCACCCGATTTTCTTATAAAACTTATGCCCCGCTTTGTTTAAGCCAATGGCTGTGTCAGGCTTTTGTGGGTAGTGGGACTTGTGACAACACTTGCTACTCACAATATATAGGTCTTGCTTTTATGCACTTTTTACAGAAATAATGCAAAAGGAGAATGCTTATTATCATTAAAAGCCAATCATCCGAATCCCGAAAGAAGAAATCAATAAATCTTATGGCAGCAGCAACCTTAATGTGGTATGCGACCACACTGAAGGTGACTTATCTAAGGAGTGGACCACTCATTATGGTAATGCATACATCAACAAAGTCACACTGCTAAAAGCTTTAGCAGTAGGATGAATCAAGGCAGTAAATTGTGAAGCATATGAAACCTGAGAAGAATAACTCACAATCAAGGACTACCATGGATTATGAACTCTAAGTGGAGAACAATCAATCAAAAATCAAGGCAATAAAAAATTTAGTATAGCTAAAATCGAGTACGTTATTCAAGTAATAACAGATGAACCAGGTTCAATTATGAACATGGGAAGGGCACATGGGGGTGGAGGGAACTTACAGAGTCAAACTAGAAAGTAATCTGCAGCCTACATTGTACTGTGCACGAATTATTAGAAAATAAATATCAGTGCCCCTGGAGATTTATGGAACGAGCAAGCTGAAATACTTTTCCACTACACTCAATGGAATCTCTTCAACCTGGTGTGAACCCAGTGAGCCTGCAGTAGCAACAAAAGGTACCTACTTCTATGGTCCTAAAACATTAGTAAGGAAAAAGAAACCAACTCCATAAATCCACTCTAAAAGTATGCTTATCCTAAGGAGCAAGTTCAACTTTACATCAGAGGTCTTTGGTCTCGGTAAAAAATATAGTCTGATTCACATCTAAAGTATGCCACATTAGGTACATAAGATTTAAGAAATAACTCAAGGAAAAAGCTTAATTATTGCATGAGTTATTTATGAGTTCTAAAATAATTTGTCATAACATAAAGAAGCATTAGTACTGTAAACCCTTCTTTAAAATCTAAAACATAAAGCCCTAACTCTAACACCCTAAGTTCTAAACCCTAAACTCTAAACCTAAATTTTAAATTATAAACCCTACAACCTAAACCTCTAAACTAATGCTCTAACCCCTAAATTTGACAAGCATATGCAAAATTTAGTTCACATGAAGTTTGTATCAAAGTTTTTCTCTTCAAAATAAGCAATATTTATTCCTTCTCTTTGGTCAATCTAAGTCATGTGAATGGCAAAAAATTAGCAAAATGACCGAAGGAGTAGAAGAAAACATGCCAAAAGATAGAGATAAACATGCCAATAGACAGAGTTAAACATGCCAATAGACAGAGATAAACGTGCCATAAAGGCAGAAAAACCGTGTCACAGAGACATAATTATTTTATTAAAAAACTAAAAAATAAAAATAGATTCTGCGGTCGACAACCGGTAATAAAACCGGTGTCGCCATCGACTATAAAACAAAACTTGAAGCACTAGGAGGAAGATTGTCGAGCGGCTAAGATAAAGCATAGAGAAAAGAGGGAGAGCGACTAGGGTTTCAAATGCTCTGCTTTTTAGCCCGAGAGCTTTGAAGGTTTGGTTTATTATACTTTATAGGCGGCCAAAGATGAATATAACTAATGGGCATCCTACTCCCCTAAACGCGCACATTATTCCTATGACTATCTTTTATATTTGTATCTTATATTATATTCTGTCATTATTATCATTCACCATGTACAATCATATATAAATAAGGGATTAAAATTTAATAAAATAATTTGAAAAAAAATACAATTAACAAAAAAAATATAACACGACAACATATTAACAACTAATTTTAGGGTAAACGATATTATTGGTTAATAAACTATTTTTGTTTTCCTGTTTTGATTACAAATCTATTATTTTTGACAAAATCGTCATTAATGTTACGTTTTTTTTATTATTTTGGCCACATGCCATTAAAAAACTCACGGATAAAAAATAGTTTGGTGACCAAAATAGGAAAGAAGCAATATATTAGTGACCAAAATAGGAAAAAGGTAACATTAGTGATCAAAATAAGAAAAAAATATAACTTTAATGACAGTTTTGCACAAAATAATAGTTTGATGACCAAAATAGGGAAATAATTTAGTGACCAATGATGTAGTTTACCCTTGACTTTATTACAACTGAAGCATGATATACATGGAGTGACCGTAAGTTTATGAGCACCTATTAAGATGAGAGAATCAACTATAGAGTACAAATAAAAGATAGATCAACAAGATAATCAAATGATCACCAATTGAAAAAAACGACAATCTAACCTTAAAAAACAAAAAAAAACCTTGCAAAGAGAGAATAAAAAAAGAAAAAAAAAACCTTACAAAGAGAGAATAAAACACTCTACAAAAGTAAAACAAAAGCATTCATTATTTTCAAAAAAAAGTATGATATAAAAATTATTATTATTATTATTATTATTACTGATATTATTGTTGTTTTGGGGCCTGATGTCATTGTTTACCCTCATTTTTTTAAATTATTTATTTTGACTCTCAAACTTTTATTTTTTTATCTCATAATATTGATTTGGTTTGCTCGAAGATATCAGTTTGTTTTCATAATGTGTTTCACGAGGCTAATAGTATAGCTGATGTGTTGACTAAACGAGGTGTATCTTGTGCCCATTGGTTGAGTGATGGATGGTGAGAGCTTTTAACCGAGAAGGTTTGGTGCTTGACGGATGTTTTTTTTATAGGTGTGTTGTTCTTATATATAGTCGTGTTTGTACTCTTTTTCTCTAATTAAGTTTTGGGAAGTTTTTAATAAGACACACGACTATATTTTCAGTATGATTTTTTTTGTTCTGAATAAAATCATATTTGCTGATAAAAAATAGTGAACACTTCAACTACTGATTGCCAAAAGGCCCTTAAAACAACTATAAGAACTTCAACAGGCTGAGCCTGGCCCTGGATTTTAGCTTCAGTGACGACTATCCGAAAGTTAAACCGGCAGCCACCTTCTTGAAAGCAGGCTGGGAATAAATATCTTCCCAACACGCCTTAACACGAGGGCGTTCGTTTATCAGGTTCCCATACAGAGTCTTCATCAAATAGTATATGTAAGTAAGGGTATATATATATAAACATTAATGAAACAAAATTAAGTTATTACAGTGACAAACAAAAATCCCCTGTCCCTCTTTAAATTTAACACGACTTTCTGGGCTCTATATTTTATCTAGTTATCAGTTTGGTCTCTATATTATTTTTTTAGTTTGATATTTAGTATATTATTTTGTTTATCACTTTACACCTACGTCGTTTTCCATTAAAAAAATAATTATATGGCTCAATAAGAATATGTAATGCGTAATATAAGTTTGAAAAATCTTAAAATGTGAAGGAGGATATTATTCCTCCTAAATATTCGAGTCCAAATAGAGTAATATGTAGGTGTATGTAAGTTTATTCAAATTTAAAACTAAACTAAAATATCACCTTGTAATTCAATTAAAATGCTCAAAAAATGTAAAAATATAAAAAACTCATAAAAGTGTAAAAATAATCTTTAAAAATATAAAACAAATCTAAAACACTTCATAATTTATATTTTCATCAAAATTGTAATTATATCTAATTTATTTTAAAAAATTACAAATCCATAACATTATTCAAAATGTAAAAATATCGAAAATTCAAAAAATCATGAAAATTTATATTTTCTTTTTTGGTTGCCTCCCGTTTCCCCAGAGTTTGCTCTGACTAATTCGGAACAACTCGCGTCGTATAACTGGCTTTGATGGTGTTACCCAGCAGGAATTTTCTGCAGAAGGCCTAAAACTCTAGACTTGCTTAAGCGATACTAAATTACTTATCACTTGGACTAACACCCGTTAGTAGTCAAATATTTAGAAGTTTTGGAATATTTTTTATTTTATAATTGGCTTAAGGATTCAATAAGCCCCTAAACTTTTGTAAAAAAATCAATTAAGCTCCTAAACTTTTTTGCACCTAATTAAGCCCTCAAACTCAAGAAAAAGAATCAAATTGGCTCTTTGACCAACTTTGACCCTTAACTTTAACGGTTTTTTTTGAAATTTTGTTGACACGTGTCACAACAAGATATTGCCACTTGCTGTTTTTAGGAATTTTTAAATTTTAATTTTAAAAAATATATAAAAATCAGAAAAAATATAGAAATTTTAAAAAAATCTGGAAAATTCTAAAAATTATTTTTAAAATATATAAATATTTTTTAATTTCAAAATTTATTCAAAAATAATAAATAATAATTTTTCAAAAGATTAAAATAGTTTAAAATTTTAAAATATTAAATATTATTATAAAAATATAAAAAATTGAAAAAATATAAAACAATAAAAGTTATTTTAAAAAATATAAAATAATAAAATTTATTTAAAAAACCAAAATAACTTTTATTGTTTTATATTTTTTCAATTTATTTTTATAATTGTGTAATAATATTTAATGTTTTTTATTTTTCAAAATAATATAATCTTTTGAAAAATTATTATTTATTATCCTTAAATAAAATTTGAAATTAAAAATATTTTTTTAAAAAAAAATTTAGAGTTTTCCTGATTTTTATATATTTTTAAAAAATTTAAAATTTAAAATTCCTAAAAATGACAAGTGACATTATCATGTTGTGACATGTGCTAAAAAAATTCAAAGCAAAAACCGTTAAAGTTAACGGTCAACGTTGATCAAAGGAATAAATTGATTTTTTTTCTTGAGTTTGAGGGCTTAATGGGGTGCAAAAAAAAGTATAGGGACTTAATTGATTTTTTTTTGCAAAAGTTTAGGGGCTTATTGAACCCCTAAGCCTTTACAATTTTATTTAATTAATTTTTTCCAAAGATTTTTAAATTACACATGACCACCTCTCTGTAACACCCCAAACCCGTATACGTACACGAATATGAATCGAGAATGTCACAGAAAATATACAATATACTTACCATGATAAATTTAGGCTAAAAAAATTTATTTTTTTTATTTTTTTTTATTTTTAACTCATAATACTAATATTGTCAATTTAAAAGATAAGCATAAAGTATTATAATTATATAAATCGTGTTTTAATTTCGAACTATTACAAGGCAAGCCGGATTTAAAATTTTACAAAACTGACAGGTTACTTAATTACATGCCACTAAATACAACAAAATAGGATGCCATAGATACAAGAAATAACTTGTCTGCGTTGTAGGCCCTAATACCCGATCTGATGCAAAAGCTATCCCACTAGCTATTCCGGCAACCTACGAGTATCACCGAAATACACGCTGAGAATATACTCAGTGAGGCATAAGGTAAGTAACATGAAATAAACCATAAACAATTTATGATACTTGTAAAACCTATTAAATTTCATAATACTTTTCATAATATGCAGGGGAAAAAACATATCATATTATGTTGAAACATAATTTAAATTCATCAATTAAAAATCGTATAGCCCAAGGTAATATTGAGTGACTAATATATGAGTCGTGTACTAAAAGTACTATTCTTTACGAGCGCCATAATTAAATGACGAAAACAAGCGCCACCGGAGTGACGAAACGAGCGACACATTAGAGTATCGAACAAGCGACACAATAAAGTATTGAAACGAGCGACACCCGAAGATATCGAAAACAAGCGACATGTCGAAATCATGTGACTTTAATGGTATACCACAATACTGTCTACTCATGACCAAGGGCAAATATAAAAATATTTCCTGCAATAACATAATGGCTAGCATGGCATTATAATTTAAATCATGTAACTCAATCGTAAAGGAGTAGTTCTTACTCCAATACGCCCATTTCCATTTTACAACATGCTGTCATTCTTTAAAAATACGAGACAAGTATCATTTAAAATAATTTCATACTTTAAAAAAAATAATTACCTTTTTAGGTCGACTTATCGCAAGTCTTCCTATCACATATTATAAAAACATGCATGCACTCACCTTTGCCTTGTATCAAAATGCCTCACTACTCGATTTCAGTCTTGTACTTTTTCTTTCCCCTTTCGATTATTATGTCCCCGATTTGACTGATTATCTACAAAAATCATAACATATACCATTTCAAAGTATATGTTAGAATATTCCCAATTCACCAATAATAATGGAAATAACCAATAATTATCTAAAATCAATAAAATTGATCCGAAAAAAATTTCCATATTCGAACCAATTTTTTTTCACACTTTTTATAAAAATTTCCAAACTTTGCATTTTAGTCCCTAAGGACATTTTCAAGCTTCTAACATCAATTTCAAGCTAAATCCTTGCATTTTTTATCAAATACACTAAAGGGCCTAAGCTTTAGAAATTTCCAACTTGGTCACTAATATTTCCGAAAATTACAATCAAGTCCCAAAGTCACCAGAAATTTCAAATTAAGCCTCCAAACCACTTAACTTGATTTTTCAAGCCACTACACTCCAAAAACAAACTTTATAATTTAGTCCCCAAACTTTTCAAAATTTGCAAATTGGTCCCTAATGCCAAATTAATTAGGGATTTCACTCCAAACCATTTATATCATCATTCTAAACAATTCTTTCTTCTACAACACCTTCCAATTCAATTTTTATCAAAAACCCTAAAATTTCCTCTTTAAAAATCAAGATTTTTTTTTCTTTAATCTAACAACAAAAATATACTTGAATCACTTCCATTTCATCATTTCCAACCTCAAACCAAAATTTTGCCATAGTTTCCCCATAATTCTTCATCTAACCAATACTCCAAACTCAACAAAAACACATGGAAACTAAGCAAAAATTATATCAATAGATAGAGAATTTCAAGAGGAAAAATTTTCTATCTAATAGCTCAAGCCAAAAATCAACCACATAAGCACCAAAATTGAATTGAAATCCTTACCCCTTTTAACTTGAAATTTCGGCAGCTTTCAGTTGATAAGAATTGAAAAAAATTCAATTTCCTTTTTCTTATTTCAAATGTCGTATGACATTTATTACTCTTTTTCTTTTCTTTTACACAATTATGCCATTTGGCATATTATTACCCATTAAATACAATATTAAATCATACCATGCCACTTGTCTTGAAATAAAAAATGGAATATTAAATTCTCTTATCAACATCTAACTAGACTTTAAATACTAGTTATCAATTTAGTTAGTTTCCAACTAACTAATTGAAATCCAACTAATTCACTTGAAATCCAACCAACCTCAAGAAACCAACCAAAACATAATAAAATATTCAAAATAAATATTTTATAAATTTTTCCAACTCCAATGGGGTCCATCTCTAAAATTTAGACTCGATTCGAAATACCGATAATTAATAAGGTATCGAATATGATCGAATCTAAACAGTCTCAGAAAATTCTCAAATTTCAGCACAAGGTTCCTTGAGTCTAACTAAGGCTCCAATTAAAATTTCATAATTTTCCGAGTTCGAATACTTACCCGAAAAATTTACCAAAACTTATACCTTTACTAGCTTTTTACACAATTCTCGTACCAAAAATCCTATTCCCACTGAATTTATTCTTCTGATCTAAACTATTCATTTTTACCATAAAATTTATTATTGGGAAAATTATCATTTTGGTCCTTATAATTTTCCCAACCTTTCACTTTTGTCACCAAACTTTGAAATCTTACGTTTTAGTCACCAAACTAAAACTATCAATTTTAAAAACTTTGCAAACTAATCACAAAGCACATATAAAGCAAATATAAATCAACTAACAAGCAAACTTTGGGGTATTACAATTCTCCCCCTTAAGAAAATTCGTCCTCGAATTTTCAGAGAGTACTAGTTTAAGCGGATGTGGGATCTTCGCTTCTCCATCTTTTCCTTCGTCTCCCATGTCGCTTCTTCAACTTTATGATTACGCCACAAGACTTTAACCAAAGGTATCCGCTTGTTTCTCAACTCTTTAGTACCATAAGCTAATATCCCGACCGGTTCTTCCTCGTGACGTCGTCAGTCCGATTGTAATTCGATCTCATCGGGTGCAATCACATGGGATGGATCTGATCGGTACCTTGAAGCATGGAGACATGAAAAACATCATGGATTTTACTCATTTCCGGTGGAAGAGCCAACTGATAAGCAACATGGCCCACTTTCTTTAAAATCTCATACGGTCCAATGTATCGAGGACTTAACTTTCCTTTGCGTCCAAATCTCATGATTTTCTTCCAAGGAGAAACCTTTAAAAACACTTTTTCTTCCACCTTAAACTGGATATCTTTTCTTTTCAAATCCGCATATGCTTTTTGTCGGTCTGCAGCCTTTTTAAGATTTTCTTGCACAATCTTTACTTTTTCCTCTGTGTCTTGTAACAGATCGGGCTTTAAAATCTTGTAATCCCAGTAACTCGAACCAATTCAACGGCGATCTACACTTTTCGCCATACAACGCCTCAAATGGTGCCATCTGTATACTTGCACGATAATGATTATTATAAGCAAATTCTGCCAACGGCAAGTACATTTCCCAATATCCTCAAATTCAATAACACAAGCTCTCAAAGATATCCTCAAGGATCGAATCACCCGTTCGATTGACCATCATCCCGAGGATGAAAAAGGTCTTCTTGAAATGCAAACGTGTCCCCATTGCCTTACGTAATGCTTTCCAAAACTTGGATGTAAACTTGGGATCTCTCGTCGGACACTATAGGTGAGGGTACTCCATGAAGTCGAACCACCTCTTTAATATATAACTCAAGATACCCGCTCATCGATAATCTGTCCGAATCGGTATGAAATGAGTGTCTTGGTTAATCTGTCCACAATCACCCAGATAGAATCCTTCTTACTGGGAGTCAGAGGCAGTCATGTAATAAAATCCATTGTAATCCTTTTCCACTTCCATTCTGGAAGAGAAATAGACTGCAGCTTCCCTGATGGCACTTGATGTTCTGCTTTCACCTTCTGACAGGTCAAACATTTAGCAACAAACTCTGAAATCATTCTCTTCATACCGCCACCAAGATCGACTTCTCAAATCGATACATCTTGTTTCCACCTGGATGTATAGTCAATGGACTATAGTGAGCTTCCATAAGCAGATCCCATTTCAACTTAGCATCTTCAGGGATATACAACCTGTCTTTATAATAAAGACATCTATCGGGTCTAATCTTATAATTCTTCACTTCACCCGATTCCACTTGTTTAATCTTTTCGGTACATTCTTTATCTTGCTGCTGACTTTCTTTAATCCGGTCCAACAATGCTGATTTTATTCTTAATTCCACCGAAAATGAACCATCAGATTGTCCTTTCAACTGAGCATTCATAGCTCGTAATGTAGCAAATGTCTTCCAACTCAAAGCATCTGCTACAACATTAGCTCTGCCGGGATGATAATCAATAACCAGATCATAGTCTTTGATTAGCTCCAACCATCTTCGTTGCCTCAAATTGAACTCTCTCTAAGTCATCAGATACTTTAAAATTTTGTGATCAGTGTAAACATGACAACGCTCACCATATAGATAATGTCGCCAAACTTTCAGAGCAAACACTACTGCAGCAAGCTCCAAATCATGTGTCGGATAATTCTTCTCATGTGTTTTCAGATGTCGGGAAGCATAAGCAATCACCTTTCCTTCTTGCATCAGCACGCAACCCAAACCAATATAAGATGCATCGCTGTACAGAATAAATTCCTTACCCGACTCAGGCTGAACTAATACTGGAGCTTCTGTTAAAACTTCCTTCAAATGATCAAAACTCTCTTGGCATTTATCATTCCAAACAAATGGCACATCTTTTCTCAACAATTTGGTAAGCGGAGCAGCTATCAAAGAAAAATCCTTGACAAACCTGCGATAGTATCCAGCCAATCCCAAGAAACTACGAACCTCGGTAATATTCTTGGGAACTTTCCATTCAAGGATGGTGTACTTTCTTAGGATCAACTCGTATCCTCTCAATCAAGCAATGTGTCCTAAGAAAGCCACCTCGGACAGCCAAAACTCACATTTTGAGAGCTTGGCATACAACTTCTTTTCTCTCAAAATCTGCAATACTATTCGCAGTGCACATCATGATCTTTTTGGTCTTGAATACACCAAAATATCATCAATGAAGACCACTACAAAACTGATCAAGGTATGGTTGAAACACTCGGTTCATCAAGTCCATAAATGCAGCTGGAGCATTAGTAAGACCGAATGGCATAACCACAAACTCGTAATGACCATACCTTGTTCGAAAAGCTGTCTTCGGAACATCCTCCTCTTTGACTTTCAATCGATAATAGCTTGATCAAGATCAATCTTGGAAAACACTGCTTTGTTCCTTTTAGCTGATCAAACAAATCTTCAATTCTCGGTAGTAGATACTTATTTTTAATAGTCACTTTGTTCACCTGTCGATAATCAATACACAAATGCAACGAACCATCTTTCTATTTAACAAACAACACCCGGTGCTCCCCACGGTGAAATACTAGGACAAATAAACCATTTATCCAGCAGTTCTTGCAATCGTGACTTCAATTCTCTTAACTCTGCGGTGCCATTCTATATGGAGCCATCGATATTGGTTCAATCCCTGGAATTACCTCAATTCCAAACTGAACTTCCCTTTCCGGAAACACATCCGGAAAGTCTCGTACTGTCGGAATGGCACTGAGATCATTACTATCCTTTTGATTATCCACTACATGTGCCAGAAAAGCCTGGCAACCCTGTTCCAACAGCTTTTTAGCTTTAAGGGCTGAAATCACATTCTGCAAACACCGAGATCCTTCTCCCAAAACTATAATCTTTGATCCATCAGCTGCCCTCAAAATCAACTGTTGCTGACGACATCTCACAGTAGCATCATAGGCATGAAGCCAATCCATACCCAGAATAATCTCCAAATCATCAAAAGATAACTCCAATAAATCAGCTGAAAACTCATGTCCATGAACTATCAGTGAACAGTCCTTACACACCCTGGTTACCCGAGCACTTTGACCAAGTGGATTGACAGCTATCACATCACTCTGAGTAGACACTACATGAATTCCTCTATCCCGTACCAATTTAGCACTAACATAGGAGTGTGTGGATCTAGTGTCTATCAAAACAAAAATAGGTTCACCATAAAGTAGAAAAGTACCTATGATGATGATGATCGATCCTCCGATCATCACGAGTCCGAATATGATAGACTCGAGCGAAGCTCTGTCATCTTTCCCCGAACTCGTCCGAGACGAACCCTGCAGATCCACGGCCTCGGCCTCCCGCATACCCATTGATCTCTCTGTGCGGACCGATCTGTCTTCACAAGCTGGACAATCTCGAACAAAGTGTCCCATCTCTCCACGGTTGAAACAGCACTGTAACTTTTCCGGCACTCTCACGATGATACCGATTACGGTGCTTACCTTTGTGGAGCTCCCGATCTGTTTCGAATTCTTTGCCAAGTACCCTTAGACTTTCCGGCTTGATCGGTACGACCTCGAGATGCCGAATATCCAAATTTACCTTGCTTAAAATTACCTTTACCTCGCTTAGCTGATCGCGAAGTAAAAGATGATTCAGCTCTTTTTTCTCGCTTGATATATCTTTTCTCGGCCTTGTCTCGAACATTCTCCATCGCTTTGGCTTTATTAACGACATCACGAAAATCTTGGATAGGGTTGGCCACTAACACCTCCCGATATCTCGAATCCAAACCACCAATAAAACTGTCTATGCTTGATTCTCTTAGTAGGTAGCAGCATTCAGAACAAATCGGCTCGGATGGTTGAAATCACACTCATACTCATAAATCGACCGTCCTTCTTGCTTGGATCGATGAACAACTATCTCATCTCTCTAACAAAAATAGCTCTATATATTTCCTTGAAACTCTCGAAGGAAAAACTACAGTGATCTCCTCGTGCACACGAGCTGTAATGGTGTTCCACCGGATCGGTGACCCTCTCAATAGAGAAACTACACCATCAAAATTTCCTCGATCATCGCATCCGATGCGAGCTAATATAGATTGTACATCATTAAGCCATGTATCGGGCCGAGAGTGGATCACCATCTTCTTCTCCTTTAAAATCGAAGCCTCAAGTGTCTTTAGCTCCTTTGGCACATTCGGTTGAGGAGGTCTATTCAATATAGCATTGAGAGTCCGCAAAAATGTGCCCCGATCCTGAACCGGCATTCCGGTTGTGCCCGCTCTTTGGACCTCTTATGTAACACCCCAAACCCGTATCCGTAGAATATGAATCGAGAATGTCATAAAATATACAATATACTTACCATGCTAAATTTAGGCTAACAAATTTATTTATTTATTTTTAACTCATAATACTAATATTGTCAATTTAAAAGATAAGCATAAAGTATTATAATTATATAAATCGTGTTTTAATTTGAACTATTACAAGGCAAGCGGATTTAAAATTTACAAAAGCGACGGGTTACTTAATTACATGCCACTAAATACAACAAAATAGGATGTCATAGATACAAGAAAATAACCTATCTGCTCTGCGTTGTAGGCCCTAATACCCGATCGATGCAAAAGCTATCCCTACTAGCTATTTTGGCAACCTACATGTATCACCCGAAATACACGCGAGAATATACTCGGTGAGGCATAAGGTAAGTAACATGAAATAAACCATAAACAATTTATGATATTTGTAAAACCTATTAAATTTCATAATACTTTTCATAATATGCAAAAAAAAACATATCATATTATGTTGAAACATAATTTAATTCATCAATTAAAAATCGTATAGCCCAAGGTAATATTGAGTGACTAATATACGAGTCGTGTACTAAAAGTACTATTCTTTGTGAGCGCCATAATTAAATGAGCGAAAATAAAAGCGCCACGAAGTGTGAAAGCGGCGACACATTAGAGTATCGAACAAGCGACACAATAAAGTATCGAAGCGGCGACACCGAAGGTATCGAAAGCGGCGACACCGAAGGTATCGAAAACAAGCGACATGTCGAAATCATGTGACTCTAATGGTATACCACAATCTGTCTACTCATGACCAAGGGCAAATATAAAAATATTTCTGCAATAACATAATGGCTAGCATGACATTATAATTTAAATCATGTAACTCAATCGTAAAGGAACAGTTCATACTCCAATACGCCCATTTCCATTTTACAATATGTTGCCATTCTTTAAAAATACGAGACAAGTATCATTTAAAATAATTTCATACTTTAAAAAATAATTACCTTTTTAGGTCGACTTATCATAAGTCTTCCTATCACATATTATAAAAACATGCATGCACTCACCTTTGCCTTGTATCAAAATGCCTCACTACTCGATTTGATCCAGTACTTTTTCTTTCCCCTTTCGATTATTATGTCCCGATTTGACTAATTATCTACAAAAATCATAACATATATACCATTTCAAAGTATATGTTAGAATATTCTCAATTCACCAATAATAATGGAAATAACCAATAATTATCTAAAATCAATAAAATTGATCAGATAAAAATTTCCATATTGAACCAATTTTTTCACACTTTTTATAAAAATTTCCAAACTTTGCATTTTAGTCCCTAAGGACATTTTCAAGCTTCTAACATCAATTTCAAACTAAATCCTTGCATTTTTCATCAAATACACTCAAGGACCTAAGCTTTAGAAATTTCCAACAGTCACTAATATTTCTAAAAATTACAATCAAGTCCCAAAGTCACCAAAAATTTCAAATTAAGCCTCCAAACCACTTAACTTGATTTTTCAAGCCACTACACTCCAAAAACAAACTTTATAATTTAGTCCCCAAACTTTTCAAAATTTTCAAATTGGTCCCTAATGCCAAATTAATTAGGGATTTCACTCCAAACCATTTATATCATCATTCTAAACAATTCTTTCTTCTACAACACCTTCCAATTCAATTTTTATCAAAAACCCTAAAATTTCCTCTTTAAAAATCAAGACTTTTTTTTCTTTAATCTAACAACACAAATATACTTGAATCACTTCCATTTCATCATTTCCAACCTCAAACCAAAATTTTGCCATAGTTTCCCCATAATTCTTCATCTAACCAATCCTCCAAACTCAACAAAAACACATGGAAACTAAGCAAAAATTATATCAATAGATAGAGAATTTCAAGAGGAAAAATTTTCTATCTAATAGCTCAAGCCAAAAATCAACCACATAAGCACCAAAATTGAATTGAAATCCTTACCCCCTTTTTTAAAATTTTGAAATTTCAATTGATAAGAATTGAAAGCTTTCAATCTCCTTTTTCTTTTCTTTCCTTTTTACACAATTATGCCATTTGGCATACTATTACCCATTAAATACAATATTAAATCATACTATGCCACTTGTCTTGAAATAAAAAAATGGAATATTAAATTCCCTTATCAACATCTAACTAGACTTTAAATACTAGTTAGCAATTTAGTTAGTTTCCAACTAACTAATTGAAATCAACTAATTCACTTGAAATCCAACTAATTCACTTGAAATCCAACCAACCTCAAGAAACCAGCAGAACATAATAAAATATTCAAAATGAATATTTTATAATTTTTCAACTCCAATGGGGCCCATCTTTAAAATTTAGACTCGATTGAAATACCGATAATTAATAAGGTATCGAATATGATCGAATCTAAACAGTCTCAGAAAATTCTCAAATTTCAGCACAAGGTTCCTTGAGTCTAACTAAGGCTCAATTAAAATTTCATAATTTTCCGAGTTCGAATACTTACCGAAAAATTTACCAAAACTTATACCTTTACTAGCTTTTTACACAATTCTCGTACCAAAAATCCGATTCCCACTGAATTTATTCTTCTTATCTAAACTATTCATTTTTACCATAAAATTTATTATTGGGAAAATTACCATTTTGGTCCTTATAATTTTCCCAACCTCACTTTTGTCACCAAACTTTGAAATCTTACGTTTTAGTCACCAAACTAAAACTATCAATTTTAAGAACTTTGCAAACTAATCACCAAGCACATATAAAGCAAATATAAATCAACTAACAAGCAAATTTTGGGGTATTACAATTCTTCCCCCTTAAGAAAATTAGTCCTCGAATTTTTAGAGCGTCCCTAGTTTAAGCGGATGTAGAGTCTTTGCTTCTCCATCATTTCCTTCGTCTCCCATGTCGCTTCTTCAACTTTATGATTCGCCACAAGACTTTAACCAAAGGTATCCGCTTGTTTCTCAACTCTTTAGTACCATAAGCTAATATCACATTTGGTTCTTCCTAAATCGTCAGTCATTTGTAATTCGATCTCATCGGGTGCAATCACATGGGATGGATCGATCGGTACCTTGAAGCATGGAGACATGAAAAACATCATGGATTTTACTCATTTTCGGTGGAAGAGCCAGTGATAAGCAACGGGGCCCACTTTCTTTAAAATCTCATACGGTCCAATGTATCGAGGACTTAACTTTCCTTTGCGTCCAAATCTCATGATTTTCTTCCAAGGAGAAACCTTTAAAAACACTTTTTCTCCCACCTTAAAGCTGGATATCTTTTCTTTTCAAATCCATATATGCTTTTTGTCGGTCTGCGACTTTTTTAAGATTTTCTTTCACAATTTTTACTTTTTCCTCTGTGTCTTATAACAGATCGGGCTTTAAAATCTTGTAATCTGTAACTTTCGAACCAATTCAGCGGCGATCTACACTTTACGCCATACAGCGCCTCAAATGGTGCCATCGTATACTTGCACGATAAGCTGTTATTATAAGCAAATTCTGCCAGCAGCGGCAAGTAATTTTCCCAAGATCCCTCAAATTCAATAACACAAGCTCTCGGCATATCCTCAAGGATCGAATCACCCGTTACGGTGACCATCGGTCACGAGGATGAAAGGTATCTTGAAATGCAAGCGTGTCCCCATTTCCTTACGTAATGCTTTCCAAAACTTGGATGTAAACTTGGGATCTCATCGGACACTATAGATGAGGTACTCCATGAAGTCGAACCACCTCTTTAATATACAACTCAGCATACTGCTCATCGATAATCTGTCGGCCCGGTATAAAATGAAATTTGTCTTGGTTAATCATCACAATCACCCGGATAGAATCCTTCTTCTTTGGGAGTGAAGCGATCTATAATAAAATCCATTGTAATTCTTTCCCACTTCCATTATGGGCATAAATAGGCTGCGACTTCACGATGGCACTTGATGCTCTGCTTTCACCTTACGACGGGTCAAACATTTAGCAACAAACTACGAAATCATTCTCTTCATACACGGCCACGTATCGACTTCTCAAATCTGATACATCTTGTTTCCCTGGATGTATAGTCAATGGACTATAGTGAGCTTCCATAAGCGAGATCCCATTTCAACTTAGCATCTTGGGGATATACAACCTGTCTTTATAATAAAGACATCCATCGGGTCTAATCTCATAATTCTTCACTTCACCCGATTCCACTTGTTTAATCTTTTGGTACATTCTTTATCTTGCTGCTGACTTTCTTTAATCCGGTCAAACAATGCTGATTTTATTCTTAATTCCACGAAAATGAACCATCAGTTGTCCTTTTTCAGCTGAGCATTCATAGCTCGTAATGTAGCAAATATCTTCGGCTCAAAGCATCTGCTACAACATTAGCTCTGTCGGGATGATAATCAATAACGGATCATAGTCTTTGATTAGCTCCAACCATCTTCGTTGCCTCAAATTCAATTCTTTACGAGTCATCGGATACTTTAAACTTTTTGTGATCGGTGTAAACATGACAAGCGCTCACCGTATAGATAATGTCGCCAAACTTTGAGCAAACACTCTGCGGCAAGCTCCAAATCATGTGTCGGATAATTCTTCTCATGTGTTTTCAGGTGTCGGGAAGCATAAGCAATCACATTTCCTTCTTGCATCAACACATAACCCAAAACAATATAAGATGCATCATTTGTCGAGAATAAATTCCTTACAGGCTCGAAATTTGAACTAATACTGGAGCTTACATTAAAACTTTCTTCAAATGATCAAAACTCTCTTGGCATTTATCATTCCAAACAAATGGCACATCTTTTCTCAACAATTTGGTAAGCGGGGGCGACTATCAAAGAAAAATCCTTGACAAACTGCGATAGTATCCGGCCAATCCCAGAAACTACGAACCTCGGTAATATTCTTGGGAACTTTCCATTCAAGGATGGGTGTACTTTCTTAGGATCAACTCGTCCCCCCTCAGCTGAAGCAATGTGTCCTAAGAAAGCCACCTCGGACAGCCAAAACTCACATTTTGAGAGCTTGGCATATAACTTCTTTTCTCTCAAAATCTGCAATACTATTCGCGGTGCACATCATGATCTTCTTTGGTCTTGAATACACCAAAATATCATCAATGAAGACCACTACAAATTGATCAAGGTATGGTTGAAACACTCGGTTCATCAAGTCCATAAATGCAGCTGGAGCATTAGTAAGACCGAATGGCATAACCACAAACTCGTAATGACCATACCTTGTTGAAAAGCTGTCTTGGAACATCCTCCTCTTTGACTTTCAGCGATAATAGCTTTGATCGAAGATCAATCTTGAAAAACTCTTCTTTGCTCCTTTTAGTTGATCAAACAAATCTTCAATTCTCGGTAGTGGATACTTATTTTTAATAGTCACTTTGTTCAGCTATCGATAATCAATACGATCATAGCGAACCATCTTTCTTTTTAACAAACAACACCGGTGCTCCCCACGGTGAAATACTAGGACGAATAAACCCTTTATCCAGCGGTTCTTGCAAGCTGTGACTTCAATTCTCTTAACTCTGCGGTGCCATTCTATATGGAGCCATCGATATTAGTTGAGTCCCTGGAATTACCTCAATTCCAAAGCTGAATTTCCCTTTCGGTGCCAAACACGGCAATTCCTCTGGAAACACATCGGAAAAGTCTCGTCTTGTCGGAATGGCTTTGAGATCATTACCATCCTTTTGATTATCCACTACATGTGCGGAAAAGCACGGCAACCTGTTCCAATGACTTTTTAGCTTTAAGGGCTGAAATCACATTCTACAAACACGAGATCCTTCTCCCAAAACTATAATCTACGATCCATCATTTGCCCTCAAAATCAGCTATTCTTGTGACATCTCACGTAGCATCATGGGCATGAAGCCAATCCATACCTAGAATAATCTCAAATCATCAAAAGATAACTCCAATAAATCAGCTGAAAACTCATATCCACTGAACTATCGGTGAGCGGTCCTTACACACCACAGTTGCGAGCACTTTGACCAAGTGGATTGACGGCTATCACATCACTCACGAGTAGACACTACGGGAATTCCTCTATCCGTACCAATTTAGCACTAACATAGGAGTGTGTGGATCCGGTGTCTATCAAAACAAAAGCAGGTTCACCATAAAGTAGAAAAGTACCTATGATGATGTCGGGATCCTCCCGATCATCTCGGTCATCACGAGTCGAATATGATAGACTCGGCGAAGCTCTGTCATCTTTCTGGAACTGTCGAGGCGAACCTGCAGATCCACGGCCTCGGCCTCCTGCATACCCATTGATCTCTGCATGCGGACGATCTGTCTTCTCAAGCTGGACAATCTCGAACAAAGTGTCCCATCTCTCCACGGTTGAAGCAGGCACACCTGTAACACCGGCCTCTCTCACGATGATACGATTACGGTGCTTTACTTTGTGGAGCTCTGATCTGTTTCGAATTCTTTGCGAAGTACCCTTAGACTTTCCGGCTTGGTAGTCGACCTCGAGATGCGAATATCGATTTACCTTGATGAAAATTACCTTTACCTCGGTTAGCTGATCGCGAAGTAAAAGATGATTCAGCTCTCTTTTTCGCCCAGACGCGTCTTTTTCGGCCTTGTCTCGAACATTCTCCATCGCTTTGGCTTTATTAATAGCATCACGAAAATCTTGGATAGGGTTGGCCACTAACACCTCGATATCTCGAATCAAACCACCAATGAAAGCTATCTATACTTGATTTCTCTTAGTGAAGTGCTTGATTTCGACAAATCGGCTCGAGCGGTTGAAATCACACTCATACTCATAAATCGACCATCATTCTTGCTTGGATCGATGGCTCTTTGTCTCATCTCTCTAACAAAAATAGCTCCGATATATTTCCTTGAAACTCTCGAAGGAAAAAGCGCCAGTGATCTCCTCGTGCACCACGAGGTGTAATGGTGTTCCACGGATCGAGGTGACCCTCTCAATAGAGAAACTACACCATCAAGCTTTCCTCGATCATCGCATCCGATGCGAGCTAATATAGATTGTACATCATTAAGCCATGTATCGGTGAGTGGATCACCATCTTCTTCTCCTTTAAAATTGAAGCCTCAAGTGTCTTTAGCTCCTTTGGCACATTCGGTCGGGAGGTCTATTCAATATAGCATTGAGTCTGCAAAAATGTGCCACGATCTGAGCCGGCGTTCCATTTATCATTTCTTTGGACCTCTTCTCGGCATAGGAGCAATCTCGGGCCTTGCACCTGCTCTGCAATGTCGGGAACCCTCTCCTTCCGACATACGTACTCATAACATTCACTAAACTCATAAGCAATTGCATCAACTAAACAAATATCATTTTCAAGTATAAGCGACATCCTAGTGGCATGTACACTTTAAAACACTTTCATTAAAAAAAAAAAATAAAGCCGAAGCTAAACACTGTAGCTCGATACCAATAAATGTAACACCCCGACCCGTATCCGTACACGAATATGAATCGAGAATGTCACATAAAATATACAATATACTTACCATGCTAAATTTAGGCTAACAAATTTATTTATTTATTTTTAACTCATAATACTAATATTGTCAATTTAAAGATAAGCATAAAGTATTATAATTATATAAATCGTGTTTTAATTTGAACTATTACAAGGCAAGCGGATTTAAAATTTTACAAAAAAGCGGGTTACTTAATTACATGCCACTAAATACAACAAAATAGGATGCCATAGATACAAGAAAATAACACATATCTGCGTTGTAGGCCCTAATACCCGATCGATGCAAAAGCTATCCCACTAGCTATTAGGCAACCTACATGTATCACGAAATACGATGAGAATATACTCGGTGAGGCATAAGGTAAGTAACATGAAATAAACCATAAACAATTTATGATATTTGTAAAACCTATTAAATTTCATAATACTTTTCATAATATGCAGGAAAAAAACATATCATATTATGTTGAAACATAATTTAATTCATCAATTAAAAATCATATAGCCCAAGGTAATATTGAGTGACTAATATACGAGTCGTGTACTAAAAAAGTACTATTCTTTGCAGCGCCATAATTAAATAGCGAAAACAAAGCGCGCCACGAGTGATGAAACAAGCGACACATTAGAGTATCGAACAAGCGACACAATAAAGTATCGAAGCGGCGACACCTAAGGTATCGAAAGCGGCGACACCGAAGGTATCGAAAACAAGCGACATGTCGAAATCATGTGACTCTAATGGTATACCACAATCTTTGTCTACTCATGACCAGGGCAAATATAAAAATATTTCTGCAATAACATAATGGCTAGCATGGCATTATAATTTAAATCATGTAACTCAATCGTAAAGAGCAGTTCATACTCCAATAGGCCCATTTCCATTTTACAATATCTTTGCCATTCTTTAAAAATCTGAGACAAATATCATTTAAAATAATTTCATACTTTAAAAAAATAATTACCTTTTTAGGTGGACTTATCATAAGTCTTCCTATCACATATTATAAAAACATGCATGCACTCACCTTTGCCTTGTATCAAAATGCCTCACTACTCGATTTTGATCCAGTACTTTTTCTTTCCCCTTTCGATTATTATGTCCCGATTTGGTGATTATCTACAAAAATCATAACATATACCATTTCAAAGTATATGTTAGAATATTCCCAATTCACCAATAATAATGGAAATAACCAATAATTATCTAAAATCAATAAAATTGATCAGATAAAAATTTCCATATTGAACCAATTTTTTTCACACTTTTTATAAAAATTTCCAAACTTTGCATTTTAGTCCCTAAGGACATTTTCAAGCTTCTAACATCAATTTCAAACTAAATCCTTGCATTTTTCATCAAATACACTCAAGGACCTAAGCTTTAGAAATTTCCAACTTGGTCACTAATATTTCTGAAAATTACAATCAAGTCCCAAAGTCACCAAAAATTTCAAATTAAGCCTCCAAACCACTTAACTTGATTTTTCAAGCCACTACACTCCAAAAACAAACTTTATAATTTAGTCCCCAAACTTTTCAAAATTTTCAAATTGGTCCCTAATGCCAAATTAATTAGGGATTTCACTCCAAACCATTTATATCATCATTCTAAACAATTCTTTCTTCTACAACACCTTCCAATTCAATTTTTTTTTATCAAAAACCCTAAAATTTCCTCTTTAAAAATCAAGACTTTTTTTCTTTAATCTAACAACACAAATATACTTGAATCACTTCCATTTCATCATTTCCAACCTCAAACCAAAATTTTGCCATAGTTTCCCCATAATTCTTCATCTAACCAATCTCCAAACTCAACAAAAACACATGGAAACTAAGCAAAAATTATATCAATAGATAGAGAATTTCAAGAGGAAAAATTTTCTATCTAATAGCTCAAGCCAAAAATCAACCACATAAGCACCAAAATTGAATTGAAATCCTTACCCCCTTTTAAATTTGAAATTTCGGCAGCTTTCAATCTCCTTTTTCTTTTCTTTTCTTTTTTTTTTTACACAATTATGCCATTTGGCATATTATTACCATTAAATACAATATTAAATCATACTATGCCACTTGTCTTGAAATAAAAAATGGAATATTAAATTCCCTTATCAACATCTAACTAGACTTTAAATACTAGTTAGCAATTTAATTTCAACTAACTAGTTTCAACTAAATAATTGAAATCAACTAATTCACTTGAAATCCAACCAACCTCAAGAAACCAGCAGAACATAATAAAATATTCAAAATAAATATTTTATAAATTTTCCAACTCAATGGGGCCCATCTTTAAAATTTAGACTCGATTGAAATACCCGATAATTAATAAGGTATCGAATATGATCGAATCTAAACAGTCTCAGAAAATTCTCAAATTTCAGCACAAGGTTCCTTGAGTCTAACTAAGGCTCAATTAAAATTTCATAATTTTCCGAGTTCGAATACTTACCGAAAAATTTACCAAAACTTATACCTTTACTAGCTTTTTACACAATTCTCGTACCAAAAATCCGATTCCCACTGAATTTATTCTTCTTATCTAAACTATTCATTTTTACCATAAAATTTATTATTGGGAAAATTACCATTTTGGTCCTTATAATTTTCCCAACCTCACTTTTGTCACCAAACTTTGAAATCTTACGTTTTAGTCACCAAACTAAAACTATCAATTTTAAGAACTTTGCAAACTAATCACCAAGCACATATAAAGCAAATATAAATCAACTAACAAGCAAATTTTGGGGTATTACAATTCTTCCCCCTTAAGAAAATTAGTCCTCGAATTTTTGGGCGTATCTAGTTTAAACAAATGTGGTCTTTGCTTCTCCATCATTTCCTTCGTCTCCCATGTCGCTTCTTCAACTTTATGATTCGCCACAAGACTTTAACCAAAGGTATCCGCTTGTTTCTCAACTCTTTAGTACCATAAGATAATATCACATTGGTTCTTCCCTCGTGCGTCAGTCATTTGTAATTCGATCTCATCGGGTGCAATCACATGGGATGGATCTGATCGGTACCTTGAAGCATGGAGACATGAAAAACATCATGGATTTTACTCATTTCGGTGGAAGAACCAGCGATAAGCAACGGGGCCCACTTTCTTTAAAATCTTATACGGTCCAATGTATCGAGGACTTAACTTTCCTTTGCGTCCAAATCTCATGATTTTCTTCCAAGGAGAAACCTTTAAAAACACTTTTTCTCCACCTTAAAGCTGGATATCTTTTCTTTTCAAATCCGTATATATGCTTTTTGTCGGTCTGCGGCTTTTTTAAGATTTTCTTTTACAATTTTTACTTTTTCCTCTGTGTCTTATAACAGATCGGGCTTTAAAATCTTGTAATCTGTAACTCGAACCAATTCAGCGGCGATCTACACTTTACGCCATACAGCGCCTCAAATGGTGCCATTTGTATACTTGCACGATAAGCTGTTATTATAAGCAAATTCTGCCAGCGGCAAGTACTTTTCCCAAGATCCCTCAAATTCAATAACACAAGCTCTCGGCATATCCTCGAGGATCTGAATCACCCGTTACGATTGACCATCGATCGAGGATGAAAGGTTATCTTGAAATGCAAGCGTGTCCCCATTGCCTTACGTAATGCTTTCCAAAACTTGGATGTAAACTTGGGATCTCTGCGGACACTATAGATGAGGGTACTCCATGAAGTCGAACCACCTCTTTAATATACAACTCGGCATACTGCTCATCGATAATATGTCGGCCCTGGTATAAAATGAGTTGTCTTGGTTAATCATCACAATCACCCAAATAGAATCCTTCTTCTTTGGGAGTCGAGGCGATCTGTAATAAAATCCATTGTAATTCTTTCCCACTTCCATTCGGAAGAGAAATAGGCTGCGACTTCACGATGGCACTTGATGCTCTGCTTTCACCTTACGACAAGTCAAACATTTAGCAACAAACTCGAAATCATTCTCTTCATACTTGGCCACGATATCGACTTCTCAAATCTGATACATCTTGTTTCCCTGGATGTATAGTCAATGGACTATAGTGAGCTTCCATAAGCAGATCCCATTTCAACTTAGCATCTTGAGGATATACAACCTGTCTTTATAATAAAGACATCCATCGGGTCTAATCTCATAATTCTTCACTTCACCCGATTCCACTTGTTTAATCTTTTGGTACATTCTTTATCTTGCTGCTGACTTTCTTTAATCCGGTCAAACAATGCTGATTTTATTCTTAATTCCACGAAAATGAACCATCAGTTGTCCTTTCATTTGAGCATTCATAGCTCGTAATGTAGCAAATATCTTAGGCTCAAAGCATCTGCTACAACATTAGCTCTAGGGATGATAATCAATAACGGATCATAGTCTTTGATTAGCTCCAACCATCTTCGTTGCCTCAAATTCAATTCTTTCGAGTCATCGGATACTTTAAATTTTGTGATCGGTGTAAACATGACAGCGCTCACCCGTATAGATAATGTCGCCAAACTTTGAGCAAAACACTCTGCAGCAAGCTCCAAATCATGTGTCGGATAATTCTTCTCATGTGTTTTCAGATGTCGGGAAGCATAAGCAATCACATTTCCTTCTTGCATCAGCACGCAACCCAAACCAATATAAGATGCATCATTTGTCAGAATAAATTCCTTACCCGGCTCATTTGAACTAATACTAGAGCTTCTATTAAAACTTTCTTCAAATGATCAAAACTCTCTTGGCATTTATCATTCCAAACAAATGGCACATCTTTTCTCAACAATTTGGTAGCGGGCAGACTATCAAAGAAAAATCATTGACAAACTGCGATAGTATCCGCCAATCCCAGAAACTACGAACCTCGGTAATATTCTTGGGAACTTTCCATTCAAGGATGGGTGTACTTTCTTAGGATCAACTCGTATCCCCTCAGCTAAAGCAATGTGTCCTAAGAAAGCCACCTCGGACAGCCAAAACTCACATTTTGAGAGCTTGGCATACAACTTCTTTTCTCTCAAAATCTGCAATACTATTCGCGGTGCACATCATGATCTTCTTTGGTCTTGAATACACCAAAATATCATCAATGAAGACCACTACAAACTGATCAAGGTATGGTTGAAACACTCGGTTCATCAAGTCCATAAATGCAGCTGGAGCATTAGTAAGACCGAATGGCATAACCACAAACTCGTAATGACCATACCTTGTTCGAAAAAGCTGTCTTGGAACATCCTCCTCTTTGACTTTCAAGCGATAATAGCTTTGATCGAAGATCAATCTTGGAAAAACTCTTGCTGCTCATTTTAGCTGATCAAACAAATCTTCAATTCTCGGTAGTGGATACTTATTTTTAATAGTCACTTTGTTCAGCTATCGATAATCAATACACAGTCATAGCGAACCATCTTTCTTTTTAACAAACAACACCGGTGCTCCCCACGGTGAAATACTAGGACAAATAAACCATTTATCCAGCAGTTCTTGCAAATTGTGACTTCAATTCTCTTAACTCTGCGGTGCCATTCTATATGGAGCCATCGATATTAGTTGGTCCCTAGAATTACCTCAATTCCAAAGCTGAACTTCCCTTTTCGGTGCTAAACTGGCAATTCCTCGGAAACACATCCGGAAAGTCTGCATCTTGTCGGAATGGCAACTTGAGATCATTACCATCCTTTTGATTATCCACTACATGTGCGAGAAAAAAGCTGGCAACCCTGTTCCAACAGCTTTTTAGCTTTAAGGGTTGAAATCACATTACGCAAACACGAGATCCTTCTCCCAAAACTATAATCTTTGATCCATCAGCTGCCCTCAAAATCAAGCTATTCTTGTGACATCTCACAGTAGCATCATGGGCATGAAGCCAATCCATACCCAGAATAATCTCCAAATCATCAAAAGATAACTCCAATAAATCAGCTGAAAACTCATGTCCATGAACTATCAGTGAACAGTCCTTACACACCCTGGTTACCCGAGCACTTTGACCAAGTGGATTGACAGCTATCACATCACTCTGAGTAGACACTACATGAATTCCTCTATCCCGTACCAATTTAGCACTAACATAGGAGTGTGTGGATCTAGTGTCTATCAAAACAAAAATAGGTTCACCATAAAGTAGAAAAGTACCTATGATGATGTCAGGATCCTCCCGATCATCACGAGTCCGAATATGATAGACTCGAGCAGAAGCTCTGTCATCTTTCCTGGAACCTGTCCGAGACGAACCTGCAGATCCACGGCCTCGGCCTCCCTGCATACCCATTGATCTCTCTGTCTGGACCGATCTGTCTTCACGAGCTGGACAATCTCGAACAAAGTGTCCCATCTCTCCACAGTTGAAACAGGCACCTGTAACTTTTCGGCACTCTCCACGATGATACCGACTACAGTGCTTACACTGTGGAGCTCCTGATCTGTTTCCAGAATTCTTTGCCGAAGTACCCTTAGACTTTCCAGCTTGACTGGTCTGACCTCGAGATGCCGAATATCCAAATTTACCTTGCTTAAAATTACCTTTACCTCGCTTAGCTGATCGCGAAGTAAAAGATGATTCAGCTCTTCTTTTCTGCCCAGATATCTCTTTCTCGGGCTTGTCTCGAACATTCTCCATCGCTTTGGCTTTATTAACAGCATCCTGAAAATCTTGGATAGGGTTGGCCACTAACACCTCCTGATATCTCGAATCCAAACCACCAATGAAACTGTCTATAACAGTTCTCTCAGTAGGTAGCAGTTCAGCAGCAAATCGGCTCAGATGGTTGAAATCACACTCATACTCATAAATCGACCGTCCTTCTTGCTTCAGATCGATGAACAACTGTCTCATCTCTCTAACAAAAATAGCTCCTATATATTTCCTTCGAAACTCTCGAAGGAAAAACTACCAGGTGATCTCCTCGTGCACACGAGCTGTAATGGTGTTCCACCAGATCAGAGCTGACCCTCTCAATAGAGAAACTACACCATCAAGCTTTCCTCGATCATCGCATCCGATGCGAGCTAATATAGATTGTACATCATTAAGCCATGTATCGGCTGAGAGTGGATCACCATCTTCTTCTCCTTTAAAAATCGAAGCCTCAAGTGTCTTTAGCTCCTTTGGCACATTCAGTCGAGGAGGTCTATTCAATATAGCATTCAGAGTCTGCAAAAATGTGCCCTGATCCTGAACCGGCGTTCCCGGTTGTACCGGCTGCTGGACCTCTTCTCCGGCATCATGAGCAATCTCAGGCCTTGCCTGCTCTGCAGTGTGTCGGGAACCCTCTCCTTCCGACATCTGTACTCATAACATTCACTAAACTCATAAGCAATTGCATCAACTAAACATATATCATTTTCAAGTATAAACGACATCCTAGTGGCATGTACACTTTAAAACACTTTCATTACTCAAAAATAAATCCAGAACCGGCTAAACCTGTAGCTTTGATACCAATAAATGTAACACCCCAAACCCGTATCCGTACACGAATATGAATCGAGAATGTCACAGAAAATATACAATATACTTACCATGCTAAATTTAGGCTAAAAAATTTATTTTTTTATTTTTAACTCATAATACTAATATTGTCAATTTAAAAGATAAGCATAAAGTATTATAATTATATAAATCGTGTTTTAATTTCGAACTATTACAAGGCAAGCCGGATTTAAAATTTTACAAAACTGACAGGTTACTTAATTACATGCCACTAAATACAACAAAATAGGATGCCATAGATACAAGAAATAACCTGTCTGCGTTGTAGGCCCTAATACCCGATCTGATGCAAAAGCTATCCCACTAGCTATTCCGGCAACCTACGCGTATCACCGAAATACACGCTGAGAATATACTCAGTGAGGCATAAGGTAAATAACATGAAATAAACCATAAACAATTTATGATACTTGTAAAACCTATTAAATTTCATAATACTTTTCATAATATGCAGGAAAAAAAACATATCATATTATGTTAAAACATAATTTAAATTCATCAATTAAAAATCGTATAGCCCAAGGTAATATTGAGTGACTAATATACGAGTCGTGTACTAAAAGTACTATTCTTTACGAGCGCCATAATTAAATGACGAAAACAAGCGCCACCAGAGTGACGAAACGAGCGACACATTAGAGTATCGAACAAGCGACACAATAAAGTATCGAAACGAGCGACACCCGAAGATATCGAAAACAAGAGACATGTCGAAATCATGTGACTCTAATGGTATACCACAATACTGTCTACTCATGACCAAGGGCAAATATAAAAATATTTCCTGCAATAACATAATGGCTAGCATGACATTATAATTTAAATCATGTAACTCAATCGTAAAGGAGTAGTTCTTACTCCAATACGCCCATTTCCATTTTACAATATGCTGCCATTCTTTAAAAATACGAGACAAGTATCATTTAAAATAATTTCATACTTTAAAAAAATAATTACCTTTTTAGGTCGACTTATCGCAAGTCTTCCTATCACATATTATAAAAACATGCATGCACTCACCTTTGCCTTGTATCAAAATGCCTCACTACTCGATTTGATCTGTACTTTTTCTTTCCCCTTTCGATTATTATGTCCCGATTTGATTGATTATCTACAAAAATCATAACATATACCATTTCAAAGTATATGTTAGAATATTCCCAATTCACCAATAATAATGGAAATAACCAATAATTATCTAAAATCAATAAAATTGATCCGATAAAAATTTCCATATTGGAACCAATTTTTTTCACACTTTTTATAAAAATTTCCAAACTTTGCATTTTAGTCCCTAAGGACATTTTCAAGCTTCTAACATCAATTTCAAGCTAAATCCTTGCATTTTTCATCAAATACACTCAAGGACCTAAGCTTTAGAAATTTCCAACAGTCACTAATATTTCGAAAATTACAATCAAGTCCCAAAGTCACCAAAAATTTCAAATTAAGCCTCCAAACCACTTAACTTGATTTTTCAAGCCACTACACTCCAAAAACAAACTTTATAATTTAGTCCCCAAACTTTTCAAATTTTGCAAATTGGTCCCTAATGCCAAATTAATTAGGGATTTCACTCCAAACCATTTATATCATCATTCTAAACAATTCTTTCTTCTACAACACCTTCCAATTCAATTTTTATCAAAAACCCTAAAATTTCCTCTTTAAAAATCAAGACTTTTTTTTCTTTAATCTAACAACAAAAATATACTTGAATCACTTCCATTTCATCATTTCCAACCTCAAACCAAAATTTTGCCATAGTTTCCCCATAATTCTTCATCTAACCAATCCTCCAAACTCAACAAAAACACATGGAAACTAAGCAAAAATTATATCAATAGATAGAGAATTTCAAGAGGAAAAATTTTCTATCTAATAGCTCAAGCCAAAAATCAACCACATAAGCACCAAAATTGAATTGAAATCCTTACCCCCTTTTAACTTGAAATTTCGGCAGCTTTCAATTGATAAGAATTGAAAATTTTTCAATTTCCTTTTTCTTATTTCAAATGTCGTATGGCATTTATTACTCTTTTTCTTTTCTTTTACACAATTATGCCATTTGGCATATTATTACCCATTAAATACAATATTAAATCATACTATGCCACTTGTCTTGAAATAAAAAATGGAATATTAAATTCTCTTATCAACATCTAACTAGACTTTAAATACTAGTTAGCAATTTAGTTATTTTCCAACTAACTAATTGAAATCCAACTAATTCACTTGAAATCCAACCAACCTCAAGAAACCAACCAAAACATAATAAAATATTCAAAATGAATATTTTATAAATTTTTCCAACTCCAATGGGCCCATCTCTAAAATTTAGACTCGATTCAAAATACCGATAATTAATAAGGTATCGAATATGATCGAATCTAAACAGTCTCAGAAAATTCTCAAATTTCAGCACAAGGTTCCTTGAGTCTAACTAAGGCTCCAATTAAAATTTCATAATTTTCCGAGTTCGAATACTTACCCGAAAAAATTTACCAAAACTTATACCTTTACTAGCTTTTTACACAATTCTCGTACCAAAAATCCTATTCCCACTGAATTTATTCTTCTGATCTAAACTATTCATTTTTACCATAAAATTTATTATTGGAAAAATTACCATTTTGGTCCTTATAATTTTCCCAACCTTTCACTTTTGTCACCAAACTTTGAAATCTTACGTTTTAGTCACCAAACTAAAACTATCAATTTTAAGAACTTTGCAAACTAATCACCAAGCACATATAAAGCAAATATAAATCAACTAACAAGCAAACTTTGGGGTATTACACTCTCATTGTGCCATGTCACTGTTTTCAACGACAACATTAATAGGTTAAGGGGTCAAATTAAGAAAAAAAACATAGTACAAAGTCCAAATTGATACTTAGGATAAAATATATGGCCAAAATGATATTAAGCCAAACCAAAAACTTAACTAATTTATTATGTTGTTTTTATTGATCAATTTATATCGGGAGTTATTACAAAGTAAAAATTATCAACAACTTTTATATTAGTTTTTATTATTATTGGTTTGTTGAATTTTAATAAAAAACGGAAATGAAAATCACATACTATATATGTATAAAATAATATTTGTTTATTAATTTTAATTATTTAATAACATATACATCGTGCAAATAAACTATTTGAACTCAAATTTCATATGAATAACGGTCATTTTTCATCGGAATCATTTGATGGATTCAAAAATATATTTTCTCAATCGCACTATATTATGTATAAAATAATTAAAAATAATATATTTAGTGGTTGAATAATTTTAGCATAGAGTGGTTGAATAGTTTTAACTTATTTTGTTGGCATCAAAACACAAATTTTTTTAATAGTCCGGAGGTGATTATAAATAGTATTTATTCATATACATTTTTAATCTTTTAACAATGCACAAGCACCTTACAGGCAAAACGATTGAATTTGAGTCTCTCAAAATACCGATAAACATTTAATTTTTCTAATGAAATAACTTGTTGGGTTCGACATCTAAACACAAGTTAATAGAGAAAGAATAAGTAGTTTGCATTAACAATTTGTCAGGGAACTATTACTTTTTTTTAAACAAGAAAAGATACCGTGACATTTCAATCCCTTAAACATAAAAATTGAAGGCAAAGAGGCAAACGCCAGACAAAGGTACAGACACAAGACGAGGCCCCAAAGCGTCAAATCGTCGATCTCCGTATCGAAGATTGAAGAAGACGATGCTCAAAAGCCCTTTACAAAAACACTGAAACCAACATGAAAATGACACACTCCCCGGCATTATTCATTAAACATATTACCAAACGGCATCTCTAATGCCAAAAGACTTTTTACTGTTTCAGCATAGCCAGGACCTTGGACCACGCCGGCCTAGCGGTGATATCCTTTACCCAAGCGCTAACATGGGGGCGCGATTCGAACAGCTTCTTGGCCGGCGTCGCCAGCAAACATTGAATGTTGGGGAGATGATACAGATCGGCCAAGGTAAAGTTATTCGATGCCAAGTACTTTGACTCAGCCAACCGAGTCTCGTACACGTCGAGAACTTTTCCAAGCTTGGTTTCGTTTTCCTCCACAACCGCGGCGTCGGTTGCCATTCCCAAAAATGGCTTGATATACAGTTCCCAGGCTACCGCTGAAGAAGGAGAATTGAACTGTTGACCTTCCACTTCCTTCCACAATTCTAACACTGCCGTCTCCTTGTTAGAGCCGGGGATCAACAGTTGGGTCCCTTTGTCGGCGTATTCATGGGCGAGATAGTGGGTGACTGCTCTTGATTCTGCGTTTCAAGACAGGGTTTTAGCTAAATATGACATAAAGCTGAAAAAAAATCAGGGTTTGGGTCACGAAACTGTACCGAAGAGCTTCAAGTCCCCATCTTCAAAAGCTGGAATTTGGCCAAACGGCTGTATGAATATGATGGGAAAGATTAGTTTCTGGGAAACATGGATTAATAGATCTTTGATATTGAAAAACTTACATTGAGGGCAAGGAAGTTGTCGGATTTATGTTCACCGGCGGCCATGTTTACTGGAACAAACTGGAAATCAATTTCTTTCTCGTAAAGGCATGCAAGAACCCTCTGAGTAGCTGTTGACAAAGGGGTTCCATGGACTTTGATGGCTGCCATGCTTTTCCGACGACGACGACAGTAACTTGTTCAAGAGGAGAAATTTTTTGTTTTGTGGGAAAGAAGCGTTTTCATGCAATATATTATATAAAACGTGGAAGGAGGAGGAGACATTATTAGCCAACCAACTGCATTAAAATATATATTGACAACTACGATTATCCGACAAGTATAATATTTTAGAAATGCGTTTTTTATCAATTCCGGTAAAAAAAAAGAATATTGTTAAACAATCTCCCAAATTGGAGTGATGGGTCTTGTAATACCCTAAAATCGGGCTTAGTCGGAATTCAATTCCGATAATCGAAATTTTTTTAGCGTAAAGTCAAATATAGTATTGACCTTTGACCAAGTGGTCAATTATTGGATTATTGAACCCTAGTTAAGTATTGTTATTGATCAAGGACCTTATTGTAAACTTTTAAAATTTGTCTTAGTGACTAAATTGGGGAAAATTAGAAGTTTGGAGATTAAAATAAAGAAGTTGAAGAGTTGAGGGACTAACCTTGCGATTAGCCCCTCCTCTAGCCTAATCACCACATACGTGGGATTAGGAGAATGAATTCCTTAAATTGAAGAAAAGCTCAAACAATAAAAGAAAATAAAGAAAGAAACTCACTGGTTATGAAATCAAAAGCAAGCACCGTCTTCATCTTCTTCCTCTAGCATTAAGCAAGCAAGCACCTTCATTGGAGGCTTAGTCAAACTTTGTTTTTCTTCAAGTTATCATATCCAAATTATAGCCATTGATTGGGAAAGTAATATCCTTTAAATGATTCATCGATTCTGTGGCTAAAACCATGTTTAAATGTAAGTTCAAGAAGTTAGGAACCCTAGAATTTCCTAGGGATATCAAGGCTCAATCTCTATTGTTTTTCATAGCTAATAAGTTGCTATGAATCTATTATTGATGATGAAATCCTTGTAGCTCAAGAGAATTAAGGTGAAGAATCACCAAATCCATCAAATTCTAATAAGTAAAAGAATAAGGGAATTGTCATCTGGGAGCCCTAAAAGCTTTGGGAGCATCAGTGAATGTAGTGGGAGTCTCGAAATTGGCTAGGTGCCATTTCCGATTTTATTGACATTGTTTACTGCATTTCCATCAATAATTTCAAGGTATGGTTACATCGAAACCTCGTAGGAGGTACCATTGGTAAGCTTTGGTAAGCTTATTGCATTATTGCCATTGATATCATTGAATCATTGAAAAAGCCATATTGATCATTGAACATAGTTATTGAAACTTTGAACCATTGTTGTTTCCATTGTCATTGATATTGCCATTGTCATTGATATTGTTAATATTTTTGTTATTGGCCTAAGTATTGAATCCTTGGATACAAATGGACATGGGATACAATTGGCATGCCATAGAATTTATGATCTCATTGGTATAGAGTGGACTACGGTCCTTGAGCTAAGACTATATTTGGCGATGTTGGTGAGATGTGTTGGTTTTGGTCTTATTGGCGATGTTGGAGGATATTGACCATTTATTGTTGGCGATGTTGGTTGGGAATTCGCGTATCCACATTCACATGTCGATCCAAGGAATTAAGTTATTGAAATTATTGTTAAAACATGATTTGAAATGCATTTACATTTATATACATGTTATTGATATTATTGGTATTCATGTTATTATTTGTGGACTACCTCACTAGGCTATATAAGCCTAATGCATCTCATTTCCATGCATTTTCAGGTTAAAATGGTGTTTCATATCAAGGATCAAAGCTAGGAGAGTTTTGAAGCAAGTCACACAAGTTATATGTAATGTAAACCTAGCTTTTGAACTCCTAGTATGGCGGCATAGGGTATAGACATGTTAGTTTAGTCCCATTTTTTGTACATATTGCTCACCATGTTGAAATGGTCAAAATATGAAATATGGATGTTGATGTTGAAAGTTGGTAAAATTGGCAAACTTGACCTATAATGCCCTAATAAGTGAAATCATGGTAAATGGATTCTAAATATTGTAAAATTTGACATGTAGGTAGGTATGGTGTTTATAAACTTGCTGGTAAAATTTGGTAATCATTGGACTAGGTTAAGGTCCCTAATTTAATTAAAAACTACACTATATCTTGTATTACAAGTCTGTCCGTACCGATACGGGTGATGGTGTATCGGTATGAGTGTGCAATTAGGGACGTAAGTATAAGGGCGTACTGATACTGCTACTGAAGTATCGATATGAGTAATCGAATCTGAAAAATTACTGTAGTACCGTATCAACACTGTACCGATCCCTAGAGTTGACCAATTTGGCGTTGACTATGCGTACCGATACCTAGTATCAGTACAAGTTTAAAGAACTTAACCATTTTAACGGTCATATTAGGTGTATCGATACGATATAAAGCATACAGGTACGATCAATCGATACTAGAAGTTGAGTTTAATTAAATTAATATGGCGCACCGATACACGTGTACTCATACCGGTACGACCCCTATTGTCTGTAACTAATTTAATGACCATGACATAGGCGTACCGATAAGGCCCCTTCTAGTATCGGTACCGAGACAGGTAAGTTGCTTAAAAGATGATTAAAAAGGTTTTAAAATCTTGTAAAATAGTCACTGAATTTTTATAAGGCTTAATTGAGGGTACAAATAAACTTTGATTGTACTAAAAATTTGTACTTAAGATATTCATGCATTGAATTTCGCATTGATAACCCTAATTATTGATAAGTCTCTGTAATTTCCTAAAATTATAATTTAGTCCCCAAAGTTTGGAAAAGTTACCAAATAACCCTTAATTATGGTTTTGATTAAGTACAAGATGACCATTGTTAGTTATGGCTCCATAATAATAAAAATTAACTCACTTCTCATCGTATAAGTTATCTTAAATATTAATCCGATCACCGTATTGTTCACCGGTAACGCTTTTCGACCTAGATTCCTACCAGACCAGGAAAAGAGTATTACATTTATGGTATCAGAGCTAGAGTTTAGTCGATTCTAGGACTAAACTAAAGTCTATTGCATTATTATTGCATTTCATATGCCACCTAAGAGTTTATTGTTGTGTATGTTGTGAGTTATGATTAATCTGTTCCTTTTTCCTTTTATTGTATAAGATGTTTGACTTTGAAAAAGCTTACGAAGAAGTTAAGCATACTATCGGCTCCTCGACCCATGGCGAGAAGAGAAGGGAAAGACCCTTCGAATCTACAAGTTTCTCAACAAGAACCATCGAATCCTGAACTTGTACTGCAGACTGCTCAATTTAAATGTTATCGAAACATGACTGAGATGTTCAAACAATTTATGGCTACCCTTAAGTCTTAGTAGTCTGCATAGTCTTCTATAGCTGTTACTTCTATGAGCCGAGCCAAATTGATAAGTTGGCATAACTTCGAGCTACCAACTTTACAAATAGGGCTGGTGAAGACCCTGAAGCGGTAGAATATTGGTTGGACAACACCTTGAGAATATTGACTAAGTAGTTACAGTGTTCAGATGAACATAAATTATAATGCGCCCTAGCATTATTGGTAGACGAGGCTCTGCATTGGTGGGAGACCACTATACTTACTGCTCCCGAAGAAGCTATAACCTGGGAGTTCTTTCTGCGTGAGTTCAGGAAGAAATATATCAGTGAGTATTACCTGGCTGAAAGGTGGGATATATTCCTGCATCTCAAGCAAGGCGGAAGACTGGTGGAACATTATATCCACAACTTCTGCAAGTATTGTGAGTATGGTGTTGAGTATATAAAGAATGATGAAGAGAAGTGTAGAATGTTTGTTGCAGGTTTACGTGATGAGCTTCGACCTTTGTTCACTGCATTAGGGATCACAAATTTCTAGGAGCTTATGAACCAAGCTATCTCTACCGAAGCTGCTCAAAGATCGCAGGGGACTAGTGGGCTAACCCAATCTAAAAAGAGTCCTCGAGATGATTCTCATCCTCTTTTGTAGTATAACAAGGGTAAGTAACAGGGGTTTAAGCAACAATACCATCAATATCTTTCTCGATCAGGAAATTTTGCCAAGCTACAAGCCATGTTCCAATCTGCTGCAAGAACAACCTCTATCGAGAGTACCAAAGGTTCAGGCTGAGAATTTCAATATCTCATCTATAATTTCTGTCGGATAAGACATCCTACAGGGTAATGTCGTAGACAGTCTGTATTTGGTTTCTTCTATGGTGAACAAGGTTATTACATTAAAGATTGTCTAATGAACACATCCAGTCTACTACACCGACAAGCACAGTGTCATCTACTCATCTTTTAAGGGAAATAGACATAAACAAGCTGTAGCTAGAGCTTTTAGGAGACCTGATGGCTATACAAGAACTTCAAGCTGACAAGAATCTAACGCTTCAGCTCAAGTTATCATGTAAGGAACAAGGAGGGTGAAAAAGATCCAGATATTATAGTAGGTGCTATTAAATTATATACTCACCCTGTCTATGCATTGATTGATCCTGGATCCATTTATTCATTTATTAGTATTGTATTGATTGAAAGATTTAAGTTAACATCCAAGCCTATAGCTTCCTAAAGCACTGTAACCAATCCTTTAGGTGATAGTGTTGCAATTGGACTAGTATGAAAAAATTCTCCCCTCATGATACAAAGGATACATTTTTTCCAATCTCATAGCCCTCCCTATTCATGAGTTTAACGTTATATTAGGGCTTGACTGGCTTAGAGAGCATCAAGCTTGGATGGATTGTTCGAAGAATAAATTATATCTTTGAGGTCTTGGCAAGGAGAGCGTGGCCCTTATAGATTCTATGGGCAAGAGATCATTATTATATACTGCTACAAGTAGGGAAAAACCTTAGTTGCAAGATATAGATACAGTGCAAGAATTTTCTGATATGTTTCCCGTTGAATTTCTGGATTTACCACCCACCTGTGAAGTTGAGTTTGAGATTAAAGTATAACCTAGAACCACCCCGGTTTCCATTGCATCTTATCGTATGACACCGATTGAACTCACCTAGCTTAAGGTACATATTCAAGACTTGTTGAATAAAGGTTTCATTCTACCAATTTCCTCACCCTAAAAAGCTCTGATTCTTTTTGTCAAGAAGAAAGACAGATCATGGCCTTTGCACTGACTACCGACAGTTAAATAAGCTCACCATCAAGAATATGTATCATTTATCAAGAATTGATAACTTATTTGATCAGCTTAAGTATGTAACCATCTTCTCTAAGATTGATTTCAGGTCTGGGTACTATCAAATGAGAGTTAAAATGTGATGTGCCTAAGACAACTTTCTGTACACGGTATGACCACTATGAATTTTTGGTTATGCCCTTCAGATTAACCAATACACCGACTGCCTTCATGGATCTCATGAATTGAGTTTTTAGACCCTAACTTGATAAGTTTGTAGTGGTGTTCGTAGATGACATATTGATTTACTCCAAGAATCAAGTTGAGCATCGCGACCATCTTCGTATTGTGCTTCAGACCTTTCGGGAGAAACAGTTGTATGCCAAGTTCAGTAAGTGTGAGTTTTGGCTTATCAAAGTTTTATTTCTAGGATATGTGGTTTCGATAGAGGGTATTCAAGTGGACCTGAAGAAGATTCAAGCTATAGTTGAGTGGAGGCCACCAAAGAATGTTGGAGAAGTTCGTAGCTTTCTTGGTCTTGCTGGCTATTATAGGAGATTCATTAAAGGACTTTCCATAACAACGACACCTTTAACAAAACTCCTACAAAAAGATGTCTCTTTTGAATGGAATGAGAAGAAACAACAAAATTTTGATCAACTTAAGCAAGTATTGAGTTACGCACCGGTTCTAACCCAACATGAGTCTAGTAAGGACTACATCGTATATAGTGATGCATCGCATCAGGGCTTAGGGTGTGTATTGATGCAACAAGGCAAGGTTGTTGCATATGCTTCATGACAACTTAAGCTGCACGAGATGAATTACCCTACCTATGATCTTGAATTGGCTGTAATTGTCTTTGCATTAAAGATTTAGAGGCATTATCTCTATGGAGAAAAATGTTATCTATACACCGATCACAAGAGCCTCATATACTTGTTGGCATAGAAAGAGCTTAACCTTCGTCAAATGAGATAGATGAAACTTCTCAAAGATTATGACATTGTAAATGATTATCACCAGGGCAAGGCCAACGTTGTGGCTAATGCAATCAGTTGCAAACCTTTTTCCTAGAAAGTGTGTTATTGAATATTGAACCTTGAAAATCAATTCCTGCATTAAACTTATAGTACAGTAATCGCATTATAGCTCCTCGAGCTATCAAAACTCATTTCAAGTTACAAAGACACTAACATTTAGTAGCTGAACTTCAAGTTCAGTCAACCATTGTGTTGAGAATCAAATCAATGCAGGATCAAGACCTTGAATTACAAGACATCATTTTCAAACTCAAGAGTAATCTTGATCCTGACTTTAAAGTTAACTTTGAGGGACTCTTGTGTTTCTGTGATAGACTTTGTATACCAAATGACAAATCCATTCGTGAAGATATTCTCAAGAAAGCTTATTGTAGCCCTTTTTCAGTTCACTAAGGGGAGGAGAGTTGTAACACCCTAAAATTGGGCCTAGTTAGAATTTAATTCTAGCAACCGAGAAATTTTGCATCGTAAAGTAAAACTATAGTATTAACCTTTGACCAAGTGGTCAATTATTGGATTTTAAAACTCTAATTAAGTATTGTTATTGATCAAAGACCTTATTGTAAACCTTTAAAACTTGTCTTAGTGACTAAATTAGGAAAAATTAGAAGTTTGGAGATTAAAATAAAGAAGTTAAAGAGTTGAGGGACTAACCTTGCAATTAGCCCCTCATCAAGCCTAATCACCACATACGTGGGATTAGGAGAATGAATTCCTTCAATTGAAGGAAAGCTCAAACAATAAAAGAAAATAAAGAAAGAAACTCACCAGTTATGAAATAAAAAACAATCACCATCTTCATTTTTTTTCTTTAGCATTAAGCAAGCAAGCACCTCCATTGGAGGTTTAGTCAAGCTTTGTTTTTCTTCAAGTTATCATATCCAAATTATAGCCATTGATCGGGTAAGCAATATCCCTTAAATGATTCATCGATTTCGTGGCTAAAACCATGTTTAAATCTAAGTTCAAGAAGTTAGGAACCCTAGAATTTCCTAGGGATATCAATACTCAATCTCTATTGTTTTTCATAGCTAATAAGTTGCTATGAATCTATTGTTGATGATGAAATACTTGTGATTTCTATTTCCTTGTAGCTCAAGAGAATCAAGGTGAAGAATCACCAAATCCATAAAATTCCAATAAGTTAAAGAATAAGGGAATTGTTATCCGGGAGCCCTAAAAGATTTGAGAGTATTAATGAGTGTAGTTGGAGTCCCAGAATTGGCTAAGTGCCATTTTGATTTTATTGTCATTGTTTATTGCATTTTTATCAATGATTTCAAGGTATGGTTACATCGAAACATCGTAAGAGATACCATCGGTAAGCTTTGGTAAGCTTATTGCGTTAATATACAGATTATTGAATTATAGTATTGTCATTGATATCATTGAATCATTGAAAAGGCCATATTGATCATTGAACATTGTTATTGAAACATTGAACCCTTGATATTGCCATTGTCATTGATATTGTTGATGTTATTTTTACTGGCCTAAGTATTGAATCATTGTATACGAATGGACATGGGATACAATCGACATGCCATAGAATTCACGAGCTCATTGGTATGGAGTGGACTACGATTCTTGAGCTAAGGTCTATTTGGCAATGTTGGTGGGAATTCGCGTATCCACATTCACATGTCGATCAAAGGAATTAAGTTATTGAAATTATTGTTAAAACATGATTTTAGATGCATTTACATTGATATACATGCTATTGATATTATTGGTATTCATGTTATTATTTGTGGACTACCTCGCTAGGCTATATAAGCCTAATGCATCTCATTTCCATGCATTTTTAGGTTAAAAAGGTGTTTTAGATTAAGGATCGGAACTAGGAAAGTTTTGAAGCAAGTCACACAAGTTATATGTAATGTAAACCTAGCCTTTGAACTCCTAGTATGGTGGCATAGGGTCTAGACATGTTAGTTTAGTCCCATTTTGTGTGTACATATTGTTGACCATGTTGAAATGGTCAAAGTAAGAAATATGGCATGTTGAAAGTTGGTAAAATTGGCAAACTTGTATAATGCCCTAATAAGTGAAACCATGGTAAAAGGGTTCTAAATGCTGTGAAATTTGACATATAGGTAGGTATGGTGTTTATAAACTTGCTGGTAAAATTTGGTAACCATTGGACAAGGTTAAGGTCCCTAGTTTGATTAAAAACCAAACTAAATCTGTCATTATAGGTTTGTCTGTACCAATACGGGTGATGGCATATCAGTACAGGTGTGCAATTTGGGACGTAAGTATTAGGGCGTACCAATACGGCTATTGAAGTATCGGTACGGGTAATCAAATATGAAAAATTACTATAACATCGTATCGACACTATACCAATCCCTAGTGTTGACCAATTTGGAGTTAACTATGCAATTCATACCTAGTATCAATACGAGTTTAAAGAATTTAACCATTTTAACGGTCATTTTAGGTGTATCGATACGACCTAAAGCGTACTTAACGACCAATCGACACGAAGCTGAGTTTAATTAGATTAACATGGCATACAGCTACGATTGTACCCGTACTGTTACGACCCCTATTGTTTGTAACTGATTTAACGACCATGACTCAGGCGTACCAATAAGACCTCTTCGAGTATCGATATAGAGACAATTAAGTTGGTTAAAAGATGAGTAAAAGAGTTTTAGAATCTTGCGAATGGTCACTGAATTTTTATAAGGCTTAATTGATGGTACAAATAAACTCTGATTGTATTGAAAATTTGTACGCAAGATATTAATGCATTGAATTTCACATTGTTAACCCTATTTATTGATAAGTATCTTTATTTTTCTAAAATTATAATTTAGTCCCCAAAGTTTGCAAAAGTTACCAAATGACCCTTAATTATGGTTTTGATTAAGTACAAGATGATCATTGTTAGTGATGGCTATGTAATAATAAAAATTAACTCACTATTCATCGTATAAGTTATCATAAATGTTGATCCAATTACTGTATTGTTCACCGGTAACGCTTTTCGCCCTAGATTCCTACTAGACCGGGAAGGGGTGTTATAGGTCTCTCGAAAAAATTCCACAACCCTAGTTTTCATGTTTTCCCCTTTTTTCAGTTCTTAATCTCTGATGATTCCTTGTTCGATAGTGGTCTCGATGGTGTGGACTATCCCCTCGAGGGACGTCGCCACTTTCCATAAGTGCTGTTAGTCTGAAGTTAGGAGGAAGGTGGCCGCGAGTTTGCCATGGGGTGGGCTTTCTGCACTTCATTGTCATGTTTATGAGGGTTTTTGATTGGACAAGGCAAGCTTCCCTCTCATGGTTCTTTTTGTTCTGTCGGCTGTAGTTTGGCGGCCGATTTGTCTTAGCGGGCTGGTTCTTTAAAAAAGTTGGCTGCTTGAGTTGTTCCCGAAAGTTTGTTTGGGAGTGACTAGGTTAAGGCCTTTTTTGTTTCACGGCATGGATGCGAGGAAAATCTTGAATTTAGGCAAATGGTGTTACATGATTTAACTAATTATGTGGCTGTTGCGTCGAATCTGGTTTAAAAGGGTCATGGTCCAGTTTTTACAGTGGAATCTAAGACGTTTACAAGTTTGAATCATGGAACTTGCCATGAACATTACTTGGCTTTGAATCCTGATTTTGCTTGGTCCTTCCTGCCCTTCGTTTCAAAGGTCTCTAAAATAGCTAAGGGTCAGGGCAGATTTATGGAAGGATATCTCTCAAATGTGTTTATTTGTAGAATAGGGCATGCTTGTTCGTTCAATAGTAAGGCAGCTTTGGGGTCATGAAAACGTTCAATCTTCCCCTACTTCTTTGAGAAGGAGAGACTTCGATCAAGGCCGGCGGCCAGGTTGATTTCTCAGTCGCTTGTTGTGAAGAATATGGGTGACTTCCAGAAGAAGAGAGACTAAGTTGAGGGGCAAATCAGGCATTGAGTTTTGGGTATTGCCCTCTTAGGTTTTCTTTAACCACTGATTTTTTGGCTTAAGATTTTCTGACACTCTTGGAAGGAAATCTTTTGTTCATCATCTTTTTGATATGATTCCCGAATTTAAAGGGATTTTGCAAGACCCTCTGCCAGGCGTGGGGGTGTGTTGCGCGATCGTTTGTGTATTATTCTTGCACTATTTTTTTGGTCCACTAAGAAACATGGAGGCAGCCGAGGCTGAAGTGCAGGCTTTGGCTAATGCTTTAGATTTGTTACCAAAATCTAAATGGAATCATGGTTTCACAATTATGGTGGAATCAAATTCGATGGTGGCTATCTCTTGTGTTTTACATTGGGAGCGATGACCTTGGTGTTTATGGTACTGGTTCTGTTAAATTGATAAATTTTGTGCTTCCTTGAATTGTGTGGAATTTCGTCATATATATCGTGAAGCAAATAATATTACGGATGCACTAGCAAAATATGGGGCTCACCGTTTGAAATGGTTTCAGGCTTTTACTTATGCTTTTGTGCTATGGCATGTTGTTGTTTTGATTTGAGCTTGATTTTACTTCGTGTTTTGTCTATTTGGTCTGGTATACTACTATGTGTACTCTTTTCTTCCGGCTAAGTTTAGGAATTTTTTTAATGAGGCACAAATATTGGAAAAAAACCATACCCCTAATATTAAAATTTAAGAGTATGTCTCTAATAACAAGTATTAGAAAACAATTGAGTCTCTAATAACAAATATAAAAAATAAACTTTAAAGTATGTCCAAAAAGACAAATGTTAAAAAAATTAGGCCCCTAATCATAAGTATTGAGAAAAAATTGAAACTCTAATAATAAATATTGAGCAAAAAATAAATTTTAACAGTAGACCTATAATAATAAATATTGAAAAAATTGAACCCTAATAACAAATATTAGACCCCTAATAACAAGTATTGAAAAAAATTGAGACCCTAATAACAAGTATTGAAAAAAATGAGCATCTAATAACAAATATTGAAAAAAATAGACCATTTAATAACAAATATTGAAAAAATTAGTCCCTAATAACAAGTATTGTAAAAAAATTAGACCCTTATAATAAATATTATAAGAATTAAATTTTAAGAATAGGCCCCTAATAATATCGTATATTAAAAATTTAAACCCTAATATCAAACATTAAAAATACGAGCTCTGGGCGAGCGCACCTCCTGCCTATGCCCAAGGACGGCCATGGATACGAATACCACATTAATATTGGAAGCGTTTTCAGCACATTGATGATGCGTGCTCTAAGCTGCCGCGTATATGTTTTCATAATGTGCCTAGAGAGGCTTATAGTTTTGCGGATGCCCTTGCGAATTAAGGAGTGGGGCGTGTTTCGTGGCTACATTAGTGTTGATTTTTTTTTTTTGTTTGGCTGTGGGTGTTTTGAATCACTTCTTTTTGTCGCCTATTTGTTTTTTTTTTGTTATATTCTATTTAGGACTAGAGAGATTTTTAATGAGACACACGCTTATAATTATAAGGTTTTTTTCACATTGAATAAAATCTTTGTTGATCAATTTTTTATAATAATATTAATTATTTTTAAAATAAAAGTATTTTAGTATTTCTTTGAATAAATTTATATACAATATAGATAAAGCATATATAAAAATAAAAATTGTTTTTGTAAAAAAATAAAATTATTACGTAAAGAATAAACAACACACCACGGGTTAAAATAATAGTTGGGTTGTGAAACAAACTATCTTTTTTAGGTCAACCAAATTACCAAACCCACTAATTTTATAAAATAAAATAATAAATTTATATCAATACAAACTAAATTATATATTGTTACATAATATAATTTTAAGATAATATCGTATTTAGTACACAAACTTTAACAAAATATCAAATGTGAAGATGTACCTTTAAAATATTTAATGTGAAACATGTCATTTGACAAAATGTTTAATATGTTACATATGCTTCAATAATATGTCTAATATGATATTTATACTTTGTTAAAATGTCTCAAATGTGTTATTATGATACATAGGTTAACGCTGTTAATAAATGTCAAACCAGTAATGTAATAATACACAAGAAGTTGAAATACTACATTGGATATTTTTATCAAAATACGAATACCACATTAAATATTTAAAAGTATAAGTATCGCTTTAGACATTTGATCAAATTACAGATACTAAATATGATATTATCTCTTTAATTTTTTAAAAATTTTGTTAGCTTATTTCTTTGTTTATATTGATGATACATGTTTAATTTCGAACTAGCAATAAAAAATTAACTATTTGTTAATTATAAACATTTCAACCACAAAATTATAATATATATATATAATTGATATGATAAAATAGTAGTTATAAATAGAATTATAATATATATATATATAATTGATATGATAAAATAGTAGTTATAAATAGAATTATAATTTTTATCAAAAATAATAATTTTATATTATGGTTGGTGCATTTCTTCTTGTGCGTGTATTTAAATATAAACTCCAGCTTATGCTTAATAATTGAATGGTACAAGTTAGGGACATGGACATCATTAGCCAACCAATTGTATTAAAAAAATCTATTGACAACTTGGATTATTCCTCGACAAGTATGAGAATTCTGAAATATTTTTTATGGGGTCGAAGTCAAAACTTTACTAATAGTCATCGAATTTTTATGATATTTTTATTTTGGTCACTGAAATTAGTTTTTTATTTACAGTCGCTAAACTTTTAATTCATGTTCATTATATTCGCTATTGTTAGTTCCCGTTAAGAAATACTGACGTGACATATTAAAGTCTTCTTCCAAAAAAATCATGATTTTCTCAATTTATAGCCACCATCAAGATCGGAATTATGATACGGAGCGGTCTTCGGACAATCCCAAAGATGAAAAATCTATTTTTCTAGAAGATTAACATAGTTTGGTTTCAAGTTGATACATCGGTTATTAGTAGTGGATCAAATTTAAAAATCTCAATCGAAATTTAAAATTAAAACTTTTTTATCTGCCATTGTTAATCGTCAGATCAACTTAAAATCAAACTATGTTAATCTTATAGTTAAATGGATTCTTCCCACCATTTCCCACCATTGGGATTGACCGACGACCACTCCACTAATCAAAATTTTGGCCTTGGTAGCGACTATATATTTGAAAAATTAGGGTTCTTTTTGGGGAGAAAACTTTAATATGTCACATAAGTATTTACTAACGATAATGGCTGTAATGAAAATAAATTAAAAGTTTAGTATATGTAATGAAAGCAAATTAAAAGTTTAATTAATGCAATGAAAGCTTTTCAATTTTAATGACCAAAATGAAAATGACCTAGTAATTACCAATATAATTTACTCTTTTTATTCAACCAACCAACCATAATAATTTAATATATATATTTATTTAAACCATAATAATTTAATAAATATATTTATTTATTTATGAAGAAAGAGAAAAGAAAAAGGAAGTACAAATAGTCCTATTTTATTAGATATTACAAATCATCGTTTGATTCTTTGAAGACTAAACAAGTGGGAAATGAAGGTTTGGTTTACTATACTTTCTAGGTGGCAAAATATGAATTAACTAATGGACTTCCCACTCCACTAAACGCACGTTTACAATCATATATAAAAATAATTAAATAACCAACAACAGAAGAAACGATGATAATTTGATCCTGAAAAAAAAAAACTTACAAAACAACAGTAAAACGCACTACAAAAGTAAATTAAAACATTCAACATTTTCATAAAAAAATAAAAACACTTGTTAAACAAAAAAATAAAAGCTCGGATTTGTAAAACAAATTTTAAAGAGATGGAAAACAAGGGAAAATAGAGAATATGGAGAGATAGAAGAGGTTTACTTTGAGAGACAAAACTGAGGTTTAAACATTTTTTTTTGGTTAAACTACAAAATAACTGTTCAAATTATGTTTTTTTTTGTAATAAGTGCTTAAAGTGTTTTTTTGTTGAAATATGTGCATAAAATTTTATTTTTGGCTGAAATAGGTGCATAAAATTTTATTTTTTACTTGTTTTAAAGTCAATTGAGGCACCTACTTAGGTACCTTTTTCAACCAAAAATGAAACTTTAAGCACTTATTTCAGTCAAAAAATACTTTAAGCACATATTTCAGCAAAAATAAATACTTTAAGCATCTATTACAAAAAAATACATAATTTAAACACTTATTTTATAGTTAAGTTTTTTTTATAATACAAAAAAAATTAATAGTAATTGTTGTTCTTGATATTGTCGTCGTTGTTTCGGGACTCTTTCTTGTTCCTCATTCTTTTATAAAAAAATTATTTTAATTCTTAAAATATTTTTTTCTTAAGTTGAAATAACTAAAGAAAAAATAACAAAATTTTAATAATTTTTAAAATATTTTTATACTTTTCTTATTTTTATAATTTCAACTTTTTAACAAGTTAAATATATTTTTATATATATTTTGAATAGTTTAAATGTGATTACAAGATATATCTGTTCAATAGATATTCTTAACCCTTTAACAATGAGCATACTTCTTTTTAACAAAGCGATTTGACAATGAGCATACACATTGTAAATAAAGTAATTTGAACTCGCTTTTTCACTGAGACACTTGTTGGGTTTAAATAGATTTTTTATATATTTCTTTTACAATTGTGTACTATTTAAATATTTTTATTAATTTTAAACATTTTTTACTGTTTTACTTTTTTCAAAAAATGACAAAATAACTGATTCTACATGGACGAAAAAACAAAATAATTGACATGAGCTCGTTCTTTACTTTTTTCGTTAATCGATTAAATTTAACCAAAAATAATTAAAGGCTAACAGAAACGAACAAATTTAAAAACTAAAATAATTTTCTTAAATAAATTGAAAAAAATATCATAGACTTTGTTTTGAAGTTATATATATATATATATATATATATATATATAATACATCTAATAATTATTATCGGAATAAATTAAAGGGAAATTACATATTTAGTATCCTAGCTATGCTTGTATTACTGTTTTGGTACCTCAACTATTATTTTCGACAAAAAAATATCTAATGTTACATTTTTGTTCTTTTTTAGTACCTTGGCCGTTAAAAACTAACGAAGATGATGATATGGCTTGATATAATCACAATTTTAGTCCAAAACACTTATATATATGATCAATTTAGTCCAAAATCCATCAATATAAAACATCATCTTAATTTTGGGGTAAAATTGCAAATTATATTTGATTGGAAGAAGAAAAATGAGTAATTTACAATTTTAATCCAAAAAATAAAATAATGTATAAATTGATAAATTTTAGACTAAATTGACAGATTGTATAAGTTTTTGTACTAAAATTGTTATTAACCCAAGCCACACCACTGTTTTCATTAGTTCTTAACGGTCGGGTACCAAAACACAAAAAAAAACGTAACGTTATGTACTATTTTACCAAAAATAATAGTTGTGATACTAAAACAGTAACGCGGGCATAGTTGAGATACTAAATATATAATTTTCCCTAAAATAAAATGCATAAGCAATATTTAAATTAAAATAAATTAACTAAGGCTCTGTTCTACAATGCTTCGAGCCTTTTTTTTTTGCCTTATTTAACGACCAAATGAGCATTTCACAACAGCTGATTTATACAGCTTTTTTGAAAATGACCGTTGAAAGCCAACGGACGTTCAACAATCTCCGCCGAATGTCCCCTAAGGCGGAGCGACCACACTGTCGTCCTCCTCCATAGCATCAATGGTTAAAGCTGATGGTAAAGCTCTATGCTTTTTATGCACCAAACCCAGGATCGATCCCCAACCCATACATATCAATGGTTAAAGCTCTACATTCCGAATTAACTAACAGCAGAGGCTAGTAATATTAGGCTTCGAAAAAATCGAATTCTTCGACATGATTAGACTTAACTCGAATCGCAGTTTTATAAATTCGATTAAATATTTTTTAAAATAAATTTTGAGTTATAAAACGAGGTTCGAATAACTTGAATTTTTTAATAATTAGTGGATCAATTTTCAAGCGAGTTAAGTCCTTCAACTCTATCTGATATATGTATATCACATATGAAAAATATGAACAAATATATATGTTATCGTATATGGTTATAGAAAGTTATTTAAATTAGAACTAATTAGTTTCATAACATTATAAATATTACAATTAAATTTGAACATAAAGTCGAGCAACTCTACTCAACTCAACTCGAATTTCATAAACCGACTAAAAAATTTCAAATAAAGTTTGAGTTATAAAATAAAACTAATTGCATAGTGCTCGAATCACATCGCTCATTGCTTTAGCCTTTATGAAATGAAAAGTTTAATTGTTTTCTAAGAAGAAATGCAAACTACTGATTGCAAATGGCCCTTAAAACAACTACAAGAACTTCAGCAGACTGAGCCTGCCCCTGGATTTTAGCTTCAGCGACGACTCTTCCAATATTAATTTTTGTCACCCAAAGTTAAACCGGCAGCCACCTTCTTGAAAGCAGGCCGGGAAGAAATATCTTCCCACCATGCCTTACACGAGGGCGGTCGTTTATCAGTTTCCCATACGGAGTCTATATCAAATAGTATATGTAAGTAAGGTGGTGCAGATCGGCCAAGCTATAAAAATCCCCAGCAAGGTACTTGCTGCTGTTCAGCTTCTTCTCGTACACATCCAGCACTTTGCCTAACTTGACCGAGCTCTCGTCGATTATTGTTTGATTCGGTGTCCCGCCGTACAGGATGGGCACGATGATGGATTGGTAGAATATGGGGCTAATTGCGGGGCTGAATTGCTGGGATTCCACCTTCATCCATGTCTTCACCAGTGCAGCTTCTTTAACAATTTGTCCCCTTAAGATATTTAACAATTTGTCGAACTGCCTTCCAGTGCTTGTCTAAAGGATTTTGCATGCATTGGCTGACTCTGTTTACTGCAAATTGAATGTCAGGACGTGTTGTGCATATATGTTGTAACGTTCCCACAACCTGTCTATATAACACAGATTCAGTGCATGGATCTCCATCAGTAGAAGATAACAGAGGAGTAGTTATCATAGGGGTCGGAGCTGGAGTTGCATCTATCATATTTGTCTTTTCTAAAGGCTCATCAATATGCTTTTTCTGGTTTAAAATTAAACCTCCTTCAACCTGAAGATTACTTCCCCAAGTCTTTTAGAGAAAAGGCAGAATTGATGTCTTTAATCACTGTATCTATCTCTTTTAAGTTATCTCCAGTTGCTACAGCATCATCAACATAAACCATAATGAAGATTTTGCTCCCATTTGACTCTCGAAAATAAAGTGATGCATCAGCCAATGATGCTGTAAACTTAAGCTTGTTGATGAGATAACTCCGAAACTTCTCAAATCAGGCTCTCGGTGCTTGTTTGAGACCGTAAAGAGATTTCTTCAAACGACAAACTAAACGATTTCCATTTGCATCCGCTTGCTCGAACCCTGGAGGTTGATCCATATATTACCTCTTCGACTAAATCTCCATTTAAGAAAGCATTATCTACATCAATTTGTCTGAGACACCATCCTTTGCTAAGCGCCAAACTGAGAAGAATTCGAGCTGTTATTGGCTTTACCACAGGACTGTATGTTTCACTGAAATCAAACCTAGCTTGTTGTGAGTATCCCTTTGCTACTAACCTTGCTTTATAGCGTGCAACACTTCCATCGGAATTTTTCTTGAACTTGAAAAGCCACTTACATCCTATAAGAACTCCATCAGACGGTAGGGAAACCAAAACCCAAGTACACTTGCGAACCAAAGCTTCTATTTCTGTTTGAACAGCTGATTTCCACTCATCAACCTTCATGGTAGAATGAATATTCTTTGGTTCACTTCAGGTAGAACCATCTCTGTATAAAATACTATTGGTTTGAAAATCCCTGCTTTCGACCTTGTAACCATATGATGCTGCCTCTTGCCATTGTCAGACGAGGAGGAAGAAGAGTCTGTGGAAGACTCAGGTTGATCGTGTAGCACATCCTCATCATGATTGCCTTGATCAGTTTGCTCTATTTGAGACTGAGAAACAGGCTGTATGGCTGAAGATGTTGACCTATCTGATTGAACTGGTCTGTCAATAGTTGGACCTAAACCCATGTCATGACTTGGGCTAGCTTGAGTGGCCAATCCAACTTGACTGCTATTTCGCACACTCGTAGTATCTAAGCTAACATTTCCATCATCAGCACCACTCGTTGGACAACCAAAACTCACATCAGAACTTGTAAGAGAAATTGAAGCAGCAAAAGTGTTAATCCAAAACGAATTATAAATATTATTAAAATAAACAAAAATACAGATTCATTGGAACTAAATAATTTTCAAATAAATCAAATCGAAAGGAAACATGTTGAGGCCTGCATGAATGTAGTTTTTTCAAGACAGAGTTTGACCACTCCTTGGTGCTTGAGTTGTTTTGGTCGTCAGTGTCCCAAGATACAACAACTGATGATCTTCAACAGTAGCACGACTGTAGAGATCACGAACAGAACCTTGCCTTTGTCTATCACCAAAAAATACTAGAGTTTTGAAGAAGATAGTTTCCCGAGATTGCATAAAACTAAGAAAAATGTTCGTTATTTATAGAGGAATGAAGAAGGAAAATATGGGAAATATAATATTCTAAATTAATGGTTGACCGAATTAAAACGGTAACAAACTGTTAATACCATATTTAAAACAGAATATTCTCGTGAATTGCACTCATTACCTTTTAATATCCGAATTTAAAGGAAGCCAAAATTTTCCCTTTTAAATTTGAAATATTCAAAAGGATATTTTATTTGTAAAGAAAAAAATTATTCGAAGTGGGTAAAATATCCGTAGGTCTACAAAAGGCCAAACCAATCCAGGCATTCGCGTCACCCACGTCGTGCCCCAACCCAAATGGGTTCTTCAAGCTTTAGTTCGCACCCCCTACGCCTACGCACAAGGCACAATTTCTATTCAAGTCATTTAATGAACACCAAGAGGGTAAGTGTATATAAACACTTCCCATGCTATTTATCCCACCAATGTGGGATAAAGGGGGTTTTTACTTTCTTACTCAATTCACAACTACCATGCTTTGAGAATCAATTTCTCATTCATCACTCAACCAATTTGAGCATATGGGATACCGTTGTAAATGTCTCATAGAATAGAATAAGACCCAATAGAATCATTATTCGAATCTCCACCTTTACCCTTTCATAATATGGCTCAAAGTTACCATTTCCTCAAATATTTTCCAACAATCCCCCACATAAATGAAATTGATGATTTTATCAAAACATTTTGACTCGATCCTACGATCGATAACTGCATAGGATAGGTAGGTTTTCTCCTTTGAACCCTTCATTGTGAAAGTATATTTACTTTACTAGCTAACCAGTATACGTGATGTCCTTGAATTGTTCAGCCGTTTGTGTAAACGATAATATACTTCACACAGATACCTCTATGACAAGAGTATTTGTTCTCATGGTTATGTCCATATGGTCGTGGACATCGCCTGGTTCTACAAGAGTTTGAAAGAACTATGCCTAGTAGTCTCCTTGAAGCAGCCCCACTTCACTCTTACATAGGTGACTTATGTTGCTCGGCTCACCGAAGCACACAATGGTCATTAAAAGCTTTTAGTCTAGTCTATCCCACTTTGATCACTATTTATATCATAGGAACAAACTTGGGGATATGTACCCCTACAGTGACCGAACATGTCTATGCAATTAGGTTGTCCCTTTGAACCTAGATCTTGGGATCTCTAGTCAACTAAATAGGGTTTTCCTTTACACAACGCCTTTATTTTCCTAGGCTTTAGTCCTATTCCTTTCGATGTCTTCTCAACTTGATCTCAATTTAACACTTTGGTTAGTGGATCCGCAACGTTATCCTTTGATTTTACAAAATCAATAGAGATAATCCCATTTGAGATTAGTTGTCTAACAGTATTATGTCGATGACACATATGTCTCAACTTACCGTTGTACATAAAACTCTTTGCTCTACCAATTTTTTTTGGTTTTTAATATATAAATATTGTTGGCACATGCTTTGGCCATTCGGGAATATTCTCCAAACATTTTAAAGTCATTTGACTTTTTCTCCAGACTTGTCTTGAGCTAAAACTCAGATTCCTTTATGAATCTAGCTATAAACATTTGTCTTGAGAAATCCCATGACATAGCTCCTTTATTCGATGTGAAACATATTCACATGTGCCTTTGATATCTTGAAAAACAAATATCTTACTGCCATCGAATAATTTTTTCTAAATAGTATGATCTCTGCAATATTACAATTTATAATCTTGAGTATATCTGAGATATCTTAGTACTCTCACAGTCGCTATCTAGAGCTTTTGGCCCCGAATTGCTCGTGAGACTACTTAATCTGCTCATAGTGAAAGCAATATACTTGCATATTCTATTTGAACAAATGTTGGCTCGTATTTATTTGAGTTCTGGCTATGCCGGGAGCATCATTGCCAAACTTCTTTTGTCCATGTAGTGTGACTTTGTCAATATGAGACCTTCAAGTGACCGCTTGATTTGGTTACCCATAATCAAATATGTCAATCTCATATTTTCCATGTCAATCTTGAATTTGACAATTTTTGGTATATTTACCATTTCATTGTTATTTATAACAATAAGTATGTATATATCCTAATGTCGATAATTTACACACACATTTGTCACACTCTTATTTGTCATCATGACAATGTTTTAGTTTCAACCTTTTGTTAAACGTATGGATTATTTTCATTGATAGTCTCCAAAGTTCGTTTCATTGAACTTGGATCAACTTCCTTAATTATACAAGGAAGTATTTTTGAAAGAATGAGTCATTCTTTGATTCCATTATCGTATTCTTGTGAACACAAGAAACTGATATCCGTTACTATGTCATTGAAAGTATAGTCCACTTTTTTTTATTTACTTTGATAATGGGGACATTACTTTTACATGACATCCCCACATTTTTATGTAATTGTAGGAAGGTCTTATTTCCTTCCATAACTCATATGGTGTCTTGTCTCTTTGAGGAGAGGTAATTAGTTGATAGAACAACTTCCCCCACATGTTAGGTACACTTTGAAGTTTCATTTCTTATCTTCAAAATCATTGTACCCTTGGATGTTGTAGCGTTACTCACATAGAGTTTCTCCCCAAATTAATCAATTTATTAAGTTTTGGTTTCAACATCCTACTTATAGAGAATAATTGTTCTATAGCATATTTTCTTTTAAGCAAATGCACATAACATTAGTTTGTGTTATCATCAATGAAGGTAATAAATTTTCCTTCAAACAAGTGTCTGCTATATCAATTATTAAGACAAAATTTGTCAAGACATTGATCTCGTTTGGAAGTCTATAGTCCGAAGACTTGTTCCCTATCTTATGGCAATTGAAGCATTTCCCATAAAATTTAGCTTCTTGAACACACCGCCTAACTGACGGTTGAAGTTTCTATGTTCGTCGTAGCAATATTTGTCTTAACAATATTTACCTTATCTTGTCTAACGCTAGGAGGATCTTCTTTTGACTAAGTTTATCATAGCCGAACTAATTGGTGAAAATAGTACAACACAAGTAGAAAAAACAAACAAACTAAGAACAAAACCAAACATGTCACACACATACAAGACAAAGAGACCAAACCCTTCCCAACAACCAAAAATGAACACATACAATGCCACAACACCATGAAGATCACAACCTGCCACAGCCAAACTAATCCAACTATTTGATTCTTCAGATTATTAACACTCGAGGCTTATAGATATCTTCTTGCGCTAAATCAAACATGCACACACGATGCATGTAATAACATCTGCCTGTTATTTCCAATTTGACTGCACCAACCGATCTTGATTCTATAAGACAAGCTAGCGATATCCACAACAGTCGACCTCCAATACCATGAACGATGAGGAGGATATAGAGATCATAGCAAAACTTATAACCAAATCAACTTTCAGAACATAAACGCAGAAACCAACTAAATAGAGAACATAAACACAAAAACCGAGCTTTAATAATGGTGGATTTTTGTTCTCCTGCTGTGTAAATATGGAAAACATTGCATACATGATCTCATATGGTCTTATCAGGCTCGAAATACACATCAAACAATTTATGTTTATTTTTTGTGTCATGTTCTCAAATCATGCCCAAAAATGATAAGCACAATTCTTAATCAAGATACATGTGTTGCAAGGGGAAGTGGCTGGCAAAACTCGGAAGCATTTGATATCGGATTGACTTAATATGCAATCTATCATGTCAAGTTTGTACCCTTCTATTGATTATTATCTATAGATAATGAACAAAAGTTGATCTTTCATAAGAGAATAACGTTGGAAAAATATGAGGAAATGTTAACTTTGACTCATATTACGAAAGGGTAAAGATGGATATTTGAATAATGATTCTATTGAGTCTTATTCTACTCCATGAGACCTTTACAACGGTATCTCATATGCTCAAATTGGTTGAGTGATGAATGAGAAATTGATGCTCAAAGTATGGTAGTTGTGAATTGAGTAAGGAAGTAAAACCCCTTTATCCCACATTGGTAGGATAAATAGCATAGGAAGTGTATGTATACACTTACCCTCTTGGTGGTCATTGAATAACTTGAATAAAAATTGTGCCTTGCGCATAGGTGTAGGGGTATGAATTGAAGCTCATTTGAACCCATTCAAGTTGGGGTTCACCCGTATGACTTGGGCGACGCGAATGTCCAAACTAGTTGGGCCCAATGTGGACTTGCCAAATATTTTTTACCCACTTCGAATAATTTTTTCTTACAAATGGAATATCTTTTTGAATATTCCAAATTTAAAAGGGATAATTTTTGGCCTCCTTAAATTCGAATATTAAAAAGTTATCGGGTTCAATTCACGAAAATATATTCGTTTTAAAATGGCAGTAATTGATTATTTTCGAATTAAATCGGATTAAGAGCAAATGGCCATTAATACGAAATATTCCATTTTTCATATTTCCTCCTCCATTCCCCTATATATACCGAGCCTATTTTCAGTTTTCAACAACTCGAAAATTCTTAAAAACTATTCAAAAATGCATACTATTTTCGGTGATGGGCAAAGGCAAGGTTTTGCTTGTGATCTCAACAGTAGTGCTACTGTTGAGGATCATCTGTTGTTGTATCCTGAGAGACTGATGACCGACGAACTCAAGCACCAAGGAGTGGTCGAATCTGTCTTAAGGAAACTGTGTTCGTGCAGGTCTCAACATGTTTCCTTTTAGTTTGGTTTATTCGAAAATTGTTTAATATGAATTTTCGTTTATTTTTATTTGTTTATTCATTTTGGATTAACATTTTCTTACAAGTAATAATTGATACTCAACTTTCTGTTTAATTATTTAACTTATTTGATAAACAAGATGTCTAGTCACTTCAGGTCTAAGTTATTCCATAATAAAATTATATTGTATACCATATAGATTATTTTAGAGTTTAAATCAATTTAATTTTAGGTTGAACCTAATGGTGTTTATCGAGCGAATCGATCGCGAGTTGTATAGTGCTCGATTTGTGCTCGTTAAAAAATCTTGTTGCTCGACTCGACTCTTTGCTCATTAAGCTCGTCAAAATTTTTACCTTCTTTAAATATATGTAAAATATAGTGATATTGTTAGAGCTTAATATAAACGTACAAAATAAAATAAAAAAACGTGAAGATTGAGGAGATAAAGAAACGAACCTGTCATGACCGAGTTAAAGATGAAGTTTATATTCAAGTGTAGAACTCTTTTTAGTTTCTCTACAATTTTAGATGAATAACAAAAGAGAGAAAACCTTAGGGATTTCGGGGATTTAAACTCTTATCATGCTTACGATCATTGGCAAGAGTGAACAGAATTTCATAGTAATTCCAAAGCTTTCATAATATAATAGGGTAGCACACGCAGTTAGAGCAACATAAAACCAGTTGGCAGAGCCAAACCAACAGACGACATACATACATACATACATAACAAAGCAACATAAGCTTTACGTTTACATGTCACACTTGTTTTTCTAATCTTCCAAACTGTGTAATCACTTATTTAAGTAGGATAAAACCAAGCTTCCCAGGCTAACTCAAGGTGTGGCTGGGATACATGACTGCACTCGGATCGGATTAGTATAAAGCCTGTATACGAGTAATGTCTTCTTCGCTAAGGTTCCTTTTGATACTTCCATAATTAAGTATAGGATACATGACTGCACTTAAATCGTCGCTACTCCCAAGGCCGAGAGTGATCCCGATTAAATGCAGGGCTCCGGACAACAGGTCTAGCTCGTCGCTCGTAGGGGAAGATTTAGTGCTCCAGGGTGTGGTGCTGTTATCAAGGTAAAGCCTCCCATCGGGTGGAAAATAAGCATAACCATAGTAGTCGGGGTCTAGTGGAATGAAGGCAATTTTGATATTAGCATTCTCGCCTGGAGATATCCTTTGGAATGCAAACTCAGGGACGGGAACTTGCCATGTTAGGAACGCCACATCGATGATCGAAGTCACTACTTGAAGATCTAAACCTACTGGCAGGGATGAATTAGATAGAAAACCGTAGGTCAGCGGCAAGTTGTTCCATCCCGTACTGGGAAGGGTGTCGTTACTATCCGATTGAAATGTGTGATAGGAAGTTGGTGGACCGACGCCATCTGCTCTACCGTAACTTCCCTGGCCAACCACGAAAGGTAGCAACACAAGGACCGTAAGGAATGCTCCGAGAATCTGATGGCTAAATTTAGCTGCCATTGCCTGCTCTGATGATCTATTGCCTTATGTGTTTAGGGTGCGTGTTTTGGTGTTTGCCTTTACTCCAATTTATAGCAAAAAAAGATAATTAATTATGTTTGCCCTCTTTCATTATTTTAAGGATTAGGGTTTTAAAATACAATATATGAATTGGTCAACATGTATAAGTTCAAGAAATTACATTAGATGGTACGACATAGTATACAGGGCATACTAATACGTAGGTAAGGGTACTACTTTTTTCCTCACTAAAATTAAATATAAAATTTTATTTCCAACAAGCAACCATCAATAACAATAAAGGTAAACTACACCCAATGTCACTTAATCATAAATTTAAGGGTTAATATATAAATAAATGTCAAAACTATACTTCTTGTTAACTTTAGGTGTCTAAACTGTTTTTTGGTAAAAAAAAATATGTGCCTAACGTTTATACCATTACAATTTTAGGTGCATGGTCGTATTATCTTGTGTTTTACCAGGTTGAGTGTACTATTTTCCTCTATTTAGGTTTAGGGAGGTTTTTGATGAGACACTCAACTTGGTATAGGGCGGATACTCTTTATGGACTTTGTAGCCACTTTTAGTGGTATATTAATAAATGAAATTTCTTCTTGTTGAGCAAAAAAAAAGTGCATGGTCGTTAAAGGCCATTTAAAAAATATGTTATCTAGTCAATGCTTGACATGTGATAATAATTTTAATTTAAAAAACTTTAAAATTTTATTTTTAAAAAAAGTCCCGAAATTCTCAAAAATCCCCAAATCCTCACCGTTGCTGCCTCCGATCACAGCCATCGAGCCCACTTCTTCGTTCGTTAGACCCAACAAACTATTATTTCCAATGTGCCATCGCCAAAAATCGATGAACGATGTGCCATCTGAACTAAAATTTCACATTTGTCGTTCACTGTTTGTTTGAAACGTCATTCGTCGATTTCTAGCAATGTCATGTTGAGAGAAATGGACGACTGGGCCCGACGACTGAATGGGTGGGCTCGATGGCGATATCGGTAAGGATTTGAGAATTTGAGGTTTTAGAAATTTGTGGATTATTTTAGAATTTTTTTAGAGTTTCAAGATTTTTTGAAAATTTTAAAATTATTAAAAATAAAAAGTAATCAAAAGAAATAAGAAATTAAAACATACCACATGTTAAATTTTAATTGGTTAACAATTTTAACGACAATTACCTACCATGTACCTAAAATTAACGAAATGAAAGGATAGACACCTATTTTTATCAAAAAAATAGTTTAGGCACCTAAAGTTAACAAGGGGTATAGTTTATGCACTTATTTTATATTAAGCCTAAATTTAATAGAAAACATGTCACTTATCTTCTAAAAGTCACAAACAAATTATTCAATTAAAATATTATTAAAATATGTCACTCCGCCTGTTGCATGCTTTAAGTGTTACGCAAGCGGTGCAAGTGAACACATCACAAGTAATAAAGTGATGAATATAGAGTATCATCTTCACAGGGACTGGTCTTGAAGGACTTGGGTTCTTAACTCCTTGCACTGAAATAAGAAAGTATTTGTGGTGATAGATGGTGGTAAAGAAGTATCTAAAACAAAATAAAGAAAGATTGTAGATGAATAAGGTAATCAATGAGGGAGTAGGTTGGCTTATTAGGATTGAGAGTATGCCGGATGAGTTGCTTTGGCAAGTTGGATGCCAAGGGCAAGTGAGATGTTGAGGCAAGTAGATTGCCGTGGCAAGTAATTACCCAGACAAGTAGTTTGCTGAAAGTAGTACTCTCTGGGAACAATAAAATGCAATAGCAAGCGGTTGAGCCAGAGTATGACTCTTCTCGGCAAGTGGTTGCCCTAGCAAGTTAATTATTGCGGCAAGTCTGATGCCGTGGCAAGTCAATTGTGTCTCCAATGCTCGCCAGAGTGTTCTTCAATGCCTTCACGTTATTTCTAACTTGAAGGCTAACGCTTGTGCAAACCTTGGTGATACGTCTGTCACACGTTACTTTACCAAGAGTGGACACCGTTTTTCCTTGAACTCTTGTTAGCCGTATGAAATTCACTCATTCTCCAAGCTTCCTTCACTTTGTCACTTTTCGGAAACTTGGTTCAATAGGGAATTGATTCCCTTCAGCTCTCGCAGTATTAGGAAACTCGGATTCAATTCAGTCAGTTGACTCCATCAACTCTCATAATGTTTGGAAATCAACTTGATTAAGGAACCTCCAATGGCTGTCACTTCATTAGAGTAAATCCTTCTTACGAATCTCCATTGATCTCATTCTCCCTTTGCTGTCACCGGTTAGGGATTTGAGTTTCAATGGATGATTCTCCCCTCAAGTGTTTATCTCTAAACTACCCAATTTGTAAGAATAAGAATTGAATCAACATTGTGCATTAAACTTAAACCAAAATAAAATCATCCATACAAAACCTCTCAAAACCTAATAACCCAAACCATCTAAATTTAGTTCATGGTTAGGTGAAAAGAAAATACAAAGAATAATTTCCCCAACATGAAGGGTGATGTGCGATTACAAAAATGAAAAGAAGAAAGGAGATGAGCTTCTTAATCTGATCACTTCTTCCACGACCAGCCTTCCCCAAGTCGATCTCTCTCACGAACCGATCTCTAAAATTCAATTTCCTCTTCAAGTGTTTCGATCTCTTTAAATAGATGTAGAGATGAGTTGTTGCGTGAGAATTTGGTGGAGATTGAGCTTCCATTTGAATTTCAAATGTGGGAGATAATCTTGCTGATTTTAAATAATAAATGAGGATAATATCCTTTGCATTTGAATTTGAATTGGGCGGTTGGGAATTTGAATTTGAATCCGCGCCTAACCACTTTGATCCCCTACTTGACATGGAAGGCTTCGGCAATTAACTCGCCAAATCGTCCTGCACCACAAAAGAGTAGCACTTTTCCTACAAAAAAATAATAAAATGCATGGCCAAGCTCATTGGGCCAAGAAACTATGAAAAATGCATGAATGACTAACAATGCAACTAGAAATGGTCTCAAGTCTACAAATAATACAAGCCTAAAGGTTCAAAAAAACAGTACTTTTCAACACTTAACACCGCCATTAAAATTGAAACTAACGTCTAATATAACTTGGTATAATTACATTTTTTAGCTGCCAAAACTTATACATTCTATTAATTTTGTCACAATTCAAAACAAATCGATAAATTTAACTCTTCATATTTAAAATTTCCATCAATTTAGTATTTTTTTGTCAAAGCAAGCAAACTCATCAAATCAAAGTAGTAATTGGATAACTACATTTTATCATAAAGTAGCAACAAATTACTATTAAATTGTTATTATACTAGAAAAATAACATAAAAATATAACATTTCCGAGAGATGAACAAATAATTTAGGAGAAGAAAAAAAATACTAAAATAGTGATTTTTAAACATAAAGGATTATATTTATTGAAATGTTTCGAATTAATACCAAATTGATAGATTGTATAGATTTTGAGGACTAAAACTGATATTATACTAGGTCACGTCTCTATTTTCACATAATATTTAACAGCCATTGAACTGTTTGTAATAATATTTTAATTGAGTGATATTTTTATAATTTTAATTCCAGGTTGCACTGTTGCAGTGTTTACCCTTGTAGGTGGCTGCCGCTTGTGGCCTTGTAATCCACTTTTAGTGGTTTTTTCTATTTATTAATAAGCTATCATTTTGCCAAGATTCATTGATTGATTTAGTGGTTAAGAATGTTCATATTTTTTCATTTTGAATGGGTTCGAATCTTGATATGAGAATGTAACAATTCTCTATTTAATTAAAAAAAAAAAGTAAGTTATCATTTTGCCGAGTTAAAAGAGAAAGTGACCTTAAATGTAATTTACCTATTTTGTCCAATTTTATTTGTGTAAGATGAATAAACAAGAAATAGAATTATATACAAAACTCGAAGAGAAAGTGACCTTACGCGGTTTGCGCTTGTGAAGAATTTTTTACGGTGCTCAGCTCTGATTTGCGTTTTCTCGGTGGTCTATCATTAGTTTCATCCCTTTTTGTGGTTCGTTTTGCCGATGCAGTCAGGTTTCGTATCTATTTTTCGATCGAGTATTTGGATGGGTTTGAAAGAAAACACTTTTCAAAAAATATTTTTTGAGTTTTTCAGTGTTTATTTTGAGAATTCTCTTTATTGAATCTGTTTTTGAGTTTGATTTTGGGTATCATTCTTTTCCTGCAATGGATTTATGATTTTGGGTATCCTTCTTTTTCTGGAATGGATTTATTGATTTAGGGGTTTAAGAATTTTAAGCTTTTAAGAACTGCTTAAATCTCAAACAATGTACCATTTTTACTGCCTAATAATGTTAAAAATGTCAATGAATAAGTATCAATAAGAAGTTAGAACATAAAGATAAGGTTAAAAATGTCACAGTAAAATTAACTACAATTATAAACAAATTTGAGTAATTTAATACTTATAAGAAAATACGGTAACCTTTTAAAAAAATTTACAATATAATTTTATTATAAAATTAACTCAATAAAAAATAAAAAATAATAATAAAATTTGTAATGTGTGTAAGTTTCACTGAAAACAGATTATAAAAATTGTTTTTTAAAAAAACTACGAAACAACAAAAAATGATTTATACAATTTCATCCAAACACGTGAAAATGGTTTCCGTAATCAATTTTACAAAAAAAATGTACTTCATTTTTCAGAATTCATTTTTCGAAAATAGTTTTCAGTGAAATAAACGGACCCTTAAAATATCTAAATTAATTTTTAAAAAATCCACAATCAGTTTTGTGTTGATTGTCGACCTTAAGTGATTTTCTTTTCTCTTTTTCACTTCAAGTGTTATTATGTTTTTATTAATTTAAAAAAGAACCCGTTGAGTGGTCCCAGTGATAAAGGATGACGTATTTCATCCAGGTGACCTGGGTTCGAGCACCATGTGTGCACGATGTGTGTGCGTCATTAAAAAGGCTAAAAAAAACTGAACAAATACTACCATGTAATCACACCAACATATTCAAAAACATATCCACTATCAGTTTTGTGCTGATTGTCGACCATAAGTGATTTTCCTTTCTCTTTTTCCCTTCAAGTGTTATTATGTTTTTATTAGGTTTTATTTTGTCTGTTCTTGTGATATGCTTCTTGTCTGCTCTCATGGCATGTTTTTTCAGGGTTAGTTTTGACAATGCCTCTTTAGATCTAAATGTCATTTATTTGATTATCTCGTTGATCTATCCATGAATTGGACTCTTGAGCTATTTTTTGTATAACCACTGGTATCCAACTCATTAGATGACTAATTTAAAACAAGTACTGCGAAGTCCCATTATCGGGTCAACTATCCCAATTCAGTTGCTTCACTTACAATACAATCATCGATGTTAAGTCGCAAACGAATTGTAGTAATGATTGTTTGTCAACGAATCACTATTGTTATATGTGTTTTAATGTTAGTGATGATGTGTTTACCATCTTTCACTGATAGTTGGTGTTTTGTTTGTTCTATCGTTTGCTTCGAGCTGTTTGGTTGGGTTTTAACCCTTCCTTATATGATCTGCTCGTATTATTACATGGCTAAATTGTGAACTTTGATAGGTTACGGAAGATGTTCAATTTATGTGATTAGTTTATCCTTGTCTTGCACTCTTCATATAATTTTGATTACTTCCTCCTCATTTAATAAAATTTTAACAACATTTAGAGCAAGTGGTTAAAAGCTCTCCGTTGACACCTCCCCTCCCCCTTGATTGTAGGTCTAGACCCGATAAGAGTAAATTTACCCTTCCCTTCCCCCTAGGTAGAAATTGTTCAAAAAAATAAATAAATAAAATTTTAACGACAATTATTTCAAAATATATCCACAATTTTAATAGTAAAAAGAAATCATAATTAATAAAAAATTAATCTAAAACTTAATGGAAATGAACTAATAATATTTATTAAACCTTGGTGCATAGTATACTATTAGTTTAATTTAGGCATAATGTCAAAAAATATCCTTAATGCTTAATTAGATAGTTACTTAGTCTCCTATTTTTTTTTGAAACATTTTAATCATTAACATTTCGTTTTGCTTCAAAATGGTCATCCATAGATGAAATATGTTGGTCAACTACAATAAACAACTTGAAATGACACGTCGGCATAAAAAATAATTTTATATTTTATACAATTTTATAAAATTATTTATAAAATTATTTTTAGTCATCCAATCAAGTCAGCACACTTGTCTATATGACACTACTATGTCAGCTTCTACTGCCATATATGTTTATCACGTCATTTTAAGTCATTTATCGTTAGCTGTCTAACAATTTTCATCCATGGAGGGATCAATTTGGCCAAAAATAAAGGTGAAGGTTAAAATACTTCAAAAAGAAGAATACCAGCCAAAATGACTACTTATTCAAATGTCATGAGACATATCTTAGCACTACATCTTTAATCTAATCCAAATTAATTCTAAATCAATATCATATAATAAGTCAACCTAAATATTACTTTGCAAAATGATAATTTATTAATGAATAAGAAGCCCTTGAAAGTGGATTACAAAGTAAATTATATAATAAGTCAACCTAAATATAATTTAATCTAATAATAATATCAGATTATACAAATATAAAATTACAAGTAGGTTATATTTTTATTGCTCGGAATAATTCATGGACCATGGTGACATAAACTTAATGGCTACATTAGATTTTGTCAGTTAAAACAGGACAGTTGAATTTTACTAAAATTATATACATTAGTTTTTAAAATTATCAACCCGGGTATTACCATTTACCAAGTCACACCCACAATCGCCCATTGCCCATTGGAAACGACAACTAAATAATAGTATGTTGTTTGCCCACATAATATATTAATAATATTTTTTTTATATTTTTTTTATTTATTTGGAATTGTCATTAAAAATGTTGGGAAAAATTATCAATTTGATATTTTATATAATATACATACATATATAATATGGAAAATACTTTGATACATAAGCTTAAATCTACACAAACCTTTCAAATTTATAGTTTAGAGATTTAGACTGTAGTTTAGGGTTTAGGGATTTAAATTGTGGGGTACATAATTTAAGGTTTATGGTTAGAATTTAGAGATTTAGGTTGTAGTTTAGGGTTTAGGGAGTTAGGTTGTGGGGTACAAAATTTAAGGTTTATGGTTAGAATTTAGAGATTAGGGTTTAAGATTTAGGTTTTAGGGTGTTAAGGCTAGGAATTTATGTTTTAAATTTTATAGCTTAAATATAAAAGGTTGTGTAAATTCTTTTTACATAACTTGTGTCTTAAAATACAACCCATATAATATACAGATGAAGACCTAAAAAATATGAAAATACACTATAAAATAAGCCAACAGTCTATACTAGGAAGGTTGGGTTCATGCTTTGTCAATTTTTCAAGGCCTTAGACAGGCTCCTAGGATCTAGTTGGAAGAGGATTTTGATTACCTTCAAATTTAAATGTCTTCCTTAGTCAATTTTTTTAAAAGAAAACTTATATAAAGATTGGTCAATTTTTCAGAAGAGCTTTTCGACAGGTTAAAAGAGGCTAGAAAAACTGCAACTTGGTAAGCAACTTGGTTTAGGTGTAATTCCGATGAGCTATTTTGTTCTCTTAGTAAGATTATCTTGTTTGAGGTTTTATTATTAATAAAATAAATTTTGATTGCGCCTTGCGAAAAAAAATTATTATTTACATCAACTTGTTATGGTGACTCATGTTGATTCCAATCGAAAACTGTGAAGGATCTCACAATGAACTTCGCTAGAATCGAAATGGACTCATCCAAATAATTGGTCAGTCAGTGACTGCAAGTTTATTACCGATTAAATTTGCAGATTCCTTTGACAATAGATAGTTTCTACTATGGGGGCAATAGTCACATACGAAGCTATTAAGCACTTGAGAGAGGCTGTTGCCCTCAATTGGGAGAATTTTTTTTTATCCTTTAATTTTTTATATTTTTTTCGAAAAAATAGTATAATTATAAATTTACCCCCTTATTGTTTAAAATTTATGTTGCCCCTTATCTTTAAATCTTGGCTCCGTCCCTAGTAATAGTGTAGATCAACAAACTCTAATACTAAGTGAGAAACCACCGCCGGTGACCAAAGATAAAAGGTGAAATCAAAGTAAAAAATGTGACCAAAGAAAAGAAAAAGAAAAACAAAATTTTGAATTTTTATTAAAATGTTAATTTTCAACCAACAATCAGTTTGTCTAGCAGGATAAAATACTAGGTCTCTTAAGTAATGTCAAAGGTTCAAATTCTAATGTGAATAGAGAAATCTGAGTTAGGAGGGCCGCCCTCATATTAAATTTCTATAAAATTTAATCTGAATTAGTTAATCAATAAGTCGGATCTTGGCTCCGTCCCTAGCAATAGTGTAGATCAACAAACTCTAATACTAAGTGAGAAACCACCGCCGGTGACCAAAGATAAAAGGTGAAATCAAAGTAAAAAATGTGACCAAAGAAAAGAAAAATAAAAACAAAATTTTGAATTTTTATTAAAATGTTAATTTTCATCCAACAATCAGTTTGTCTAGCAGGATAAAATACTAGGTCTCTTAAGTAATGTCAAAGGTTCAAATTCTAATGTGAATAGAGAAATCTGAGTTAGGAGGGCCGCCCTCATATTAAATTTCTATAAAATTTAATCTGAATTAGTTAATCAATAAGTCGGATATCGATTGTTGAAAAAAAAATCAGGCTTATGCCCATTACATTATTTGTTTATATAGCTCAATGTCTAACATACAATCTTTAACCAACTACTAACAACCTAACTACCAACAGCCCAATAAGCCTTTTATCTTTTTACCGCTTTAGTTTATATGTTTAGAGTGCGTGATTCGGGAGAAATTATATAATAGGCCATTTTTACAATTATTGAATATTCTGAAATAAATTATAAGGGGAACCATAAAGAAAATGGAAGAATACTCATTAACAATGTAGGCCCAAAACTTACAGCTTTAGGCCATTCCTATCTCAGGTTTTATATAGCCTAGACTGGAGTCTAACTAACTGTCACTATGAGTTCAGTTAGTTAGGCCCAACAGTCGTTTTAACAATTTAACTAATTCTGTTATAACAATAAAAATCAGCTTTTTAATAATCACAGCGTTTATAGTTTTAACCAATAAAAATTATTTATTTTATTATTTTTTATATTATCTTTTTATCGAATGAATCTTCACTCGGTAAAATTTGTATTTTAAATTTGAGTTACAGTAAATATGAGTAAAATTTTACTTAATAAAAAGATGACATGATAAAAAAAATTAAAAAAGTGAATGGTTTTTATTGGTTGAGAATTCAGTATGCATGGGATATGGCTGTTTGCTGTATCATCGTTGAATTGGAAAGTATGGATGCTCTTCGGTTTTTAAATAGAAGGCCACAATTTCAAGGGGTGCTGGGTATTGCGATGCATGTTTTCGAATTGTTTCGCCTCGATTGGGTAGTATCCTTTCAGCACATTCTTCGTAGTGGCAACATGGTTGCTGATCAGTTGGCAAAGATTTCAGTATGGAGAATTTTGCGGTTCTTGTTTACAGTGTTCCACCGATTGTAGTTGGCCATTTGTTGCAGGAGGATGGCTGTCAGTAGCAGTGGCGGAGTCAAGAATAAAGTATGAGATATGAAATATTTTAAACCACTACAATAAGTATTATTGACCCATACCCCAACAAATTAAGTGGGGTTAAATCTAATATTTCCTATAAAATTTCTATATTATCAAATTAAAAATCTTATATCCAACAAATCAAGTAGGGTCAATTACACCCCCAATTATAATGCTACATCCGCCCATGGTTCGTAGCGCATCCGAGTAGTCTCTATGGTGTTTTACTGCTTTGTTTAGTTTTAGAGTGTTATTAGCCACAAATTTGTGTTTGATTATGTAATGGATGGACGGGTATTCCCGTAGATTTTTGTACTTGCTTCCTTGTGTACCTTTTTTTTTCTAACTGGATTTAAGAGTTTTAACGAGACACACGGTCGTAATACTTTTTTCATCAAAAAAATAGTTAATATTTGAATAGGAATCCTCAGCCTCACCTAATGAGCAGTGCCCCCTTCAAGTTCACGTGGCTTTATATATAGGATAATTACAAATTTTACCACTTAATTTTACTCTCACTTCTGTTTTGGTCACCAAAATTTAATTTCCTAAGGTGAACATACTTCAGCGGAAACGTTACATTAAATTTAGATTGCAAAACAGGGTTCACATGCTCAACATTTCACATTAGGGACCTAAATATAATTCATGCAAATTATAGGGTCTTTAACACAATTAAGATTACCCAACCTTAATTAATCCATTTTCATGCTAGCGTATTAAATTCCAGCTCAAAACGGTCATCTAAGCTCACTCAATTGCATTCATAACAATCAGGGACTGAATTGCAAGATTTCCCAAACTTCAGCAAACAAGATTACACAATAATCAACATAGTGTACCGATACAGGCAAGCCCGTACCGATACAGCTTAACTAACAAAACGGCTACCCGTACCGGTACACATATAATCGTATCGATATGGTGTGTTGACCCACCCGTATCGATACAGCCTTAACCCCGTACCGATCCCCCCTTTGTTATCTCAAAACTCGAAATTCCAGTGGCTAAAGCTCGTACCAATACAGTACCCTGTGTATCGACACGACTTATTAAATTTGAAGGGATCGTTCCGATACGCGTACCTGTGTACCGACACTAGTACATAATTTTCCTTAAGGCGTACCGATACGGTGGCTAGGCATACCGATACCCTATGCTTTATTTCGATGAAATGAGCCTGATCAAGACCCCGCGTACTGATCCTTGGGTACCCGTACCGGTACGTAGAGGCCTGTAATGACCTCTAGGTCCAACATATGACACTTTGGCTCCTTCTAAACAACCTTAACACATTTCTAATCAACATATAACATCAGAAACATGCTTGCTCATCAACATACTAGCATTTTAAGCAAGTCTAGCTAAATCAATCACAAAGTCTATAGGCATGCTCCCTAGTCAACATCCAAAACACAAATCCAACCACATCTCAAGCACTTTAAACCACTTACAAGTCCAATCCAACATATAAAACTTGTACAAACATGGAGTTTAGCAAACAACCCTCCCAAACAACAAACACCCCATTGCCTTTATTACTACAAGTCTATTTCGTAATCATACTTTCGCAAACACAAGTCCTTGGATGTCCTTTTTGCTTGCTCGCTGCCTCCAACCTCTAAATCCCTGAATTGATGGAAAAAAAGAGCGTAAGCACACTAGGCTTGTAAGGAGTGCTCCAAAACAAAACACCATCAATGCATTTAAAACCATTTTATAAACCTTTTTAGAACCCACTTACCAAAACACTTTTAAAACATCATTTCAACATCATGCCTTACCAAAACCATGCACTTAACATAACCAAAACAACATATTAAACCATATGCAACATGTATCATGGATTAACAGCAATATCCCAATTGCTAACCTCAATTTAACCTTTCACATGCATATTACCAATGCAAGGCTTAAAGAGTAAAACATGGTCAAACCATCATTAAACCACACAATCCATTTCATGATTCATCATCAATTATATTGGCTTACAAGTGATCATTTCCCAAGTTCCACTGTACAAATTATAACATCGGATACACGGATTCAACAAGTGTTCACCCAACACTTAACATACAATCTATCGGTATTTAAAAAATTTAGCAATAGGATTTTTTGATACACATAAACCCATCCACCGTTGCGGTACCCGTGGTAGAGTTTTCGGTACACATAAACCCCTTAACACCACTCATCGGCTAGATGTATAGCCCACTAATGGGAGTCTTCGGTATAATTTAAACCCATCCACTGTTAGGGTACTCGGATAGGGTTTTTGGTACTCCAGATCTAAACCTCTCAACATCCAAGGAAACTTTTTATAGTGCACTATCAATCCTATGGTCGGCCAACTATATCCGATGACTTTTCCAATTTCATACCATCACTGGCCAATATAATTCATTTTATTAGCATTAACCCACTATTTTCTTATGCATCATCAAAATCATTAAACCAATGCAATCAACCTTGCATTAACCAATATTCAAAAGCATTAACAACACATGTATTGCCTCATAATGCATCATCATCTTTCTATAATCAATTTACATTATTAAATCATGCTCAAAACATGCATATACATTGAGTAATTAAACCATTTAAAATAAGTGCATAAAATCAATTGTCAAACCGAGTTCGAGAGAGAAATCATCTTTTACTTACTTCAGAGCTTAGACCAACATTTAAAGCTTGATCTAAACTCCCAAACACAATTTTCAAACCTTTGAAAAGCTTAAAACACGTTCTCACTCACCAACAACAGAAAGCCTCGCTTGCTGTTGTAAAACCGCACCACTAAAGCTTTTGAAACATTGATACAAGCTTGAGGATCAACCTACCATGTTTTAACCATCACAAAACAGAGGTTTTAACGCATCAAAATGAATTCAACATGCCAACAACATCAAATTGCAACATTCCTCATCAATTTCTCAATAATTACCCTTCTATACTAACCGAAAACATCACCAAACAACTCACAAAATTTACCCAACCACAACCTATGGATCTCATCTATCAATTAACATCAATTACCATCCAAAAACACATTAACATCATCATTATGCCTCCAACAATCATTAAACACCCACAGCTCCTCAAAAACTCATAGCTAACAACCTAGAAAATTAGAGATTCATATAGTTTCGGGACTCCATTGTTAAAATCCAATTATTAACATTATAAAACATCAAAATCATGTTCTAATTTAATCAAGAACACAACAAATCATATCCAATTCGAAATCTCATCAATCTCCAGAATTATTTACCCAAAGTCTAATATCATACTTTCTCCCTTAGTTTGAATCTAGACACTCATCTTATACTTCTGTGGCTAAGGGAAAGGTTGAAGAAGACATCACTTGTGTTTTCTCTCTCTTCCTAGACTTCAACGTGGGGTAGCCTTGCAAATTAAGCTTTTTTCCTCATTTTTTATTTAATGAAAATTTAGCCTTTAAAACACATATGATGTCATCTCATAAGGAAAATGGTTTAACTTAACCTTAAAAGAGCCACAAAGTTTAGCTTATACTTCAAGCTATTTATTTCACATTCCTTACAATTTAGTTTTCAACTTATAACTTCATATTAAGCCTCATTGAACTGAAAATAATCATGCTAAATAATTCAAGGACCAAAACTGAATGTCAAAAAAATAATTTTTGATCACTGGAACAGACAAATTATTAGATTGATTTTAGGGGTGTTACAGTAACAAGGTTAGTAAGTTGAAGTTCTTACTAGTAGAAGCATTGACACAAGGTGATGATAGAATCACTATATCGCGTCACCGTCGTTGCTGCTAAGTATTTGAATCTAGACACTCACTTATACTTCGCACCTCCAAGGTTCTACTCTTACATTTCTCATATATTTTGTTTATTTATTTTTAGGTTTAAGGATTAATTTAGCCTTCAGTAAAACAATAAAAAAAACTATTTAAGCCCTCATATTATTTGCACTCAATTTTGCCCTCATGAAGATTTTACACCCAATTTAGTCCACATAATTCAAAATATTCTATAAAGTTGACTACATTGACTGTAGTAGACCATGAATGATGACGATTAACACGGTCAATATTACGGAATGAGTTAATTGATCATAATTTGAATTATAAGAGTTAAATTAGGTGAGAAAAAATTATGTGGATTAAACTAACTTTTTAATTTTTTACTAGTGCTAAACTTATATTTAAGCCTAATTTTAATAAGATAATAAAAAAATTGTTGGAATCCCGTTCTCAATTATTAGGGTTGTTTTTTCTTAATACTCATGATAATTTTCCATTGATTCTAAAACTGAATGAATGAATCGATGATTATTCCGTTCAATTAAATTTTTTCGAAAAAGTTCGGCTTAGTTAAAGATTTAAAATTTTCTATTAATTCGATTCGGTCACCGACCGAATTATGGATGAGGCAAACTACAAAAGGCGGCAATACGTGTCAAATTATTTCAGTTTCGAACATATTTTAGTTCTTTTTGTTTGTGTACGGAGTATTTATGTTATTTTCATATTTATTATATAATTTACCATAATTATTTATTTTAAAAGAATTTTTATATTTATATTATGTCTCGATTCAAATCATATTTCATATGATTTATTATACGGATTCGATTTATTAAGATTATGTTTTTACATTATCTTTTATGTTAGAAGTATTATAAATTTAAATGAATGTTTAATTTTAATTCATTTTCTTGTGTCTGGCAAATAATTTAGGATTGATACGAAGAATTTTTCCTGTGTAGTTGTGCAAATCATTTAAGGTTGATACAATGAATTATTGGTGTGGACAAACTGCAAAAGCTGCCAATACATGTCGATCATATCATTTTAATTCACATAAAATTTGATTCTTTTTCAGGTGTCTTGTAAATAATTTAGAATTGATACATAACATTATGTTTTTATTCTGTTTTGATACTCTGATTGTTAAACTTAAAAACTGACGGATGATGACATGATTTATTTTTAGTTGAGATAATAACATTTTTACTTCTAAAAATTTATACATGTCTATCAGTTTGGTCCAAACTCTCTTTAATGATACTCGTCGTATTTGGAAATTAATATACAAGTATGATTTGATTGAAGGAAATCATACAAGAACCTAGACATATGGTTATATGCCTTGTTAAAAACTTCTTTAATCCTAATTGGAGGAAAAGGGTACATACAGCCAATACACGAAACAAAAACAAAACCAAAGAGCAATTAACATAAAAGACGGAAAAAGACTAAAGTCTTGATCCGCAAAACCGCGAGTAGAAGCAGCCTTTTAATCGATTTAAAAATATTGAATTATTTAAATCGACTCGACTTGAAAAAATATAATGTTAATGACCAAAACAGAAAAAAAAAACATAAAATTAATAATAGTTTCACTAAAAATAATAGTTCAATGATTAAAATAGAAAAAAGTAATACCAATATACTTTACCCTAATATTTATATAAAATTAAGTAAATTCTAACACATTCTTTTGTTTTTGTGTAACATCATGTTTTATTTTATGTTTTAGGTAACTGTTTGAATTATATAAATTTTAAAATACTCATATATTTGTATTGCACTAGTGTTTTAGTATCATACCATATTTAGAATATTAATTTTTTATTCCTTATTAATAATTATTTATTGTAGTAACAATTAATTATTGTTTTATCTTTCTTTTTTTCATCTCTGATTTTTGTTTTGTATATTTGAGTTTTGTTGTTTTATTTTATTCAAAAATGTTTTCTTTCTTACGAAAATGATAAATGTTTTTACGTACTTTTGTAGAATGTTTCTATTTCTATTAGGGTTGAATTTATCATCGTATATAAAGTTGATATTTATTTTAATTTTTGCTAGTTTACCATAATTTTGAACCCTTACGGTGGTTTTCTTAAATTATAGGTGCTAGCAATCATCACTGAAATATTGTAATTGAATTGTGATAAAGTTAATTGTCATTTGTGAACGTTTCGTTGAGTTCTATTATTATATCAATATTGGTGACAGGACCAATTTTTGTTATTTAGCAACTATTAGAAGAAATGACTGGTTAATAATTTTAAAAATTTTCTCCTTCGAGATCATAAGTTTTTATTATATTTTTCTTTCTTTATTTAATAAAACTAATTACTTGTTATATTTTATTAACCTGCTAATAGATACAATCTTATCCTATTTAATTTTTGTGAACTTAAATATTTTAATAATTTTTAATAAAATTTTGAATTCAGATATTAAATTTATTGTAAGAGGATGAAAACAAAGCAAGTAATTAAAAGTTTTTGGGTATAAATAGGTATCAAGGCAAACACCAACACCCACTCTCTAAACACATAAACATCCACCCTAGCTTGCAATGGCAGCTAAATTTCCCCATCAACTGTTGGGAGCATTCTTCGTGTACCTTGTGTTGTAACCTTTTGTAGTAAAGTCCAGACCCGTGCAACTCGAACTTCCTCAAAATCAGAAGCAAGGCCAGAGAAGAAGTAGCGGTAGCTCGGATGACATCGGTCGACCAACTTTCGACGGCTTATTTCATTTGGATGTCAACCACACCCTTTCCAGTGGGAAATGGTACGACTCCCCGCTGACCTACGACTTCATATCTACTACCACCGCACCGCAGGGTTTGGATCCTCAAGTGGTGATCGCCGCCATCGACACGGCATTTCGGGAATGGCAAGCTGCCGTCCCCGAGTTCGCGTTCCAAAGAATATACCCAGGCGAGAATGCTCATATTAAAATTTCTTTCACCACACTGAACTCCAATAATCAGAGAGGTTCAGACAAGGCTTGAATGTTGACCTTCAATTGCATGTGAGAGCAGGTCCGCTTGGGATATTCTCTGAGTTAGCCAATAGCGTGAAGGTATTTGAGCGGCTTCAGAGCTCAGCATCTAATCAGTTCGAAGATTATAGAGGTCGTGATATGGAGACCCGGGATATCATGGGTACTTCTCCCTATCTGCATGAGAAGATTCATTCTTCGAGGAGTTTGAAGAGAGTTGCTTCAGACCAGTCGTCGAGAGTCAGCTTAGGATCTAGATTGAGGGTTCGTAGAGGTTCTTTTCTTTTTACGCCAGAAGGGAGTGTTGATGGTTCTGTTAGAGCACCGCTACCACCGGCGTGTGAGTATTGTGGCCTACATCACCTTGGGATGTGCTTCTTGTTTCAGAGAGTTTGTTATAGGTGTCGAGCACAGGGCATATGGCAAAGGACTGCCCAGTCATGGATGATGACTGATCAGTTCAGTCTTAGAGGTTGGCTGCTTTCCGTCACGATCAGAGTCTTGCTCGAGGCAGAGTTAAGGCACTATTAGGCTATCGAGGTGAAGGTGCTGTGAGATCCACCGCCAGGGTTGGCGTGCGGGGCGTTGCTAGGCAGTCTACAGCCCAGATTAGAGTTGACAGTATTACGACCGAGGATATGTCAGGTAATTAAGTTTTGTGTTGGTTTCAGCTGTTGCGTTAACCGTTTAGCTCTTCTGTTGTGTAATAGACTGGTTTCTTGTGATATGCATCTTGGTAAATCTTGGGTTTGTTGTTGCTTTAGATGGCAATTAGATTTGCATCCCTTGCTAGATAAGGTTTTTATCGTAGATGGATGTTGAGAGTGCATATGTGTCGTAAGATGTGAGCGAGAAGTTATGAAGTTTTAGATTGCTTGAATATAGTTGTTAGTGTTGGTTGTGTAGGGTCTTAACCTCTCTAAGGTGGACGTTGTTCTCTATAGTGCTAGCTCAAGGAAGGTTCTATAGGTTACAAGGTATTTTTAGCTTGCGTTGTAGACATGAGGGTTATGAGTTTCTAGTCTTAGTGTTGTGGGTGTTTTGAGGGTATGGTGGTACCCATGGTGAGTGAGAAATCTTACCGGTTGATTGTGGTTTAGAACCGCGATAAAGGTAAGGTTGAGTTCGTTGTTAGGGTCCATTGCTTCGTGGCATGGTACTTAACGAACTCTTTGTTAGGGCACACTTGTGCAAATGACCATTTGGGTATCATTGCCAAGTACTTTGCATTGATCGTGTTTGCATGAGAGTAGCTTGTATGGTGATTTGGATGTGTTGAGCCGTAGTGTAATATTAGAATATCGTTGTCAGTTTCGTGAGATCGGCGACCTTGTTTGGCCATAGAATGTGAGAGCTTCGCTTGTTGTTTATCGGAGTAAGTAACCGTAGAAAGGGGTAAATAAAGGTTGTGATGAGCATGGTGGAGGTCTTAAGGGCGAACCGTGAGGATAGTTTCTTGGCTTGTGCACCTGTTGAACTAGATCTGGTAGAGTTGGAGGATTATCCAATAGAATTCGACCAAGTTGTTATTAGTTAAAGTAAGCAGTGCAGAAGTTATCAGAGTGGCGCAGCGAAAATTTGGATCAATAGTTGTGTCAAGGGTAATCGGATGGTTACTTTGCAAAGAAATATTTTTAGACGGCGATCCTTGAGAGCAATCCGATGGCCTTCCACGTCTGATGATTGGGACCGAGGTAAGGGTGAGGAAGAAGGTGCTTAGACCTTGCAAGTTGAATGGCTAAGTTTTGGGTTGCTTGTGTAAGTTCCTAAGTGACGGTGGTCTTTGCTCGGAACCAAGTGGTTGAAATCGAAAGTGGTTTTCGGTCGTGTGAAAACAAGTTTGGATAAAAAGAAGTTTTAAGTTTCGACTTGGTGGTTCGAGTCTAGGGAAAAGAGCTGTTAGTTCAAGGTAGATTAATGATAATGATCGGTTGTTGGGGTTTTATTTATCCTTTAATGGTTTGACTGGGATATGGTTATTAGGCATGATGCGTTCCTAGCAATAGTTTGCGAAGGTGGTGCAGCGTTTTGGAGCGAATAAAGCCAAAGTTTAGTTTGGTTGTCGGATACTAGTAGAAATGATTGGTTAACCTAGAGAGAATCCCTTATAAGTGAGCCCTTTAAGTTGATGTTTGAGCAGCGCGGCTCGAGGTTGGTTATGTTACCATGCTTAGCGGTTCGTCATAAGTGTCATTAGTTGTTAGAAAATGGGTCGTTGAAGATCTTAAGAGAAGCGTTAAGAGCGCATGGTTTAGTGTTAGGGTTCTATTTAAGGTGGATTGAGGGAGAACTCTCCCTAATCAAGGTGATCCTGTTAGAATGGTGACGTGGTTAGATCTGTTCGAGTTGCATCTCTCTTTCATCCATCTAAATTTTGAGGACAAAATTTCTTGAAGGAGGGGAGAGTTGTAATGACCCAGATTTTTGAGTCAACAATGGGTGTTGACCCGGGTCTTGGATCGACGTGTCGAGCCGAGATGTTGGGCCATAATGGGCCTTCATACGTTGTGGGCTTGCTTGGTGGTTTTGGGCTTAGCTTATGTTGGGCTTAAGGAAAGGTATTGTGGTAAAATCATAATTGGGGGAGACAAGCGTTGATGCCTCATTAAGGTGGGCTGCCATCCTTTTAAGAGGGTGAAGTCACCCTTGTCCTCCCTCTCTCTCTTTATCTCTTTCTTTTAATTTCCACCTCAACCCAAAGTAAAAGATGGAAACTTGTTGTGGAGGAGTGTGAATCTCGGATTGACCATCAAGGACGAGTTTATCAGTATCAAAAGATCTTCTTTTCGAGCTAAACATCATTGGTTTTGGTGGGAGTTAGGTTTGAAGCTTGGAGCAAGGAAAGAGAGGTGGAAGAAGCTTGGTTGTTGCTTAAGTTCATGAATCTTGCTAAAGGTCAGTACATCTCTGACTCCTACATTTTATGAGCCTCATAAGATGATTTCCTTGCTTGGTTCTATGTTTATGGGTTACTTAGTTAGAGTTCTTGAGCTTTAAACTCCTCTAATGGTAAATCATGTTTTGGGAGTTGATAATGGGAAAAACTGGTAGGAAACCACCTAATATACTCCAAATAACTTGTAGGAAGACTTTGAGACTTAACCACGGGGGTTAAGGGTGGGATTGGTGTAATCCTGAGCTCCAGGTTTCGAAATATGAGCTCGAGTACCGGTACGGGGTGGCTGAGTACCGATACTCCTTTGTATATTGAGGAACGGTGTGTGAGGGGTGTACCGGTACGTATCCCCGTGTATCAGTACCCCTCAGTCAAATGAAAATCCAGTAGCGCCTAGGTGTACCGGTACGCAAGGGGCGTATCGGTACGCACTGTTACATTACCTGGGATATGCCTAGCGTACCGGTACGGGCTTAGATCGGTACGGGGCGATCCTAGTACCGATACGAGGTAAGAGCGTATCAGTACGGCTTGTGGTCTAACTCTTCAAACCTAGTTAGGGTATCGGTACTCATGGGGGAGTATCGATACCAAGAGGGCGGTACCGATACTCACCTTGGAGTATCGATACTCGCTGGGCAATCTGCCAAAGAAAGTTTAGTACGCGTTCTGGGGTTCTATAATTCATGGTAAAGGGTCTGATATGTCCCTAAAGGTATAAAATAAACTCTAAAACTGAGAAATCGAGGTTAGCAACCCGTATGAGGATTAATGGCTAAGGGCTTGGTAATAGTTGGATGAGTTACTTGGAATGATAACCCATAGGGATCCGTGGTGGATCAATTATTACTACGGGGTAGCTTAGGGTACTTGCTGTATGCTGAAGGGATACCCATGTAGGCTGGTTGTCGTGAGTAATGAGATAATCTAATGAGAAAGGCGTAAACGAATCCTAAAGTCATATATTAAATAGGTAACCAATGAGTCATGCCTTGGGGCATTGATAATGGTTGGCTGGATGCCTTTATCTCTCGATGAGATATAGTGATGCTCGAGGGAGCATGTATTGGCGCATATGTCTTGGTTAGGAAATCTTAATGTCCTAGAGTCAGTGCAAGGGCACTTAAATAAGGGGATGGGTACCCGGGCTATGTGATCGAGTACATCCGACGTATTCACGGGCTATGTGATCTGGATGCACCCCGAAACCTATCCTTGGGCTATGTGATCAGGATATGGAAATACAACTCGAAGGGCTATGTAATCTCGAGTAACTCGATGGGCTATGTGATCTCGAGTAATCCTGTTCGGCAATGTAATCGCAGGATAAGACTGTTTGTGGCTATTGTGGTCCAAGTATGTCTAGGACGTATCTGTGGCTATAGTGATCCGGATATGATCCTTACCCGACGACTATGTGATCACGGGTAACCCGATGGCTGTGTGAGCACGGGAAAAATAGTAGGGCTTTGTTGGCCATTAGGGAATGTATATTATTTACGTTGTTGAATGGATAAGCGGTGTTGGCTTGTTTACCCTTGGGCTATGTGATCAAGGTAGGGTTGTAACTCGATGGGCTGTGAGATCTCGAGTATGGGCTAGATAACCCTTGGGCTATGTGATCAGGGTAGGAGATGCAACTCATTGGTCGGTGGGACCTCGTGTATGGTAAGCCTGGGATGGCTTGGTTGTCTTCTTACTAATAGTGGTATCTTGAGACAGTTGTAAGCTCTAGCTAGGATAGGTTAGAAGATGATCCTTAGATGTTGAGAAGTCTTTCTGTGCACTCTCGATTATATTATCATGTATGCTTGTTTTATGATATTCATGAACTGTGGTAGAGTAGAAATGTACCACTGAGCTTTGTTAGCTCAGCGTGCGGAATAGTGGTTTCTTCCGTGCGTAGGTTGACAGGTCGCGTTTGGAGGAGCACATCGAGGAGGATTTTCAGCATCGAGCCAATCTCAGAGTACAGTACTTGATGTCTAGTTTGGACTGATTGTATTCGTAGGACCTTACCACAATCGAGTCTGTATTTTCATTTTGATTTTCTGTTATTCGGTCAAACGGTGTACTTTATGTGGAACTCGTATTTTGTAAACCCTTTTAATCTCTTTATTTACGTGGACTTTATGGAAATAGATCATTTTAAGAATTTCCAACTTGTGGTTTTAAATAAGAAATTTTGATGGGTCAGTTTTGGGTGACCCATAAGTGACGCTTCGGATCTAGGACAGGTTCGGGGTGTTACATGTTTGTTGATGAAACGTGTTGAGCAAGGCACGGCTCTTGACTATAAATATGCTTTATTGGCATCTTCAATTTTTTTATTTCACTGATTGATTGAAAGTTGGAATAACAACAACAAGAAAGAAGAAGAAAATAAACAATTGTTTTTGTCATAATGGTTGACTCATATGTGGTAGTGAGCGATGAGTTTCATTGCACGGCTGATCCTGATGAGTTCTTGAGAATGCTGGAAAGTCGGAGCATTATCGTTGTTAGTCACTTTTAATACCGTTTTAGTTTGCCAAAAAGGGCATTTCGTCTGAGCGCATGTTCTTATGAGGGAGGTCGTGGTATTTGATTCCTTTTTTTGCTTTTGAGGATAGGTTTCATTTACCACTGCATCCATTTTTTGTAAAGTGGCTAAATTGGTTTGATGTTGTGCCAGATCAACTTAGTGAAAGCAGTTGGGCAACCTTGGTTTCATTCTTCTTAACTTGCAAAATTCTCGGGGATGAGCCTTATATTGATGTATTAAGTTATTTTTATAATGTTATGGCTGATCACAATAAGAATGCGAAAGGTTTTATAACTATTAGTCATCGTAAAGGAAAAGAGTTGGCAATGAGTAGTGGTACTGATAATCTTTGTTGGAATAAGTCAAAATATATAAAAGTGGAGTGTACCGTCAAAGAATTTTTGTTTCCTATTGTATGTCATCGTCTAGCCAAGGATAAGGTTGTGCTGCCAGATGTGGAAAAAAGTCAATTGCTGAAATAAAGCTTCTAGGAAGACTAAAAAGTGATTCACCATCATGTGTCAAAAAAATATGCACTCTCAGAAATATTTAGGGTGCATTGTCTGGAGGAGAAAAGCCCCAATGGTTGGGACAAAATAGGTTTTGATGTATTTCCAGATGGATCGTTGGCTAACGTGTCTACCTGCACGGAGGCTTGGCCTTTTGGTGAATGGGGTAACAAAAGAGTAGCGAGGATTCTTCTGGGTGGTGAAGACAAGCCAGAGAATTTTTTCCCGAATATACGAGCTTTTGTAGGCGCCCTTAGAGATGTCATGAAGAGGATGTCTCTCAGGAGAGGCTAGCAGGAAAGTTATTCTTGGTGCTGGCATTGGCCTACCTAGTTATGGTCGTGGTGAATGAAGTAAAAAAGTGTAATTTCCTCTTTACTTGTTTCATCTGACTCGGAGGATGAAAGAAGTGGGCCACCATTAGAGCGTAGGTTAAAAAGTCAAATGGATACATGTATTGGTTGGTTAACCCTGAAAAAGAGGATTAGCCGGATGCATACTTTTGTGTATTATTAATATGTTGCATTAGTTAGTATTGTTATCATTTACGTCCTTATTACCTTTATATGTGTTACAGGGGTATCAATACTTCTTATGTGATCTGTTGGTAACGCTTTAAAAATGAGGGTTGGTGCACCAGAAATATTAGTGATTATGCGAAATAGTAATCCTTTGAGTTCACAAGGGCGGATGGAGATGATGAGCTTAGAGGCTCCGAGGAATGTACAAATAAAGTGCGTCGTGCACACTAACTTCAGCCGTTACAACGTTATCCCCATTAGGTGCAATATCTACTGGTCATTATACGGAGGTTTCATCTGGTACTCAAAACGTATCTAGAGGTATTTTGGCAGACATTATAAAGGCCGTACGAGAAAGTGTGGCAAGGCAAATGAGGGCTTATGGCTCGAGGAGGCACCATTTGGATGGGAAGGAGAAAATGTTAGGGAAAAGGCCAATGGATAATATTGAGACTACCGGGGGTTTATCTGAGTTGAGCTATGTTGTCTCATCCATTTTATTCGAGTCCAGCAACTCTCCGAACGTAGTTACGAGTGGTCCTGCTGGGATTACTGGTTCTGGGAGCTTGGCTAATATGTCGTCTACTTTTCATGCATCCTCCAGTGCCATAGGTAATACGCTTTCATCTTAAAATTTGATTTGCTAATATGGTTGCTCAACTTGATAATAAAATTTTAGTTTGGTTGGCTACTTGTAGAGGTGAGTGCTACAGATTCTATCGTTGTTCACTACTATACTAGAAATGAGTCCCTCGTAGTTGCACCTGCTGATGCCCCCACTAATATAAACTGTGAGATTGTAGCTCCATGGGATGCGTTCTACCCTTGGAAGGGATGTCCAGATACGGAGAATTAGTTTCATCCCAAATCTACTTCCCAATGGCTATTCAAAACTATATTTAGATAGTCCTCGCTCCGCGAGACCCTGCGGCAATATTATGAGGGTTGTTGAGGCAGGCTGGGGTCTTAATCAGGAACTTAGTTGCATTCTGTTTAACATAGAGAAAATCGCAAAGGCTCTGATGGAAGAAAATTTGAGGTTGCGCTTACAAGTGGAAAGCTACGCTGGTCTTGTTGAAGAAAATGAGCAATTGCATTCGCAGGCAGAGTGTTATGTTGGTCAGTTAAAGGAGCTACAGGAAAAAGAAGAGGTGGACATTGGGGGACTACTAGAGAAGTTAAGTAGGAGGCATGTGGAGAAAATGTCCAAAAAAGAGATCGTGGTAGACTGCACTCTGAGGATTAAGAATAAACTGGTCGCGGCTACAGAACAAAGTTTTAAAAGTGAGATCCAAGACCTTATAAAGAAATTAGAGGAGACCAAAAATGCCGCATATGTGAGCTTAGCAAACTTTTCAAGAAAATTAACGGAGCTTAAAGAATCGCATAAGAATAAAATTATGGTGTTAGATGCTACCCGCGATGTCGATATAGCGGAGAAGGTTAAGGCAGCTATAGATGCCACCTCGGCTTTGATGATTGAAGGAATAGAGAAATCATGAGATACCGCCATCCTCGATTTTCAGTTGGCTCATGGTCCTCTAGATGTTAGGTTCAACACCCTTTGTGAAGTAAGTGTAAACTTTGATGTGAGGAATCTTGTTAATAAAAATTTCACTAAAAATAATAATTCAATGATTAAAATAGAAAAATAGTAATACCAATATACTTTACCCTAAAATTTATATAAAATTTAGTAAATTTTAACACATTCTTTTGTTTTTGTGCATCATTTTTTATTTTATGTTTTAGGTAACTGTTTGAATTATATAAATTTTAAAATATTCATATATTTGTATTGCACTAGTGTTTTAGTATCATATCATATTTAAAATATTAATTTTTATTTCTTATTAATAATTATTTATTGTAATAACAATTAATTATTGTTTTATCTTTCTTATTTTTTCATATCTCTGTTTTTTGTTATATTTGAGTCTTATTGTTTTATTTTATTCAAAAATTTTCTCTTTCTTACTAAAATGATAAATGTTTTTACATACTCTTGTAGAATGTTTCTACTTCTATTAGGGTTGAATTTATCATCGTATATAAAGTTGATATTTATTTTAATTTTTGCTTGTTTACCATAATTTTGAACCCTTGCGGTAGTTCTCTCATATTGATAGGTGCTAACAATCATCACTGAAATATTATAATTGAATTGTGATAAAGTTAATTACCACTTGTCAACATTTCGTTAAGTTTTATTATTATAAAAGTATCGGTGACATGACCAATTTTTATTATTTAACAACTATTAGAAGAAATGACTGGTTAATAGTTTTTAATTTTTTCTCTTTCGAGATTATAAATTTTTATTATATTTGTCTTTATTTATTTAATAAAACTAATTACTTGTTATATTTTATTAACCTGCTTTGAACAATTGTAATCTTCGAAGACCATCCATTGCAAGCCTGTTCGCCATACCATTGCTTGATCTAGAGATTAATACGAATTTCACCACACCAACATGGATATAACATGAAATCTATCAACATGTATGCATTGGGATGACACCAAGTCATCCAAGACTCATCACTACACTCACTGAACATTCGTCGTTGTTAATCCGAGCTTGAGCTTCCTTATCTCCATTTGTCGAATAAATGAATCCTCCACATAGGTTTGCTCTAGCATGGAATTCAATAAGAATTCATCATTCTGGACAATCTCATATACATGGAATTAATTCCCTAAATTGGACATGAACCCTGAACCAAAAAGAGATTAGGAAACACCAATACTTCAAAGGAGAACCTTCAATTTAACAAACCTCCAAAATTTAGGGTTTAGGGATAAAGGACACACAGGCTTAAACTTAATCAAATGAAAGCTAAGATCATGAACTTACTAAATATGGAATTAGATCAAAGAAATTATGACTAATTTAATGGAAATTGCCTAGGAATATTTTAGGGTTCATGGAAGCATTCTTCCATGGCTAAGGGAAAGGTTGAAGAAGACATCACTTGTGCTTTCTCTCTCTTCCTAGACTTCAACGTGGGGTAGCCTTGGAAATTAAGCTTATTTCCTCATTTTTTATTTAATGAAAATTTAGCCTTTAAAACACATTTGATGTCATCTCATAAGGAAAATGGTTTAACTTAACTCTTAGTCCTTGAACTTTTCCTTAACCTTAAAAGAGCCACAAAGTTTAGCTTGTACTCCAAGCTATTTATCTCACATTCCTTACAATTTAGTTCTTAACTTATAACTTCATTTTAAGCCATCGAACTGGAATTAATCATGCTAAATAATTCAAGGACCAAAATCGACTCTTATATTTCTCATATATTTTGTTTATTTATTTATTTATTTTTAGGTTTAAGGATTAATTTAGCCCTCGGTAAAACAATAAAAAAACAAATTAAGCTATCATAAATTATTTGCACTCAATTTTTCCCTCATGGAGATTTTACACCCAATTTAGTCCTCATAATTTAAAAAGTATTATGTAATGTTGACTATGTTAACTGTAGTAGACCAAGAATGATGACGGTTAACACGGTCAATATTATGGAATGAGTTAATTGATCACAATTTAAATTATAAGAGTTAAATTAGGTGCGAAAAATTTATGTAGATTAAATTAACTTTTTAATTTTTTACTAGTGCTAAATTTATATTTAAGCCTAATTTTAATAAGATAATAATAATTTGTTGGAATCCCGTTCTCAATTATTAGGGTTGTTTTTTCTTAATACTCATGATATATTTCATTGATTTGAAAACTGACAATAAATCGATGATTGTCCGGTTCGATTAAATTTTTTTGAAAAAGTTTGGTTTAATTAAAAGTTAAAGATTTAAAATTTTCATGTGTCTGGCAAATAATTTAGGATTGATACGAAGAATTTTTCCTGTGTAGTCGTGCAAATCATTTAAGGTTGATACAATGAATTATTGGTGAGGACAAACTGCAAAAGCTGCCAATACATGTCATATCATATTATTTTAATTCTTTTTCACGTGTAAATAATTTGTATATATCTTTTTATTCTGTTTTAATACTCTGACGGTTAAACTTAAAAATTGGCGGGACGATTACATGACTCAGTTCTAAATGAGAAAATAATATTTTTATTCCTAAAAATTTATACATATATATCAATTTGGTCCAAACTCTCTTTAATCAGACTCGTTGTATTTGGAAATTTATAGACAAGTATGATTTGATTGAAGGAAATCATACAACAACCTAGACATATGATTGTATAACTCGTTAAAAACTTTCCTAATCCTAATTGAAGAAAAATTATATACACAGCCAAAACACGAAGAAAAAAAACAAAACCGAAGAGCAATTAACATAAAAAAGGAAAAAGACTAAAGCCATGATCCGCAAAACCGCGAGTAGAAACAGCCTTTCACTCGAATCGAAACAAGAAAAAAATATAAAATTAATAATAATTTCACTAAAAATAATAGTTCAATGATTAAAATAGAAAAAAATAATACCAATATACTTTACCCTAATATTTATATAAAATTTAGTAAATTTTAACACATTCTTTTGTTTTTGTGTAACATCATGTTTTATTTTATGTTTTAGGTAACTGTTTGAATTATATAAATTTTAAAATATTCATATATTTGTATTGCACTAGTGTTTTAGTATCATATCATATTTAGAATATTAATTTTTTATTTCTTATTTATTTATTGTAATAACAATTAATTATTGTTTTATCTTTCTTTTTTCATCTCTGATTTTTGTTTTGTATATTTGAGTTTTATTGTTTTATTTTATTCAAAAATGTTTTCTTTCTTACGAAAATGATAAATGTTTTTACATACTTTTGTAGAATGTTTCTATTTCTATTATGGTTGAATTTATCATCGTATATAAAGTTGATATTTATTTTAATTTTTGCTAGTTTACCATAATTTTGAACCCTTACAGTGGTTCTCTCATATTGATAGGTGCTAGCAATTATCACTGAAATATTGTAATTGAATTGTGATAAAGTTAATTGTTATTTGTGAATGTTTCGTTGAGTTCTATTATTATATCAATATTGGTGACAGGACCAATTTTTGATATTTAGCAACTATTAGAAGAAATGACTGGTTAATAATTTTAAAATTTTTCTCCTTCGAGAACATAAGTTTTTATTATATTTTTCTTTATTTGTTTAATAAAACTAATTACTTGTTATATTTTATTAACCTGCTAATAGATACAATCTTATCCTATTTAATTTTTGTGAACTTAAATATTTTAATAATTTTTAATAAAATTTTGAATTCAGATATTAAATTTATTGTAAGAGGATGAAAACAAAGCAAGTAATTAAAAGTTTTTGGGTATAAATAGGTATCAAGGCAAATAAAGCAAACACCAAGACCCACACTCTAAACACATAAACATCCACCCTAGCTTGCAATGGCAGCTAAATTACCCCATCAACTGTTGGGAGCATTCTTCATGTTCCTTGTGTTGCAACCTTTTGTAGTAAAGTCCAGACCTGTGGAACTCGAACTTCCTCAAAACCAGAAGCAAGGCCAGAGAAGAAGTAGCGGTAGCTCGGATGACATCGGTCGACCAACTTTCGACCGCTTATTTCATTTGGATGCCGACCACACCCTTTCCAGTGGGAAATGGTATGATTTCCCGCTGACCTACGGCTTCACATCTACTACCGCCGCACCACCGGGTTTGGATCCTCAAGCGGTGATCGCCGCCATCGACGCGGCATTTCGGGAATGGCAAGCTGCAGTCCCCGAGTTCGCGTTCCAAAGAATATACCCGGGCGAGAATGCTCATATTAAAATTTCTTTCACCACACTGAACGCCAATAACTATGGTTTCGGTTACTATCCACCAGATGGTAGGCTTTTCCTTGATATTGACCACACGTACTGGAGCACTAAACCTTTCCCCGCAAGCAACGAGTTAGATTTGATGTCCGGAACCCTGCATGAAATAGGGCACACTCTTGGCCTTGAGCATAGTGCTGATCCGAATGCAGTCATGTATCCGACACTTAATTATGGAAGTATTAAAAGGGAGCTTAGCCAAGAGGATATTTATCGCATACGGAGTCTATATTATTATTCTCAGCCCCACCTTGAATTACCCAAATCTATATAGCTTTCATTACATGGGGAAGCTTGGTTGTATCGTATTAAATAAGTGATTAGCACAGTTTGAATTATCAGAATAAGATGTGGTATGTATGTGTAAAGCTTTTATTGCTATATTTGAATGAGGTTATATATTACATTTAGTGTTTAAAGACAAGGATAAGAGGTTAGTTTAGTGGTGAAGCATTGAGCTTTTCTCCACCAAGACCTGAGTTTGATTTCCAGCCCTTTCATAAATATAAAAAAATAGATTTTATTTTTATTTATTTGCCACATCAACTAAGCCATGTCAACATTTTGACTTTTCAACGCTGACATAGCTTGTCATCTGGCGAAGACGGCTAACACGTAAAAAATAACGGCCAGATTAACGGTTCCGTCGGTCAACGTTAGTTGAGAGGCTAATTTGCTTCAATGTGCAAACTGAAGGACCTAATTGAACGCGTTTTCGCGTGATGGGCAATATTACTAATTTGGGTTCAACTCGGGGGCAAAGTAACCCCTATAGCCTTATTTTAATCTAATTCAAATTCATCCTAATTGAATCTTATCTGAAAAGTCAACCCTAAATATGATTTATTCAATAAACTAATATTTGATTTAATTATAAAGTTATAACTAAATTATACTTTATGGTGTAATTCATGGCTACATAAAAGACATAATATTTTATTCCATCGTATTATTATAAAATTACTATAAGAAAAATATTACAAACGAAACTCTAAATAATTTTCCCTTGGTGTTGCTAATATAAATAGGACAATTAACTGCTTTAGCCATAGGGATTCAAGTGGAAATATATATTAAAAATTATAAACAAAATGACTAAATTGTTAAACGATAACGCAAGTGACTAATACAATATTTATTTTTAATTCGAAAAAATAAAAATAAAGGTAATTATTTAATATACCGTCATGGAAAGCTTTTTTTTCACAAGAGGGTTTCTAAAGCTGTCACATGTTTGAGACCCTAAATTCTAATCACTATATTCTAAACCCTAAACTCTAAATTTTAAATTATAAAGTATATTCTCAAGCCTTAAAACATAACCGCAAACACTAAAACCCTAAAAATAAACACAAATGAAACGAGAATGACAATTGTGATAGTTTACCCATCATAATATAAAGATTGTGTGCGATCAATGTCCTCTTGGCTAAGCTCCCTTTGTAACACCTTGTGTAAAAAAATCAATTTTGTTAACTAATTGAGCTAAAGCTCATATCTAATATGAGTTTCCGAAATTTAATTAAAACCCTTTTTAATTCGGTATACTATGAATATTAAAAATCAATTTTGACTCCTCATTTTCCATTTTGGTTCGAATCAAATAAACCAAAATTCCCCTAAAACTCTACCACCTCCGTTTCGGCCACCCCTCCGATCTAGCTCACCGCCGCAACGTGGCCATCACCGCCGCCACCACCTTGTTCCTCGTCGCTGGCCGATCAAAACCCCTTCACCCACTCGCAAAAAGGTCACGCCGCTCATCGGAAAAACTACCTCGAAAGCTCCGTCGAACCTAGGGTTTTTGATTTGATTTCCTGCATTTTTTCGGCCGTTTTTGTTGTCTGTTGGTGAAGCCGATAACACCGCCATCTTCCCCTTGTTGAGCCGAGCCTTTTAGTAGCCGCCGATCATCCAACCGATGCCGCTCGGGCCTTCGCCGGCGTTCGACAAATTTGGTAAGTAAGGTAAGGTTTCAGTTAATTTTCTGAGATGTTAAGTTTGTTTTAGAGTTGGGGATTGATCTGGGTGAAGTTTTCGGCCGAAAATGTGCATTTTTGGGCCGTGTAAGGCTGTGCGTGAACCCCATGCGCCGGCCAAGGCGATTTTCGGCCACCTGGGACGGTGATCTAGTCGAACCAGGCCTGAACCGACCTTGAACCGGTTTAGCCTTAAACCGGTTCTGCTTCGAACTATTTTTGAACCGATCTGACCCGACCAGTTCGACCCGACCTGACCCGACCAAGTCAACTCAGTGAGTCAACCCGACTGAGTCAACTCAGTGAGTTAACCCGACCGAGTCAACTCAGTGAGTCAACTCGACCGAGTCAAACAGTTAACTGCTGACGTCAGCGTTGACTTTGACCAAAAAGTCAAATTTTCTGAAAATCCATATTTTATGTTTTTCGACGTCCTGAGTCTGTTTTTGAAGTCAGTTTTGTGAAATTCAAACCCGAAAGCCTCCGAATCTGACCTTGAACCTGAATCTGTATATGTGATTGATTTTTAGTTTAAAGAGCAATGGATTTAAGAGCAATGATTGATTAATGGCTATGTTTGATTGAAGGATTTTATGACTACGATCCGAGTTTAGTGGACTTCGAATTAGGGTTCGAAGGAAGTTTTTAAAGTTTCCCCGATGTAGCACCGAATCAAGGTAATACTTTACTACCTTTGGCATGGTTTAGGATACATATGGGTTTTGGCTAATACATGAAATTATATTTGAATGTGCCATAAATTTCCGCGTAAGGCAAATGAGTTCGAGTATAAATAAATGGTTAACTGTTAAGATCTAAGTACTCGAATATGAAATTTGAGGAACCTTAAGGATCTCCGAGTTTGGTAAACAATTATTAAGACTGATAACTTTCAAATCTGCTTGTGTTTAATAAAAGAGTAAATTTTAGAATCAGCGGATTAGTGATATGCAGAGATATCCTTGATGCCTAAAATGACAAAAGTACCCTTTACACGTAAAATGATTAAATTACCCCTGAAATGAAATGGAAAAATAGAGAACACTTGTGAGTTAAGAAAAAACAACCGGTTCATTCGAAATTTTCTGAACTACTGGATTGAATTCTGGTAATAAGATTCAAACTCCTGTTAATGAAAATACTTGGATTCTCTTAATTCTAAATAAATATCTGAAGTCAAGTTAACGAAAAACTATTCGTATGTCTAGATTAACCAATGTGGCGTAAAAGATTAAATTGATTGAAACGGTTAAAATAATTGAAATTTACTATTAAGGTTAAACTGATCGGCATGACCGTAATGATCAAAGAGACCGAAATACCCTCGAGAATTGAAATGAATGAATTGTTTGGAAACACTGAAAGCACCTGAATGACTAAAATATTTTCAAGCTTGGAAATTTGCTAAATTTTCTAAAATGACAAATATGCCCTTGAGTCTCAGAAAATAAATTATTCAAAAGGATCAAAGATAAGCTAGGATGTCATAATGACCAAAAGATATTGGTGCACCAAAACTTTCAACGTCTAAGACATCCATGACTCATGGAATAATTAAATTATCCTTATATTGTGGCATAAGTATATACCTAGGATAAGTCTTAATTCAGATAAAGTGTGAGAACTATATCGTTCCTAAAGGATAAGGAACCGAATCTAGAAAATGTTGGCCACCTCTATTACTATTGTAAAGTTGGTTTATCTTATATAAAGACATGTTCGACTACGCGGTGGAAGGTCAGTAATGAATATGATGGTGATTGGTTCAACTTACGATGCTGTTGGTATTAGGAAAGAGCGCTCGTGAGTCGTATTTATCGGAACTCTGGGAACCACATTAATATGAGTTATGGTTATAGCGAAAATGTGTGGAAGTCGGATTAACCGCTTAAAATCGCATGCATTGCGAGTTCAAATTTTACCCATCTTGGGTTGAATTACCAAATTGCTCTAGGAGTCAAAATGCCCTTAAGAGCAAATTGTTTGATACACTTCGGGTGTAATCTAAAATCCTGAACAAATCTGTTATACTCAAAACCTTGCATAATCATGAAATACCAAAATTTTAAAAATGACCATGAAGTACGAAACCCTGAGCACCTGAATGATGACGATGATTATCAGACTCTTCGAATAAGTTCATTAATCCTGAAATCAGTACAGCATGAACTGAAGTTCAGTATATTCCATATGTTTTTATCAAGGTTCTCTAAGTGATAAATTAAACCATATGGTGTGTTCCTTACACATGTATATCTTCTCTATTTTGTAACAAAAATCTCTCTATAATCCGAACCATGAATCCTGTCTATCAACAAGAATAATGATAATAATAATGATAAATATACCACTATGTATGATATAAAAAAATATGCTCTTTGACTTCTGATAATCGGGGAATATATGTATGATTATTGTTTTTCTCATTCTGCATGTCTACTAAACTATCTGATTTTGGGTATTTTCTGGGATATGATTGAAGAATCTGTAGGCTCAGCGCTGGTAAGTCCTTATGGACTTAAGGCATCCCCTTAGGTAAGCTCATAGGCTCAATGAGCCTAGGGTAAGTATTTTTGTAAGCTCCTACGCCCAATGGGCCTAGGGTAAGTCTTTCTGGATACTATTCTGAATTACTACATGTCGGTGTATGGTTGGAGGGTAGTCAGGTATTTAAAATAAAACTTTTTGTTTCTTTCTATAATTCTACTCTACTGAATTAATTTACCAAAGTCTAAAACTCTTTATGCTCCGAATCTGATATCATTGAAACACACTAATTTTCGCAGTTCGACTTTCGTAATCCAGACTTCTTCTGATTCTTTGGAATATAGGTATCTTGTCTGGTACTCAAGTGATCAGATAAGGAACAATCCTATTAACTAAGTATATCGATGTTTCGAATATCAATAACTTAAACGAAAACAGTTGTTGCTTGGATCATCATATTAGTAGTGTTTAGCCATTTACCTGTTCGTGCCTATAACATCAGTTGGTAGTTCTCATTTACTGAGCTTTCCGAAGCTCACGTTGTTTTTACCATCACAGGATAGAAAGAATCTATCTCGGTATAGTGATCGACATCAGTAGTTGGAGTTCCATCGGCGTTGCTTTCGGAGTACGGTACTTGTGTATTAGTGGGCATGTATGTCACGTTTTATTTTTATGATTGTGTCTGTAATACGTTTTTTGGATTCCAGTTTGTGTAATGAAATTTTAAAATGGTTTTAACAAAAATTTTATTTTATACTTTTTTAATGTATGTTTAAATGTTTTCTTCTGTTTTTAATATGGGCCGCTCCGGTGACCCAAATGTGACCTCTTATATTACGTGTATCGCATAGGCAGGTTTAGGGACCCTTGCCTCGTGGTTACTGTCTACTATTAATCCCTTCTTCCTCACTTTGTCGGTTTCTAAGCTTACGACCACCAGACTCATGCATCTATTTGCCGTTTGCGCTCCCTCAAGAAAGGTACTCTTTCGATGACGGATTACACTTCCCAAATCAAAGAAATTTGCGATTTACGTGCAAATTGTGGAAATCTTATTTCAGAAATCGAGCAAGTGGCCAGTTCTCAACAGCTTGCTGGCTGAGTTTGAACCTACAGTGGCAATTATTACGGCCAGCAAAGAGCCCTACACCTTTGAGGCTGCTGTTTCTTTGCTTGTTGATACTGAGGTTCGAATCAATGATCCTCTTCGTCTTCTGTTGGGATCAACAATACTGCTTATTATGCAGTTTGAAGAAAATGTTGAGAAGGCTCAAGACAGGCAGCGTTGGTCTTAATCTGGTGGTAATCACCGAGGCAGATTTTGTGCTCCTTCTGGTGGAAGATACAAAGGACGGTCCAAACCTCAGTGTCAGATCTGTGGCAAATTCGGGCATTTAGCTGACAGATGCTGGTACCGGTTCAAGACTAGTGTCAAGGGTGGACAATCAAGGAATACTGAGGCTCAAGTTCATTCCCGTTGCTGTAACCATGACTTTGTTCCAGAGCATTCTTATAAACCTTATATTACTGAGAATAACACTGCTAATATACTTATTGAGTCTGCTCAGGTTCATACTCTTCATGCTGCGACTGGTTCTTCTTCAACCAAGTGGTTCCCAGATTTTGGAGCCACTCATCACGTGACAAATGACCAGGATCATCTTCACGCTAGGCAACAGTATACAGGAAAGGGTAAGGTCCACATAGATGATGGTTCTTCACTCTCTATCTCTAGTGTAGGACATCATACTATAGGGTCCTCAACCAAACCTTTGATGCTTGGTCAGCTGCTGCATGTCCCCCAGATTAGAAAGAATTTACTATCTGTGTCAAATTTTTCTGCTGATAATAATGTATTTTTTGAGTTTCATTCTTCCTGTTGCTACGTGAAGGATCAAAGCACAGGTTCAATATTGCTGAAAGGGGTCCAGGATCAAGGTCTCTACCATTTTCAGTTCCCAGCATCAGGACGTGTTGAGTCAGATTCAGTTTCAGCTTTTGCTTGCACAGTTTCCGGGCAGGACAATAAGGAGTATCAGCTGTGGCATAGAAGATTGGGGCATCCTGCACCCGAGGTTGTAAGTTTAGTATTAAATAAGCAATTTACAGTAGATAGGAGCTCCATTTGTAATGCATGTCAACTTGGCAAGAGTCATGCTCTACCTTTTCACTGCTCGCCTGCTGTTTACACTAAGGCTTTTCAATTGGTTGAAGTAGATGTTTGGGGGCCTGCACCAGTGGCCTCTGATGGTTATTTTTACTATATTTCCTTTGTAGACATGTATAGCAGAAACACTTAGGTGTACTTGCTTAAAAATAAATCTGATACCGGTATTGCCTTTCAAATGTTTTATGCTCTAGTTCAGACTCGGTTTTCTGATAAATTGCTTGCTGTGCAAACTGATGGGGGTGAATTTCGTTTTCTTGATACATTATTAGCTCAACTAGGTATACAACATAGGCTTACTTGTCCTAAAACATCCCAGCAGAATGGTGTTGTAGAACAAAAACATAGGCATACAGTTGAGTCTGCTTTGACTCTGTTAGCTCAAGCATCTCTACCCTCAAAATTTTGGTCCTATGCTGTATTAAGTGCAGTATATCTTATCAATAGACTTCCTACTAATGTGCTCAGTGGTTTATCCCCTTTTCAAGTCGTATTTGGTAAGGTTCCAGACTACAAGTTTCTAAAAGTTTTTGGTAGCTTGTGTTATCCTCATCTCAGGCCTTATAACAGGCATAAATTAGACTTCAGATCTAGGCCATGTTTTTTTCTGGGATACTCTCCCAAGCATCATGGTTATCAATGTTTGGACAGAAGCTCTGGCAGGATATATGTTTCCAGGCATGTTGTTTTCGATGAAGGTGTGTTCCCTGCTGCTAGTGAATCAAAGTTCGACACGACATCGTCATCATTTTTTCAATCAAGTCCACTAATGGTTGAACCTGGAGTTTAGCTTGACAATGAGCAATCAGGGAATGCTGCGGCTTCTGAAGATAGTCCTGACAACACTGAGTCTGCTATACCCACTGAATCTAATCAATCTAGAGATGTACAAGTTGAGGCTGAAGCATCTACTGCGCATGAACAACCAGGGGTTGTTGAAAATGAACAACCAGGGGTTGTTGAGCACACTGAAAATGACGAGCCTAGTGGTGTTGCTGTGCACCCTGCCAGTGCTGAGCATAATGTGGATCTTGCGGATCATTCTGAGCATAGTGGTTCTGGAATTACAACTCTTCCTACTACCAGCAACAAGCATACTATGATAACCAGAAGTAAACATGGGATTTTCAAGCCCAAGGCGTATCATTTGCAAGTGGAACCGTGTACAGTTCATGATGCTTTGGCGGATCCTGAGTGGAGAGTGGCAGTTGAAGCGGAATATAATGCTTTGTTATCTAATGGCACATGGGAACTGGTGGTGTTACCTCCAGATAGGAAAGCCATAGGCTGCAAATGGCTCTTCAAGGTCAAGAGGAATGCAGATGGTTCAGTAGAGAGGTTAAAAGCCAGACTAGTAGTTAAAGGATACTCACAAGTAGCTGGTTTTGATTTTGTAGATACATTCAGTCCTGTGGTTAAGTCCTTCACAGTAAATGTATTGTTATCCTTAGCAGTCACAAAGCAATGGAAGGTAAGGCAAGTGGACATAAATAATGCGTTTTTAAAGGGGGATCTTGAAGAAGTGGTCTACATGAAGCAACCAGATGGTTTTCAAGTTGAAGGTACTGATGGTAAACCATTGGTGTGCAAGCGTAAAGGGGCTCTATATGGGCTTCGTCAAGCCCCTAGAAACTGGTTCACTAAACTTAAGGGAGTTCTTGAAAGTTTGGGATTCAAGGCATCCAATGCAGATGCATCTTTGTTTGTCCATAAAACAGAAGACATGGTCACATATGTTGTAGTATATGTGGATGACATTTTACTCGCTGGGTCATCGGCTGAACAGGTGGATGGTATTATTCAGCAGCTTCATCTAAAGTTTTCACTCAAGGATCTTGGTGAACTGCAATTTTTTTCTTGGAATTGAGGTCAAATCCATTTCAGGTGGTCTGTTTCTTTCTCAAAAGAAATATATTGTTGACTTATTGGTGAAATATGATCAGCGTGATTTAAACGCGTCTGCCACACCTATTGCAGTCTCTCCTAAGTTGTCCAAAGAAGATGGGATTCCACTTGCAAATGAGCATGAGTACAGGAGTGTTGTAGGGGCATTGCAATACATTTGCCACACTCGTCCAGATATTAGTTTTGCAGGTTGCACAGTTCATGCAGCAGCCCTCAGACATTCATTGGCTTGCTGTTAAGAGAATCCTCAGGTATTTATGAGGTACTTTGGAGTATGGGCTTTGGTTTTCTCCGCAATCTGACGAGTATCTTAGACTTAATTCTTTTTCGGATGCTGACTAGGGAAGTGACCCTGATGAACGTAGGTCAGTTTCTGGTTATTGTACATATCTTGGTAATCACTTACTGTCATGGAGCTCGCGCAAACGACGTTTAGTGTCAAAATCAACTGCTGAGGCTGAGTTTCGTAGTCTTGCTGATGCTGCTTCTGAACTCACCTGGCTGCAATCAATTCTACAAGACTTGGGTGTTGAATCTGTTGATATACCCACTGTCTGGTCTGATAATACCAGTGCTGTCGCCATGGCTGCCAACCCTGTGATGCACACTAAAACCAAACATGTTGAGCTAGACTTATTTTTTGTTCGTGAAAAGGTCCTTTCCCGGGAGTTGCAAGTCAATTATGTACCAGCATCAGATTAGGTAGCTGACATTTTCACCGAGCCTATTTCTATTACTAATTTGAAGAATTTCGTCATCAGTTGTGTATTCGCAATTTTACTGATTTGAAGAACTGAAGAAGCAAGAGAAATGTTAAAGGAAGAAATAAAGTCAGTTATTTAGTTAGATTTTTGTTAGGCCGTTGTCAAATAGTTGGGCCCTTGTAACTGATTTGCTCATTTAGTTAAGTGGGCTATATATGCATTTGTATTGGGTTTGTAAAAGACACAATAGTTTACATCCTTTTCTTTTTCTCCCACCGACTCGAGAAAAGCTTTGGAGCTTGGTAAAAGTCTTGGGGTTGAGATCATTGTAGATGAGGAAGCAGTCGTAGAAGAATTGGTGAGGCTGGAGATCCAAAATAACTATTACTTTCAATGCTACCTAGGTGGTCTGATAAATACATGGATCCTGTCCTGTGGAAAGTAGTTTCAGTTCATCAGTAGGTTTGCTTGAGTTAACAGAATGTCATAGTAAATTCAAACCTTTCATATTACAATAGGGTAGCACATGCAATTATAGCAACTTTAAACTGGTTGGCAAAACCAAACCAGCAGACGACATACATGACAATGACATGACACAAAAAAAAAGAAGCAAAATAGGCTCTACTTTCTTGTTCTAATCTTCGACACTGTGTTTATCACTTATTTCATACGATAAAATCAAGCTTCCCATCCCAAGGTCCAAAAGCTAAATCGATTTCGCTAACTCGAGGTACGGCATGGAATACAAGTACAACTTCTTTATGCGAGAAATGTCTTCCGGGCTAAGGTTCCTTTTGATAACTCCAGGTTTAAGTATAGGATACATCACTGCATTCGAATCAGTGCTACTCTCAAGGCCGAGAGTGTGCCCTATTGTATTCAAGATTGAAGACAACAGGTCCACTTCGTTCCCTGCAGGAGAAGGTTTAGTGCTCCAGGACGTGGAGCTGTTATCAAGGTAAAGACTCCCATTTGGTGGATAATAACCAGTACCATAATATCCGGGTAGTGGAATGAAATCGATTTTAATATTAGCATTATCGCCTTGAGATATCCTTTGGAACGCAAACTGAGGGTCTGGGACAGCATCTTGCCATTTTCCGAATGCCACATCGATGACGTCAGTCACTGCTTGGGGATCTAAACCACGCGGCACTACGTAACTGGATCGGAAACCGTAGGTCACCGGGAAGTTGTACCATCTCCCACTGGAAAGGGGGTTGTTAACATCCGAATGAAACAAGCCGCCGGAAGTCAGTCCACCGATGGCACCCGGGCAACGTTTCACAGGTCTGGACTTGACCACAAGTGGTTGCAGCACAAGAATTGTGAGGAATGCTCCAAGGAGCTGATGGCAAATTTTAGCTGCCATTGCACGCTATGGTGGAAGTTGTAAGATGATGTATTGCTTTATGTGTTTAGGGTGTGTTTTTTGGTGTTCAACTTTGCTCCTATTTATAGCAAAAAGAAAATAGTTAATTATTAGGATTCACATTTTAGATTCTTTCTCTGAAATTCAATATCTGAATTTAAAATTTCATTTGGCAAAAAAAAAATATCTTTAGAATTTGTCAAAACTCTAAATATATAAGTTCACAACAATTAGATTAGATGGTATCACATAGTACTTGCGCCGTACTAATACGTAGGTAACGGTCCTACCTTGTCCATATGAAAATTAAATATAGAATTTTATTTTCAGCAAGCAACCATCAATAGAATTACGTTTAAAGTATATAAAAGTGATGATGTTCATAAGTGGTAAGCAGCTTGGTATTCTTTAAACATATTTCGAACTCGAGGTTTTGTGTATGCAGAAAATTCTCGTCATGATACTCATCAACTAAAATTAAGTGTGCGATGCGGGTCGGTCCGAACTAGTCAGAGCAAAACCTTAGGGAACCAGAAGGGCAACAAAAAAAGATGATGTTTATCTTAGAAGACCTGAATTCAAGCATCTGTGTATGCAAAGTGTGTGTTTTGTCAAAGAGTTAAAAAAAAGTATGAACATATACTGCCATGTAATCACATCAATATATTAAAAAAACCATCAATAAAAATACGGTTAAAGTATATAAATAACCACTAAATTAATTAAAACGTTTTTTTAGCCGGTGAAATTTTGATAATTATAAAATAGACCTTAAATTTATTAAACTATTACAAAATATTCACTAGATGTGATAAAATTTTGATAAATTTTAATGTCCATTTTGTAATAAGTTGATGGAGTTTTTTTTTACAAGAAATTGGACCTCGTTAAAAGCCTTTCATAATTAAATTTTAATGGCATCAAAATCCAATCGACGGAAGGGGAAAAGAGAGCCCCAAACATGTATTAATATACTCGAAACAAATACAATGTCTAAAAGTGAAACAAGGCAGCACAACCCCACAAACAAAATAGAAATCTCCTAACAGAAACTGCACTACAAAATCCACTAGAAACACAAACATAATAAAACGCACCTACAGGATACCACCAAGAATCGATCTCAATCAGCACACCAAATGAGGGGAGACGAGCAGACTATGCCATCTTTAGGCAGCCGATCTGCAGACGAGTTGGCTTCACGATGCACATAAGTGGTTTTTTTTAACAATTTGATAAATCTAACGACCATTTTATAATTTTTGAAATTTTAAGAGTCAAAAAATCAATTTTACTTAGTTCAGTGACTATTTTGAATATTTTTACCCTAAAAACAAGAAATGGAATTTTACACAAAACTTGAATACCAAATTAATTTAAGAAAATATCCCCAATTTAATAAACAAATTACAATCATAATTAATAAAAAGTAATATAAACTAAGTAAATTTAATTTAATCAAAATGAATTAATCTTATTTATTAAATCTCGGAGCATAATATACTATTAATTTAATCTAAACCAAATAAATCCTAATAATTTTAATCTAACCAATTTAAACGTTACTATTTTAGTCTAAATCAAATTCATCGTAATTGGATCTCATCTAATAAGTCAACCCTAAATATAATTTAATCTAATAAAATAATATTTGATTTAATTATAAAATTATAAGTAAACTATATTTTTTGGGTGTAATTCATGGTGACATAATGACATAATATTTTATTCGATTATATAATTATAAAATGACTATAAGATTAAAAAAAAAAGATAACAACGAAACGTATCTTATACATTTCCCCCTGGTTTTGCTAACTAAAACAGGACAATTAACTGCTGTAGCTATGGGGGATTCAGCTGGAAATATATTAAAAATATATAAAAGAAAATGGCTAGATTATTAAATAATGACCGAACACTTTTGGAGCTCAAACCAGTCGAAGATACACTACTAAAACAGCAAAATCAGTATCGATAACAAGTTTATCTAATAAAATAAAACATTAAATTTTTAAGATAAAGTGAGAGATTCAAATTCTGATATATGAATAGAGCAGATTAGATTGAAGTGTCGTCTCATAATGGGTCTATGTACTATATAGTACTTTATCTGAATTAGTTAATCAATAAGTTGTAATAATGTACATTATTCGGTTAAAATTGAATAATTTACCGAATAAAAATCATCTGTCGCTTTTTGGTGTTCATGTGTATGCTTCAATATTACAAATAAGGTTGAGATTTAGGGTTAGAGTTTAAGGTTTAGGGTGTAGAGTTATGGTTTTAGAATTGTGAATTAGGGTTTAGTTCTTTAGTGTTGGGGCATAGATAAGGGCGCCGAAATTTATATCGGTTTATCAATTAATTAATCAGGTGTTCGATTGGTTAACAGTTGCATTTTTTTCAAAATTCAGTTCTCGGTTAATTCAGTTTGAAATTGATTAATTAAATTAATTAATCAAAAACATTAAATATTTAATAATAAATATATTACATATATATATTAAGTCTAGAACCATTAAAAGAAGAGAACAATTAATTTTTAAGAGTTTAAATTTGATACACAGGCTGTGTAAAGTAAATTTTACACAAGCCTGCTTATTTATACTATAAATCAAAATTAAACATAAATCCTAAAAAACTAAACCTCAAACTCTAAACCCTAAATTCTAAACACTAACATTAAATTCTAAACCCTGCAACCCAAACCCCTAAACTCTAATCCCTAAACTAAATCCCTAACCTCTAAAACTAAAAAGTTTGTGTAAATTAAAGTTTACACAGCCTGTGTATTGAAGTTTTTCTCAATTTTTAACCCTACACCATTAAGATTTCAAGACCCAACCAATTTTTAACCCAAATAAAAAAATACTCACATTAATATAATATAACTAAAGAAAAACACAAATCAAATTTATAACAAAGTTCGTTTAATTCGAAAACCAACCAAATTAATCAAACTTTATTCAGTTCAATTAATAATTTCAAACAAATTTTAAGTTCAATTAACGGTTAAAAAAATCAATTAATATAATTGTATTTGATCACTGATTAAATTAACTAAATAAATATCACTAATAAATTAAATAATTGTAGTTATAAAAAAACAAGATAATCGATTAGATTGTAATTACACAAAGAGAAAACATTAATTAAAATTTACTAAAATTATAAACATTACATTTTAAAATTATTAACCCATGTATTACCATTTACAAGTCATAACCGCCACCATCACCCATTGGAATCGACGACTAAATAATATGTTGTTTCTCCATACAATTATATGGTTTTGCCCATTGGAAATGTCATTACGTTATTTTTTTCATTTTGAAATGTTATGTATTTAAAAAATAGAATTTATTTTCTCAATAAACTCTAGCGCAGGTAATTAAAACTCTTAGTTGACATCATTTTCTTCTCTTAAGTTGTGATTCAAGACTCAGTAGGAGTAAAATTTCCCTTCCCCTTCCCTCTAAGTAGAATTTTTAAATAAAAAAAAAAGATTTATTTTTAAAATCATATAATTACAATTTTAAAATAATATAGTTTTATATTTTTAAAATTTTTATTAAAAATGTTAAGAAAAACACTGAATTGATATGATACATACATATATAATATATGTATAACGACATAAAAAATTAATAAAAACACACACTATAAAATCATGATTAATCCATAGGCGACCAAAAGATTAAGGTCTAATTTTTTTTTTTGTATTTGTTGACTTTTATTTTTAACTAACATCGATAACTAGTTTAGGGCTCTTTTATTTTGTTTTTGTTTTATCTGTTCCGATTCGTTGATTCTTTCTTAGATTAATACGTATACTCTTTTCTTTTGACTAGGTTTATGAGTTTTAATGAGGCTTGTTGAAAAAAAGCTAGTTAAAATATAATTATAATCACAATAATTAGAATAAATTATTCATATTTATTGATATTTTTTCTATGCCATCAAAGATCACAAACTAATCACTAAATAATGAAAAATGATCATATACAAATAGTTAAAAAAATAGTATTAAATAATTCAAAAAAAATAATAACCCTAAATCCTAAAATAATACTTTTTAAATTCTATAAATGAGAATAAACACCTATGAAAGGAGAACGACAATTGCAATAGTTTACCCATAATAATATAAAGCTTGAATGCGATCAATGTCCTCTTGGCTAAGCTCCCTTCTGATAGTTCCATAATCAAGTGTATGATACATAACTGCATTTGGATTGGCACTATGTGTAAGGCCAAGAGTGTGCCCTATTTCATGCATGGTTCCAAACAGCAGATCATGTTCGCTCAATGCAGGATATGGTTTGGTGCTCCAATCCGTGTGGTCAATATCAAGGTTAAGCCTCCCATCAGGTGGATAATAACCATAACCATATAAGTCGGGAGTTAGTGTGGTGAACGAAATTTTAATATTAGCATTCTCGCCTGGGTATACCCTTTGGAATGCGAACTCCGGGACGGTGGCTCGCCACTTTCGGAATGCCTCATCCATGACGGTGATCACTACTGTATGAGGTAAACCCGACGGCATAGGAGAATTGGATTGGAAACCATAAGTCAATGGGAAGTAGTACCATTTTCCACCGGAAAGGGTGTACTTGGCATCCAAATGAGATAATTCATCGAGATTCGGTCGACCGATGTCGACCGGACTACTGTTGTTTCTTCTTCGGCCTTGCTCATGGTTATGAGTGAACTCGAGTTCGACAGATCTAGACTCAACTACAAAAGATTGCAACACAATAAACGCGAGAAATGCTCCATAGAGTTGATGGGAAAATTTAGCAGCCATTGTGGTTTGGTCTTTGCCTTCATTCTTATTTATAACCAAAATTTTATTTCAATTTATCAATATAATTTAATGGTATGCTAAATGATAAAATAGGGTCAAGAAAGAGATAAAATCAAAAATAAATTAAAATTTTGAACACAAGAATGATATAATATAAATATGATAATACAAGCTTTAAAAACTAAAATTTAATTTAAATTGTTACGAAAAAGTATGGGAAATATAAAATATATTAAGATATCATATAATAATGTAAAATAATTAAAATAAATGATTGTAGAAATCATAGATAAGTTGGTCTTTGTAAATTTTTTTAATGAATTACACAGGTTAATCTTAAGATTTTTCTTATGTCGTACAAATTATTTATGGTCGACACGATGGATCGTTTATAAAGATAAATTATAAAAGCTGATAATACATGTCAAATCAAGTTAATTTCGAGTATATTTTAAATTATTGTGTATGTGTGTCATGTTTATATTATTTTTTATTAATTTATGTAGTTTATCATAATTATTTAATTTAAATAAAAAATTATTATTTATATTATGTCTCAATTTATCTCATATTAATGAATTAGCTAAATTTACCTTATCTATGATTTATACATTTAATTAAAATAAATGTATTATCATATTAATGAATTAGTTAAATTTTCCTTATGTATTTCCTACCTTATTCCTCAATTTGTCTCATGTATTATCATATTAATGAATTAGCTATATTTACTTTATTTCTCGATTTATCTCGTGTATTATTATATTAATTAATTATCTAAATTTGTATTATCTATTTTTTATATATTTACCATTAAAAATATGATAATGCAATCTGGTAAATAAATGACTAAACTTGAGAGTATTTGATGCATATCTTTAGATTTTTTTATAATGTTATTCGAGTATAAGGTAATATTTATGTTTGATTCTAATATTAATAAACTCACACACTTATTTTTTTTTTGTACCAAAGAGCGATAATAAATTAAGCTGCTCGAATCCAAATTACAAATCCGAAATAAGTGTCAATTCAAATACTGAATACAAATCATTTACTATATTACCATTAGTTCACTTGAAGAAAAATATTTTAACATTCATACTGAATTTTAGTTTATTTATTGAAAATATAAATAAGTTGGTCTTTGTACATTTTGAAAAGAGTAAAATAGTTTATCAGTTAAAATTTCATCTATTTTACTGATAATAGATGATGTGATAGTTATAAAAAGGTAAAATAACTTTTTAGTCCTCCGCATAGTTTTTATCAATTTTATTTTAATTGGTTAAATACATAAAATCAAAAAATATTTTTTTTTAAATATTGACAAATAATTTTTTAGTCGTCTATGTACAATATGTATCAATCCTGTTATTAATCATTAAAAATATAAAGATTACAAAAAAATTACTAAAATTTATAAAATAAAATTTAATATGTAAAAAAATTATTAATTTTTTTGTTAAAATATTAATTATTGAACTAAAACTCCAATTTCTTTTCTTATTACGACGGACAATAAAAAACCATTAATCATCTCATTTATTATTAAAAAAAAATTGGTTAAACCACCGACTTATTAGCCTGCTAATCTAGATAAAGTTTTGCATAAGTTTATTATGTGGGCGATCCTCCCAAACTAGTTTTCTCCATTCATAACACAAGAATTCGAACCTATGACCTTGCTTAAAGGACCTAACACCTTATTGTTGATTTATTATTCAAAATCTTTAGCAGCTTCTTGGGAAGGCTCTTCCTCCATCTCCCTCTGTTTTTGTATTTTCCATAATATCTTCATTGTTTACTTCAGCTTCTTCGTACAAAGTTGTCTTTGCATCCCTTGCTTTCATGAAAAAGCAAAACCCACTCTTCTTATTTTTTTAAAAATTTTATTTTTGGTATAATAAAGAAGAAATTTGAGTTTTAATTCAGGACTATTTTTTAACAAAAAATTGATAATATTTTATATTTACAATTTTATTTTTTGTATCTTTAATGATTAAGGACCTAATTGCTAAAAATATAGTAAAAATGTGACTAAAATCTAATTTTAAAAATAATTTCACTTTTTTATTTTATAAATAATTTTTAATAAAAATGTTTTAATGCTTTTATATTTTTAATGATTAAGGGTTAAATTTATAAAAAAAGCTTTAAATGCATAGGATTAAAAAGATATTTTGCCCTTTTAAAATTATCACACCATCAATTAACAACAAATTGGATGAATTTTTGAACGAAGTGATCATTTTATTCTTTCTAAAATAATTTGGACCAATTTGCCTATTTTAAAAAGGAAAAAACTTTGATACACAAGCCGTGTAAACTTTAGTTTACACGTGTCTTTTAGTTTTAGGGGTTATAGTTTTAATTTAGGGTTCAAATTTTAAGGGTTTAGGTTGTAGGGTTTAGAATTTAAGGTTAGTGTTTAAAATTTAGTGTATAGGATTTAGGGTTAGAAATTTAAGATTTGGGTTTTATAGTATAAATATGCAAACTTGTGCAAAACTAATTTTACACAACCTATTTATCAAAATTTTACCCAATAAATAAAGGGATCAAAAGACAATCTACACTATAATACATGACTAATATGATACTTTTACCTTCAGTTAAAAATATTTTCATTTCAAAGTGTTACATATTTTGTCTTATAAGTGATAATATTTTTTTGCATGATGTCCCTCTTTTATGTTCGCTAAAAAAGTATTTTTATTTTGTTTTTGTTTTGATTTGAAAATAATGCCTTCCGTATGGGTTTTGTAAAAACCATATTTTATTTAAAAATGGAGTCGCCACCGGCCACTTAAGGTAGGTCGGACACCATAAAACCAGATATTTTAAAAATGTTGGGTTCGGGAGTCAATTACGGATGGGGAAGGATTAGCACCCCATACCGCCCAAAAATTGGTACTTTAATAATTACCGCTTCATTAATATTGGATTTTCCGGATTAAAGTAACAATTTAATTAACATTTAGTTATATGTGCAAGTAAATTTTAAAAGCCCGGTTATCCGAGAGTAAACGCCCAACCACCATCACTGCGCCTGATACTGGCCCCGTTTACGCTCGGATAAAAGGGCACCGCATTGACAATGTATATATCTGTTATGCAACTTAAAACATGGCAAATATAAATAAATACAATGCAATAAAAATATAAATAAATACTAACATAGTAAAATACTAATCTAACATAAATAAAATACTAATCTAAAACATACATACATAAATATTAATTTAACATATAAAAACAAATCTAACATAAATAAAATATTATTCTAAAACATAAATAAATACTAATCTAAAACATAAATAAACATACAAACTAAAAAAGAACACAATTTTAAATTAACTGATACTTCGTTAAATCACAAATAAAAAGGAAAGAAAATATACCTAACTAAGAGCTCGAATGAAAACCCCGACTGAACCCACCGAGATCTACCACGATCTCTCCAAAAATTAACTAGATCGGATCTAAAATATAATCTCGATCAAACCGGTTAGGACCGAAGGCACTGCCCCGGTCCTTGGCTACCCGAGAGCTATGCTCTCTTATTTGGCAAGCCTTGGCCGGCTCTCCTCCTTCAAATTGGCCTCCCCATGCCTTTATTTATAGGCAAAAGGGAGATGGTTAATGGTGACGTGGCTTAGTTAAAGCCACATAAAAGAATCACTCATTTTTCTTTTTTTATACTTTACTTTTAATTAATTTTTTCCACTTTAACTCTCTCTTTTTTACCTTTTTTTTTACCTTTCTTTTAATTTTATATCAATAATATTACTATTATAATAATACTAAAAATACTAAAATCCGGACAAAATGAGTAATTACATTACTAAGTAAAATTATTTGATATATAAATTATGTAAATTTATACAAATATTTTACTTTCGGTTTATAAATTTAGTTTAGAACTTAAAGTTGAAAATTTTGTATTTTACGGTTTAGAATTTAGGATTACACGATAACACAGTAGCATATGAGGCCAGTAAATCCATCCGTACTTCATATTAAAATTGAATAAAATTATAAAACTGAAATTTGATTTTCTTTTCTTTTCTTGAGCAACAAGTCACCAACTTTTCAAAACTATACTTCAATACAACACTATATATTTACAAATTAGACAATGCAGTAGGTGACTTATGGGAAAAGAGGGAGGGATTGAAGGAAGTGGAACCGTGGAAGATTATAAGTCTTCAGAAAGCTGCCTCCGGCTTCAAGAAGTTGTGATATTCCAGCTGAGTCATTTCGCCACCATTCACTGGGTCGAATTGGCATCGGTAGAAGCTGGCCATTATATTAGATCAGTTACCCCTTTTGGATAGTCAAGTAATAATGAACAACAAAAGGGAAAAGGGTCTAAGTCAACCTAATGCCATGAACATATTAATTATTAAGTACATGTAAAAGATTCCTATATCCGTATCATCATCTTGTGATCGTGTCATTTTTACAATTGCTAGGTTAGAGGAGGACAGGAAGAGAAAAAAAAACCCTAGGAGAATAATATCACATGTTTTGACCACCTCAAGGGGAATCATCTTGATGATAACTTACCTACATGCTTCAAGGAAATTTCCGAATAATATACTTATGCAATATTTACAAATTATGTTCTAACAAACAGATACTCGAGGAAAGTGGTGGCGAGTCACAATTTCCTAAGAAATTGTTATCAAGAATGCTGCTAAGTCCCCTAATACTCCCAAAGTAGGTTCTAAATGTGGGTTTGTTGTTTTATCAGATTCATCATATTCAAAATATCAACTTAAACAGAAAATTTCATGACAAATTACTGATGGCCGTTCCGAACAATTTTTTCATACAACTATTGGTATTTTGTTTTTACCTTACCTTCCATCAATGCCAAGAATTACCACTGTATTCTTTTGGTGACCGAAAGCAACAATGTACTGAGAACCTTCAATCAAGCTGAACTGAGCCACTGACCATTCGGAGCTGAAGTACTTTGGTAACACCCCTGCATGCGGAAAAGATAATTAGATGATTACCATAGTAAACTCCCCAAAATAAAAAATCTCAAACGATGTTTATACATGTTAGACACAATCTAGTTTAGCTCACATCCTATTGAAGAACTAGTTTCTCAGATGCCGTAAGTTTGAGGTTAACTCGCCTATATGCAGAAAACCAATTTAGATGTTTATCATAGTTGCTGAAAAAAAATTGAAGACGGAACCTCAAATACGCATCTTCTTGAGCTAAAACAGACAAATTTGTTTAATTCTGTTAGAATGCAATTACGGAGACCAGGTATACTTATTATCCAACCAAATCGGTATTGTTTCGTATGTCATGAATGACAATTATCTCAGATATCAAGAATTGAGAAACATAAAGGGAATTTGACATGGATATTCTTGTTCCATGATAGCTTCTTTAATATAATTCGGTAGAGGGAAGCTTGAGCAGTTGCATTATCTAATGCTGGCAAAAAAAGGGCACTTTACCTTTGATAAAAGAAAGAGATTTTTGGGGTGATACAGGCTCGGATGCACTTCGAGACTGGGTAGTCCCAGGAGATCCAGCATTATTTTTAAGGCTAAAAACATGGACAGTGCCTTTGTCACTTGAAACTGCTAACCACTGAGCATTTGAAGAGAATGCCAAACTATAAATTTCAGCTCTATCTGCACCCCTCCTTACCTACATTGATATACAAGTGAAACCTTCCGAATATAAGAATCGGAGCATTCAAAATAATATCATGTATAATTCTCAGTGCTAAACAGAATTACAGAACCGTAAAAGCCAACATTCATACAGTGCCAGTCTGCCAGATACCTCTTGCAGCAAGCTGCCGTCAACAGTATTATAAATGCGAACGAGAGTCCCTTTTGAGCTCGAGGTAGCGAGCAATTGGCCATCCTGCGAGAGAGAAAAGCACGCAATTCTTGAATCATGAGCCATTATGAACTTAGTGCTCTTCGAGGCGAAATGCTCCACCCTAACTTGCCCCTTTTGCAACCCAGGGCAGACCAAAACCAACGATCCCGACCCCTGAGACACCGCGCAGAGTCCCTTTGGATTCCCGATGGTCTCAATCTGGTGCAACAACTTCAAATCCACAAAATTGTAAACGAAGATTTTCTGTTCCAAAACGACAATGATTCGATCCCTCCGAAGCCGAACCGATCTTACTTCGGACCGAAAGGAAAGCTCGCTGATGCATCGGTTCTGGTGATCGTCCCAGATCATAACCTTATTCGGCGGGGTACTGCGGATCGGGTCCACCGCCAACAAGAGCCAAAATATTGCACCGAAAAAGCATCTCCACAACCCCAATTCCGCCACCGCGATCGAAATCGCGGCGAAAGATCTCGCGGAATGGGTCGCAATTGTAGATCCGGAAGCCATTATCAGTGCCGGCGGCGAAACAACCATGATCCTGGTTGAAGGAGAGCTGAAGAAGAGACGGCGGAGGCAAGGATGGAGGAACAGACTCGGGAGGGTTCGAAAGTGCAGTGTGAAACTTAGGGTTATCGTTGGGGTCCGGCTCGGAAGAATATTCCCGGTTGAGGTTAGATTGGTCGGAAGGGGAAAGGAAATTGGTGTTGGTGTTGGTGTTGGGATTCGAGTTAGGGTAAGCTGAGAGGGTGGCCATTGGAGGGATCTAAGATGAAATTATGGAGGATTATGGCGGCCGGCGACGATATAGGTTAAAAACTAAAGGCAATCAGAACAAAATTACGATGTTGTCCTTCTGGACGAAGAAGATGAAGAACTGTCGCGTTCTTTTTTAGGTTAATGGTCCGGCTGGGTGAAATAAAGAAGAAGAAAACGGTTGGAAAGAAGTTTCTCTTAGGGTTAATTAGATGACACGTGTCCGACAACCGCCGCCGAATTTCGCTTCGTGCCGACTCCAACTTCGTTAAAAATAAGAATAATTGTGTTTTTTTATTGATAACAAGTCAGACAAAGCCAGCTGCAATAGCTACAGTCAATGCCTGTTTAGATTAAAGCCCAAAGACCTCGAACTGGCTAAACATCACCCAGACCAATGAGCTCGCACCAGTCCACTAAACATTTAAATCAATCGGTACAAGATTATTTTAAAGGGTAAAATACACAGATCATCACTTAATTATCTTATCACTTTTATTTTAGTCACTTTACTTTTAAAATTTTAATTTACTAACTGAACTTTCAAATTGCTCTTAAGTCACTTATCTTTCAAAAATTTTAACTTATTAACTGAACTTTCAAATTACTCCTATTATAGTCATTCTGAATTATTTTATTATTATTATTATACGACATGGCTTTTATAATTATTAAATATAAAGATAATTTAAATAAAAATAAAATTATATTATTATTATTATTATTACTGAAATAAAAAATCTAAAATTATATCTCAAATTCACCCCAAAACCTAATCACCAATTTATAATCTCAATCCATAAACTCAAATCCTTCCCTTCTTCTCCGGCCAAACCTTCACCGGTCGGACCTTCATCTGGCAGACTTTAGGGTGGGCATTCGGTAAGATCTCTAACTTTTCCTTGCAAAATACCAGTAAAATCCCAACTTAACAAATGAATATATATGTATATACAACGACAAAGACAAAATTCAGTTCACTAAAACCAATTTACTTCAAACCCAACATTGAAAAACAAAATTAAAAAATACTGACACCTTGGTTTGATAAAAGTTGAAGCGTTTAAAGCTTTGAACGTTGATGAGCGGTTTTTGAGCAAATTGAAAGTTCATCATGTGATGGTGTGGTTGAAGAAGAATGGGAGGTTTGGGGGTTGTGGATTGATATTATAATTTGGAAATTAGGGTTTAGGGTTTGAGAAATAATTTTAAATTATTGTTTTATTTAATAATAACAAAATATAATTTTTATTTTTTTATTTTAAATTATTTTATATTTAATAATAATAATAAATGCTATGTTATAAGAAAATAAAATAAAATAACTCAAAGTGACTAAAACATGAGCAATCTGAAAGTTCGATTAATAAATTGAAAATTTTGAAAGTTGAGTGACCAAAATAAGAGTGAGAAGATAGTTGGGTGATAAACAGTGCAATTTACCCTATTTTAAATTGCTACAATTGGAAAATTTTATTTTTAAATAAATATATTCGTCTAACCAAACATTAGGGATGGCAACGAAACGAGACGAGCAGAACAAGATGAGGACAATTTTATATTTCTCACTTTGTCTTTAGTATTTATGGACAATTTTGGCCTTCAGAGAACCTCTATTAGATGCTTCAAACATTTTTTTCGTATACTCTCTTCGCGCAGATTCTCACAATTGTCGGAGAATCCTCATCCAAAAAAATAATACTTTAATTAGCCAAAAAATACAGTTAATTTCAATTTATAAGTCAAAATTTGAGATAAAGCGGTGGCAGTTCAAGGTTGCTGGGAGATAGATGCATTTAACTCGGTTTCATTGATATGGCACGAAATTAGGAGCTTAATTAACAACGCACGAACTGATTTCTCAAGTTAAAGAAGTTGTCAGGATTAAGCTGATGGGAAGATTAGATAGTAGTAGGCAAAAATGTTGATAGATCATTTTCTGTAGGATGGGGGCTGGATGTATAGATTGATTCTTTTATACAATAAAACTTTTATAAATTAATAATATTGAAATCACGTAATTTTATTAATTTAAAGAGATATTAATTAGTCAATAAATTATTAATTTAAAGAGATTTTTTCGATTCAACAAACCTACATTATTCTTCATAAATAAAAAATGAAGCGAAGTATATTTAAAATGCACATTTGGCCTTGGGTACCGCAACAAAATGGATGTCAATCACTTATTGGATTACCCACGTAAAAACGATACATGTTCAGAGGTCCAAAGTTTAGAAGAAATTGTAGCTAGTGTTATTTAAAATCCTATTGAGAATGAAACTGAAGATGATACAATGTCTTTACAACCAATTACGCAGAAGGAAACATTCATAGCAGCAACAACTCTTCACAATTTTTTGTTGCAGTATGAGAATGCAACACCAGAACTTTTGGATGCGGTAAGGAAAATTAGAGATAAAATGCAGCTAGATTTAAATTTTAAGAAGAAGCAAACAACAATAGAAACATATTTTACTAAGCTGTCCTAGTTATATTTGTAATTTTATAGAACTATTAATTTATAATATTGAAGGGGCCATAAATTTATATGGGTCTCCCAAAAAATTATTATCTTATTAATTTATCAAAATCATTAATTTAGACCTTGAACTCAAGTCGAGACTAAAAAATTATTATTTTAGAGAGTTTATTAATTTGTCAAGTATTAATTTATAGATATTCTAATGTAATTATCTCGTGAAGTATCTTTGTTGGTCGGAATATAACATACAAATTAACCTAAAAAAATCAGTTTACGAGTAATATATTCATTCTACTTTAAAAGTATGTAAGTTTTAATACATTAAAATAAATATCTAATATTAAATTTTTAAAATTAGAAACATAACGATTTATTTTCTCAATATTTTTTGTACCTAAATCAATCAAATATACAAATATATTTCGGAGATCCCCACAAGGATTTATACATGTACTGTTTAGATTCCCACAGTACAGATATAGTAATCTCGTCAATATCTCCATTTGAGCTTTGTGATAAAATTCTTCTCATTCTCGTTCCCGTCCCCGTAGGTAAAAATTTCGATTATTCCTCAATCTCGTCAGTTTGAATCTCTATAATTTTTAGTTATTTATCACTCAATTGCTATCTTTATTAAACACTGTAATCTTAAATTATTATCAAACATATTGAACAACGTAATATAAGGCTGTACAAAAAATTTGACAAATCAAAATTGGTTCCAAAATTAGTAAAAAATGGATCTTCCCTAACTTTCCTCATGCAAATTGAAAGACGACATTAACAAACTCCAAATCAATCCAATTGATTCATCCCCAAGGTAAAAAAAACAAAACTGGGTAATGCTATATCTACTCATTAAGTTATCTACTCAGCTGATGTGGCATATAATATGACAACTAATAAATATGTTACAATAAATATTTTACTAAACAATTTTCAATATTATAATTATGATAAAATCAATATATCTTTATCCAATGAACAACTTTCAAGGTCATAAATACAATATACTTAATATATCTTTACCTAATTAATTATTTTCAAAATTATAAATGCTATATAATTAATATTTTACTTTTTAAATATAATAAAAGAAACTTTTCCTTTATAGTTTACTATTCTGAATAGATATTAATAATTTCGGGAGAATTTTTCTTTTAAGTTACCACGTTAGCTGGGTAGATGACCCAGTGGTTAAATAAAGTTTTTTCAAAAAATACTCAGATTATCTTTGGCAAACAAAATACAGGAATTTATCCTGGAATATTCCGGCCTCTGGTTTGCTATAATTAACTTTTGTTGATAATTTGCAGGGTTAATCCAATATCATACAGACAAAATATCAAAAGCATAGGAAAACAAAATTTATTTTTTATAATCATCGGTATTATATTTGTTGGTAGACTCATTATAAAGACGACTCTTTTAATTAATTTATTTCATTTATAATGTCAGAATTCGAATATCAAATTTTATTTGACAGAACTAACCAATTGATTGTTGGCAAATATAAAATAAATATGCAAAGCTTAACGGGTGTAAATCATTTTTTTTTTAAATTGAAATTTATTTTTTATAAAAAAATCTATAAATTTAATTTTCTTTGTATTACTTTGATTTAATAATACAATAGTGTAAAAAGATTTATACAAGCATGTCTATTTTAAACTAAAATTTTAAATTTTAATCCTAAAACACTAAAACTCTAATATAAACCATAAATTATAAACCCTAAATTCTAACTATAAATCTTAAATTCTAAACCCTACAACCTAAACTCATAACCTCTAAACCCTAAACAAAAACCCTAAACCCTTAAATAACACCGTTTGTGAAAATTTTATTTTCTACCGCTCGTGTATAGGATAACAATTTCATATTAAGCTAGTTTTTTAATGATTTGGAGCTTAAGTGAATGTAAATACAAAGTATGAGAAGACAGGTGAAAATGATGCAAAATAAGACGAAGAAGGTTGTTAAAGTGTACTGACGAAGATCTTGATGATCTCTCCCCTCGTATTTATCTGACCCAAAAAGTTGTTAAAGTGTTGTGACCAATATAATTAAGTATTGGTTTTTTTTTAAAAAAAAAGAAATTGAGGTTAGAAGTGCGTAAAGTTAGATTTGATTAATAAAAATTAAATTTTTTATTTAACTTGACGAGAAAAATTCATTCATTTTTATTTGAATTGTAATTTTATAAATTACTCAAAAAAAATTAAATAAAATTTGAGTTATAAAATAAGATTCAAACAATTCGAAATTTTTAATAATTAGTGGATAAACTTTTAAGTTCGAATCAAGTTTATCAACTTTGCATGAAATATATTTATATACCGTATATGAAAAAAGGATGAGATTCACTTACACGGTGTGTAAAACTCAGAGTTTTACACGTTTTTTGGATAGTTGGATGGGTAAAACGGATGACAGAGATTAACTTCTTGCTTTTATTTTCCAAGTGATAATCTTCATATAACCCACTGTTAATCTCAGCCATCTATATAACTCATTCAACAATCTAAAAAACTCTTACAATGTGTAATTGGATCCTATCCTTATGAAAAAGGATGAGATCCACTTACACAGTGCGTAAAACTCATAATTTTACACATTTTCTAGATGGTTGGATAGATGAAACGGATTGCTGAGATTAACTCCTTACTTTTTTTAATTATAACCAATTACTACAATAACATTATAAACATTTAAAATTAAATTTGAACCGAAACTCGAACAACTCAACTCAACTTGAAAAAAATTCAAATAAACTTAAGTCACTATAAAATATGACTCGTCAACTCGACTAATTCAATTTTTATTTACTCGACTTGGTCAAATACTAAGGCCCTGTTTGGCAATTAGGGATAACAAATTACATTAGCTGATAGCGGATAGCTGATAGCATTAGCTGATTTGACTAGCGAATTACATTAGTTGATTGTATAAATATAACACCCCCGACTCGGATGTCACAATTGGGCCTCAAGTCCAAACAAAAAACCATAAAATTTCTTAAACTGTATTTAGCCCAACAAGGTATTTCTCAAAAATATTTAAAACCAATAATTGAAAATATAGATAAATAATCAAAACGGTACAAATGAGCTCCAACTTAAATTTAAAATATTTGAACATTCGATTTGATTAATACAATTTAAAATAATAAGAATTACAAACTCCACCCCGTAAGGTCCTATGAATATATAGCCCACTAAATGCAAGTATCGTACTCTAAAAACCTCCACATGCTAGAATCTTGTACTGATAGTGCTCCTCGAACCCACAATCTTATGATCAACCAATGCATGAAAACAACGATTCCGAACGCTGAGCTTACAAAGCCCAGTGGTATACATCTACTCTACTATACTTCATGCTAATCATAAACATAAGCATGCAAGATAGTACGGGCAATAAGGAGAGATAAATAAACACGTGGCACTATCGCTAGTTACCTAAAAGCATGCTCTCATCATAACAAAACATCATACATGGCCCACAAGGCCCAATCATACTCGGGATCACACCAGATCATCCGAGCTAAAGCACACAAAGTCATAACCATAAACCTAGAGTGAGGCCTGGTGTCACACAGCCCCGGGAACGTACACTCTGAGTGAGGCCTAATGTCACACAACCTCGAGAACATACACCCATACTCGGTATCTCTTATCGAGTATCATCGAATGAGGCCCAGTGTCAACACATCGTTGGGAACATACATTCGGCATCTCTAACCATGGTGTTGCAACACTCTTTCTCTGGGTATCCGGATCCCATTAATCATTGACTCAACCAATTAAATGTCTATCCGGCATACAAGCAACGCGATCCCAATGATCCCCTATTTTTGCTAACCGTTAATACATCATTTATTTTACACTATCAAATTGTTAATACATTATGAAAGTGTATATTAATCATCCTCATTATTATCTTTATTTACCAATATTATCTCATTGTCATCCCACATAAATTTTCATCTTTTAATAGCATTATAGATTATTCCGTTCAGTAGACTCGAACACAAGTATCGATACGGTACCCCTGGGTATCGGTACTGATGTGCGTACCGATACTAATATAGCTTGCTAGAAATCCTTACTTTTCATAGGTACCGGTATGGTTTGACCCGTACCGATGTGGCCTCAAAATGCGTACCGGTACAGTTGAAGCTCGTACTAATACCTTATTTACAGGTTCGTACCATTTCCTTTGAACTACAATATTATCACACTTTATTCGATCCCTAAAGCTTATGAAAGTCACTAGGGTTTATTTACTAACACATTTAATTAATTAATATTAATTACCAGCTTCATATTCATTTAATATCAATTCCTGATTTTATGGTTAATTATTCGAATATTACCAATTATAAGTCTATTTAGTATAATTCCCACCGAACATGTCAATTCACATTTCAAGCACTCAAGCAACACAACACGTAAATTAACCAATAAGATAATTATACGAACATTCAAACGACCCTACACGGTCTCTAAAGCTCATAATAGTCTCGAATATTCTCAAGCTCATCAAGCATCTCAATACTTACCAAGTCTCGTAATACCAGTCTCAATACATGCTTATTCATCGTCTACTAATTTTGTAGATACTAACACGCAAGGCAATCACATTTACGATGCTCATGAAACAATAGGAGTTTGAGGTGTACTAACCTCAAGAACTAGCGATACATCCTTATTCGAGCTTCCCGATACTCCACTTGGTCTGATATTCGATCTCGAATAATTCTCATATGAAAATGAATACAAAAACACATTAATTTCATTTATCCCTTATTCAATTCGCAAGCTCAAACGGGTAAAAACAGCTTACCGGGTTCGAATTTGGCAAAACGGACTGCCCCAACAAACTTAGAACGTCGAAAACCCCCCAAGTAGGGTCTCTTGTAAAAATCCAACGCCCTGGTCAACGGTCAACACAACTGTCAAAGTCAACTCTGATCATGTACGACGCAGTGCATAGAGCTTATGGTACACCCAGGTGAGCAAGATTCGGTGTGGCACAGCACATGAAAGCTGATGTGCACCCTAGAGACCCAAATCCAATATGGCGTGGTGCAGGGAAACCTTTGTGCACCCGCCCACTGCAGCCAGCGCACACCCACGCGCAGACAACGACATGTGGGGTACGTGCGGCGTTCTCTGATAGTTGAACGACGACGACAACCTCTAGATCTTCATTTCTTTGACTAGTGAATCTAGTGGTGGCAGTGGTTTTTGTTGTAGAACACCAGAACTTGGCATTTTAAGCTAGGTCGGTTCTAATTTTCCTTCACCCCAGCGAACAGAGGCAATGATGACGACGAGTCCATCATCGGTCAACTTATCTCAACGAGCTCGGCCCAATAATATCGACAGTGAGACTTTACGGCAGTCGGATCACTTTTAGAATGAAACAAAAACCCCTTTCTCTCTATAAAACCTTTTTTTTCCTCACATTCTCTCTCCACCATTATTATTCTAATTTTCCCATTTTTCTCTTTCTTCCCATCTTCTTAAAATTCAACCCCCAACTCTTCAAATAAAAGATGACAACTAATTTAATAAAAGCCCACTTCACAATTCTTCTTTTTGCCACTAGGCTTAAATTAAATATTCTTAATTTAGACCTAACACTCAGGTCTGAAGCCCAATTCGTTAACCCGAAATTTGGGTCATTACAATAAAAGTGTTTGGTGAAATTAATTGATAGCCGATAGTTGTTTAATTATTTGAACAAACAAAATGACATATAAGGACATGATTATATTTGATATAGGTTTAAATAATTTATTAGTTATTAACATTTTGTATCTATTAATATTAATTAAATTATAAAATTATTTTTAATATCATTACTGAGCATATATGAGAATGTACATATTAATTTTTTATCTGTAAAATTATCTTTTTAATATACTTTTAATAATGATTAAATTTAGATGTATATATTAATTTCTTATCTATGAAATTATATTTTAAATATAATTTTATTAATTATTAAATTTATATGTATTTATTAATTTATATATTAATTTCTTATTTATGATTTTTTTTAATTTTATTAGTTATCAAATTTATGTTATTTAAAGAAATTTTTTATACAAGTCTTTTATCTAAACCTCTAAGTCAAAAACTCCTAAAATGAGTTTTTTTAAAATGAAAGATTTCACATTAATCCGCTATTACAATCTTCTATTTACTAAACATCTAAATTAGCGGATTTGACTGGTCAAACCTTTAAAAATATTTTAATTCTCTAATTTTAGCTCAAAAATTTGTAAACCAAACATGGCCTAAACCTTATTAAGAGCATCTGCCCGTTGCCGGTTTCGGTAGAAAAATTCTGAACCCAATAATCCAAGATCTCTCTCCTCGTATTTATGTGACCCGTAAATTTTCGATGACAACCAATACTTCCACGTTAACAAAATCCTTTCTCGGGTTCGATATTCCTGTTTTAGCATTCCCCACGAAATTTATTTCGATATTTAAAGGTGTGTATAATAAATTACTCCCAAAATTATAAATTAATCAGATAATTTTTTTTAGTAAAATGTTGTCTTAACTATATCATTATTTCTAATCTTAATTGAATCGGCTAAATGTATTTGCTCAATTATTATTTAAAAATTATATAATGGTTAAGTTGAGATGTTTTAATTGACTATAGAACTTTTCTAATGATGGTTAAGTTGAGATGTTTTTCTAATTTTAGGATTTTATTTTATTGTAATTACAATGTAGTATATGTTTATACTTTTTTTATATTTGATAATACACCTGACAGACAAAGCTGATTAAATTCGAATCTCCTAAGATGAACATCATCTTTTTTCATTGGGATCACTCGTTGAGTTCGATCAAACTTCAATTAAAAACATGTTTAAAGAGGGTAATAACTAATTTGAGCAATATCCGATCCGAAATTAGCGATCAATGAATATGTTGTAATTAAACTACAAAAGTAAACACATGATCAAATGAGGAAAAATAAAAATATATTTTAATTGGTCGAGTGATTGAGAATGCTCATCCTCTTCTTACTTCGTATAGGTTCAAATTCTTATATTTACATTGAAAATATAAATATAGCTCTATCGTACCAAAAAATGTAAAGAAGTAAACACAAATGATGGCAAGTCATTGATATATATATATGAATGAAACCAACGAGTAGTCCCAGTGGAAAAATGGATGATGTTCATCCTCTGAGACCCGGGTTAAAATCGCTTTGTATGCAAAGTGTATGTGTATTGTCAAATGGTTAAAAATATGTATGGACAGATACTATTCAAAGATTAGTCTTGTTTGAACATCAATAAACACCACAATTTTTTTCCCTGAAATTCAAAGGTTTCTTTACACTTGTAAACTGCTTTTCTTATAGCTCTAATTGCATCGGCAAATTAACACAAAAAATAATCTAATCATATTAAATCTTCAACTTTTTCTGATCAAAATATACATTATAATAATTATTTCACGAAAAAAACAAAATAACATATCACAAAAATAGACAAAAGCGTTTACATGGACCAATATTAAAAATTCTAATGACATTCAAATTTATCACTTAATCCACGTTTGAATGAGACATATTTTATATTGTTAATAGCACACGTATTGGTTCGTCCGACTCAGAAAACAGTTTAATACTGCAATTATTGTATGTTTTTAAAACATTTCCTCGTGTATATTTCAATCGACAAAATTTTAAGGCGTTGTTGAAAGGGATCGAGGGTAATTAAAATTATTATAAATTTAACTAATAATTCATTGGATTAAACTATGAGATGTAGTGTGGTAGTTGCCCACCCCATCCTTTAACTATAAGGTTAGGAGTTCGATTCCTAGCAATGGGAATAGAGTACATTTTATGTTCAGTCGTTTACTTTTTAGTGAGAGCACCCTCGGTGAGGGTATTAGTCACCACTTTCGACGGTTGATACCTTTGGTTCCAACAAAAAAAATAATGTTTGAAGTTCGAATCTTATCGTGAATGAAACATATTAAGTTAAAAGGGTCACCACATAATAAATCTCATCAATATTTAATACAGATTAATTAATCAATAAACTATATACCAATAATTATAAAAATTATTATAAATTATCATTGTTATGACAAAACATTAAATCTAATCATATATATAGCGTAATCTCTCTATTTAATAAAATAATAATAAATATTTTAGGGTCACCTTATTATTCTAATTAATTTTTTTATTATATTATATGAGATCCATCAATTGGTCTAGTGACTAAAGATGCTTATCATGTCTTATTTTTATAGGTTCGAATTCTAGCATAAGAATATAATACCTCACTATTTAATAAAAAAATATCATATAATATATGTAATATTCGGATCTTAATCATTAATATATTTAATATTCAATAGATCACATCAGAATACCTTTATTTGCCTATAAACTATAAATCTAATCACTACTATATACACATACATGCGCTTATTGTTTTTTCCTTAATTTTTTATTATTACTTACACTAAAAATGTCTAATAATATAGTTTCCGATGATCCGACTGTGGAAACCGATCATCAAGAGGAAGTTTCCGATCAACAGCAAAACTTATTTGCAGAGTTACGCAGAATCGATTCCCTGGACGTGGAGTCCGCCATGGCCGCGCTTCTCAGGTCTGCAACGCAATATTTTTGTTAATCTAACTAATCAATTTAGGATTTATTGTTATATTTTTTTAAAGGCATTGAGGTGGTCGGCAATACTGCAATTGGCCTTCCAAAGCGTCGGAGTAATATACGGAGATATCGGGACGTCGCCGCTGTACGTATACGCGAGTAATTTTACCGGCGGGATAAAGCACAGCAATGACATATTAGTTCTTTCTTTCTTTGATCTTCTACACCATCACTCTCATTCCTCTCACCAAATACGTTTTCATTGTCTTGAAAGCTAATGATAATGGCGAAGGAGGAACATTCGCTTTGTACTCGTTGATATGCCGATACGCAAAGGTCGGTTTGATCCCGAGCCAACAGGCCGAGGATGCCGATGTATCGAATTTTCAGCTGGATTTGCCTAGCAAGCGTCTTGAACGAGCTTCGAAACTGAAGCCCGTGCTGGAGAATAGCAAGTTCGCTAAAATTTTCCTTCTCGTCATCACCATGCTCGGTACTTCGATGGTCATCGGCGACGGAGTCCTCACTCCTTGCATCTCAGGTCTACGAAAACTCCGCCTCCAACATATCAAATAATAATTATATTATCTTCGACAGTGACAGGACTCAAGTTATTCATTTGGGGTCATTTAAAATTATTTAAATTTAGGGGGCAACAATATAAATTATACTCTTATGTTTTTAGGGGACTAAAATATAATTTTACCATTACTTAAACTTGAACTTTTTCCAATTTTTAAAATTGTATAATTTTTAGGTACCGCCCCCATTCGATGTTTCAAAGTTCATAAACTAGTTTTAAACAGTTAATAATCTTGTATAATTTGCAGTTTTATCAGCCGTGGGAGGCATCAGGGAAGCAAAATCTTCTCTATCAGACGATGCTATTGTTTGGACATCTATAGCTATCTTGGTTTGCCTCTTCATGGTCCAAAGATTCGGAACCGACAAAGTCGGCTACACCTTCACTCCAAATATCTGCATTTGGTTCGCATTCATCGGTGGGATTGGGGTTTACAACTTCATTAAATTCGATCCAACGGTGGTGAAAGCGATAAACCCTAAGTACATTGTGGATTACTTCAAGAGGAACAAAAAGGATGCATGGGTTTCCCTTGGTGGTGTCGTTCTTGCCATAACAGGAACCGAAGCAATGTTTGCTGATGTGGGACATTTCACGGTTCGATCGGTGCAAATAAGCATGTGCACAATAACCTATCCAGCTCTAATACTGGCATACACTGGGCAAGCTTCTTTCCTTCGTAAACACGAAGATTTAGTGTCGGATACCTTCTACAAGTCGATTCCAAGTATATTCTAAACCTTAAACCATAAACTGTATGGCATCGTGTCTAATGCCCGTGCTTCGATGCAGATGGTATATATTGGCCGATGTTTGTGATCGCCGTGGCGGCTGCAATAATAGCAAGTCAAGCAATGATTTCCGGAACTTTCTCTATAATCCAACAATCACTCGCCTTGGGGTGTTTCCCTCGGGTCAAAGTTGTGCATACTTCTACCAAATACGAAGGACAAGTTTACATCCCCGAGATTAATTACCTCTTGATGTTTGCCTGTGTCGAGGTCACTGCCGGTTTCAGGACTTCTCAAAAGATCGGCAATGCAAATGGTAATCCCGGCCCCAAACACTTCGATTGATTCAATTTCTCAATTCGATTTCTGAAATTATTCGTCTTCGAACAGGGATCGCCGTGGTATTTGTAATGACTTTGACATCATCTTTGTTGGTTCTCATAATGGTAATGATATGGAAAACCAACATACTTTTCATAATCGCCTATGTTCTTGCCATCGGTTCCGTCGAGCTCTTCTATTTGAGTTCGGTCCTGTATAAATTCAACCAAGGAGGGTACTTGCCGTTGGCCTTTGCGGCAATAATAATCACCGTGATGTCGATTTGGAATAACGTGTACCTAAGAAAGTACCATTACGAGCTCGACCACAAGGTTTCCCCTCAAAAGTTCAAGGACATAACTACGAACACGGATTTCAGCCGAATCCCCGGACTCGCCATGTTTTACTCGGAGCTCTTTCACGGCATCCCGCCCATCTTCAAGCATTATTTGGAGAACGTATCGGCGTTGCACTCGGTACTCGTCTTCGTCTCGATCAAATCGTTACCAATCAGCAAGGTCCCCACCGAGGAAAGGTTTCTTTTCCGAAGAGTAGAGCCGAGAGAGCTTTACGTCTTCCATTGCGCGGCTCGGTACGGGTACACCGATGTGCACAACGAAGGAGACGGTTTCGAGAAGAGTTTGCTGGAAAGATTGAAAGAGTTCATCAAAGAAGACACATTGTTCTACACCGGTGATCATGTTCGAAAGGAAGACGACGATGTGGATGAAAAAGACGATATCGCATTCGAATCCGACGAAAACAGGAAGGAAAATGGAGGGGAAATAGGTAGTGATTGGCAATATGAAGATGTTGAAATGGTGGAGAAAGCATGGGAAGCCGGAGTGGTTCACTTGGTTGGCGAGAACGAAGTGATTGCAGGGAAAGGTGGTGGTATTGGGAAGAAGATTCTGATCAATTATGCTTATAATTTCATAAAGAGGAATCTGAGGCAAACCGATGAGGTGTTTGAAATCCCTCACAAGCGTTTGCTTAAAGTTGGGATGACTTATGAGCTTTAGAGAACCGATGGGAGATTTGATTTAATTGAGATTTCTTAGTTCCACTTGTTTAGTCTGTGAAGGGAGAAACAAGTAGTAGTTTACAGTGTATTAAGAATAAAATCAACTCACAAATGGGAAGCATTGTCTTTAGTTGGATAAATTATATCACAGTCATTCCCGCCACGTTTTTTATGGGACCAACCAATCAAATGTATTTATTTCATTAATTTTTCATCTCATCTTTTTACCAAGTGAATATTCACTAATATTTACTGTAAATTAAATTTAAAAACATTTTTACCAAGTGAAGATTCACTTGGTAAAAAGATAAGATAGAAAAATTAATAAAATAGATGCATTTGATTGGTTGATCCCATAGATGACGTGATGAAAATTACTCATGATATAATTTCTCCTTTAGTTGATAGTCGTACGGATGAGAAAGGGTGGAGTCAGGTGTATTTTATTTAGGTAATTCAAATTTGAATAATTTAATATATAAATATGTATTTTAAATTTATTTATATTTAAAATCGGATATAAATATTATCTTACACTTAAATAAAACGATAATAAAAATTAAGCTTAAGGGTGTAAAAAGTCTATAAATTTTTTTGCACCTAATTAAACCTTTGAACCAAAAAATTAAATTAATTAAGCCTTTGAACCAAGAAATGATGATTCTGAATAAGTGCAATAGGTGCGAATAAAATGTTTCAAATAAGTTAAGTTAAATGCTTGCAAGAGAAAAATAAAAAATTAATTAGACAAGTAAAAAAACATACAAAAAATGTTGTTGTACTTTATGGGTTTAAGTCGTGCTAGATTTATTTTTATTCAAAAAAAGTTGGCATGTTACACAATAAATCAACGAACATTCATTTTTTTAAGAAATTGAGGGCATACTTTAATAAATTGTACATAATTCCTTAAATTATTGAGACGCCAAGCATTTTAGACAACACCATGATTTGAATCATGCTATTGTCAATATAGTAAATTTATTTGGATAGATTGTTCCTTAATGACTCTCTACAATACTCAGATTTTGAAAGTTATACAAAAAATAATTGTATTTTTTATTTTTTTATAAGCTTTACAATAATATAAGTTAATTTTATATATGAGCACCTATGATCTCGTCCTAGTCATTTGGATGGATGAACTTAGAAAATATATATATGAGCACCTATGACCTTGTTTAATTATAAATTTTAAATATGAACTATAAAATAGACATTAAGAATAAAAGTAATATTTTAGAAAAATGTTAGTTGTTAAGGAAAAGTGGGTAATTCTTTCAAATATTTGAGTACATTGATTTTTTTTATAAATACTACTTCTATTTTTACCTAGGAGGGGAAGAGGGAGACTCTAGGAGAAGGAAAGTTCTTGCTGGGTCTTAAATTCATGACTTAAGAGAAGGGAACGAAAGCAGGTGGGCAGCTCTGACCAACTGATCATCAACGCTTGCTCGAGTACATTGATATTTTTAAATGTAAAACAATGTGAATGATTTAAATATTATTGTTAGTTAGATTTTAATTATTTTTTAATTGAATGTATATAAGATAATTTGTTAAAAAAAACTCAGTCAAGCTTGTCATTATTGTAGACATATGTGTCAATTTGATACATTCAAATCAATTTTTCTATTTTAAATAATTGTCAAGGGTCATTACTTTTAAAAATGAAGCTTTTTTCAATTTATCAATATTTACAGTAAAACATTTTAAATTAAAAATTCAAAAAGAAAATAAAAATAAAAGTAAAGTATTAAACATTATTTTCTCTCTCGCGGCATTAATATTTATATTATTATTTATAACAAACCGATTATTCAATTGGTAAGTCCACGCACATGGGAACGAGAAATCTTGTTTCGCGACTTAAAAGATAGACCGGGGATTTAATTTTTTTATAAAATATTTTTTAAAAAATATTAATAAAGTAATAGGATGATAATTACCTTTTAAAATTTAATTACAGAATAAAAAGTTTTTTTTGACAATACTACTTCTACTTCTACTTAGGTTAAAGGAGAAGCTCTAGGGGAGGGATGCCCCAGCTGAGTCTTAAACTCGAAATTTAAAAGAAAGGGATGCGAGCAGGTGAACAACTCTGACCAACCGGCCATCAACGCTTTCTCAAAAGTTAATGTAATGCCTTGTTGTTTTTATGATTGGTGAAGATTTTTTTTTTTAGAGTTTGTGTTACTTTTCACAATAACATATTTAAAGTTTTAATAACTCCGTCTTTAAAATTCGAACTCAAATATTTTTAATAATTAACTTCAAAAATGATCCTAACAATTTCGATTTTAAATTTTGTTCCAAAATGTCTTCATTTATTGGATGGATAAATATCAAAATTACACATGAACTTTAGTCGAATTTACAATGTTATAGATGAATTTTAGCTTTTTGAAATTATATAAATGAAATTTTGATTTAATTTAATTTCTTAAATTAGTAAAATTATTATCGATATAACATCACTTTACGTTTAAATATTATGTGCATAAATAATTATAACTATCTAATATGAAAATAAATAAATGTTTTTTTAAAGATGTGTATATCTGAGTTAGAATAAAAGTTTTTATGGGCACATTTCTCAAAATCAAAATTTTATATGTGTAATTGTATCAAATTAAAATTTATATACCACAATACAATTTTGATTAAAATTCATGTATACTTTAGATATTTATTCCATTGTTTAATTCAGAAAATAAAATTTATTTCACCTAAACACATGGGCAAAGTCACATTCAATGTGGAGGTCGAGGTGTGCAAAACTCGACTCGAAAAATTAAATGAGTATTTGATTGAAAAAAAAACTTGACTTAATTTAATTTTATTTGCAATTTTATAAACTCGACTTAACTATAAAAAATTAAATAAAATTTGAATTATTTCGAGTTATAATTTAGAATTCGAATAACTCAAAAAATTTTATAATTAGTGAATTAATTTTTAAGTTTGAGTCAAAACTCATAACTTTATGTGATATATGTATATCGCATATGAAAAATGTGTAAATATCGTATATGCTTATATAAAATTATTTAAATTAGAACCAATTATTACCATAATATTATAAATATATACAATTAAATTTGAACATAAACTCAAACAACTCGACTCGACTCAAAAAAACTTAAATGATTTCAAATTATAAAATAAAAAATACAAAATTTAATAACTTAAAATATTTTAACTCGACTCAATTTGATAATCATCACCCCTAAATTTATCCGTGAATCGCCAATAATTTTTTTACGCAAAAAAAAAAAAAACTTTGCCTGAAATAAAAAAATGAGATTGTATATTTTTGTTCGAAAACGGAACTCAAAAAAAAAAAAACACTGCCCCAAATTCCCTAAAATAGGATTGTGGAAAGGCAACGTGAGACAATTAGACATGTCCCTTTTGGTCATTTAACCAACGTATCAAAACCTACCTACGAGCTCGTGTACTCTCATCTCTCATAAATCGAACCGAACACAAGCGCTAAATATTCATTCTCTCTCTATTTGTTTTCATTTCCTATTAAATTAGCAGCAAAAAAAACTACAGCGATTTTTCTCTCTGCTAAGTCCTCAAGAATTCAACTTTTTTTTTCGTATTCATGAAAGTGAATCTTTCTTCTATAAGGTAACCAAGACCTTTACTTTGTCTCCTTTGTTCTTTTTCTCTTCTGTTTTTTTTGTAGTTTTATTTACTGTAAAAAAGAGTAAAAAAATGAAGAGAGTTAAGTGAATCGAGGTTTGTATATGTATAACGATGAAAACCCATTTTTTCCAGGTTGGTTTTGGTACGTGGATTTTAGCTTCGAGTTCTTTCTATGGAGGTTAGCTATATGTTCTCTTCTTTTTTGGGAAAAAAATAAAAGATTACTTCTTTTTTGCATGTTTATGTACATTTATTACCAACTTGTTTATTAGTTAATCTCTTTTTTATTAATTTTTTCTCTAATTGCTTAGATTGTTTTGTGTTTAAATTACATGTTTTCCAGAATTTTTTACTGCATAATGCTTTATGTTTCAAAGTGACTGTTCGAAATTGACGAATTGAAAGCTGTGTGTAGTAGTTTAGATTTAGATTTTTCTTTTTAGTCTTCTCAATCAGTATATGGATATGTGCTTTGGCAGTTGAATGTCGGCTACTGCTTGGTTTTGGTTCTCTCTATTGATAATTTAGATTACTTGAAATATAAAATGTTATTTCAATTGCAGCCGTGAGGTTTCATGCTTGTTGGATTGAAGGATTCCGATTTGTCTGTTTCGAGAAATATGCTGGAAATTTTATGAATGGTTTAGGTTTAATGTTATATATATGTTTTGATGAACTTAGTCTGAAAAAGTGTGCTTTTTATTTTGATGAAGGCTGATATATTTTTCATAGTTTAAAATTTTTGTTTTATTGTTTTGCTCAATTATTTAGCAGGTGGACACCACTCTTCTGGATAATATCATGGAGGGTATTGAATATGAAACATCTGAAAAATCACTTGCTTCATGTTCCTTTTTGGATGAAATTTCTGGAGATCCACAGCTGATTCCTCGTGTCGGAGATGAATACCAAGCAGAAATTCCACCTCTAGTCGGAGAATGTTGGACTTTACAGGTTTTAAAGGAAAGAATCGAATCAAAAATTGAAATGATTGTGCCAAACCCTTTTCCAATGGGATTGCCTATCCCTCTTTTCTGGACAAAGACTGAAGCCGAAAGAATAAATGGTGTGTTTGAATTTGGAAACAGTGAAAGGAGCCACATTACTTCGAGCCATGGATGTGCAGAATATAGAGTTGAAAGCCCTGCGTTGGCTGATTGGAAAGACATGAAAGGGAATTGTAAGCTTCAGTCTACAACTGTAACTAAGATGGATGCTGAATTACTCTTTCCCGAGGAGCCAAATTCTAAGCTGAAGGTGGATAGAGGTACTTGTCGACTTCCAGGGTCTTCGAGTGAAGTATGGAAGGATATTGAACTTGATAATTTTCTTCTTGGGTTATACATCTTCGGAAAAAATCTGATCCTTGTGAAAAAATTTGTTGAGAGTAAAGGGATGGGAGAGATATTGTCTTTCTATTATGGAAAATTTTACAAGTCTGGTGGATATCGTAGATGGTCAGAATGCCGAAAGTTAAGAAGCAGGCGGTGCGTTCATGGACAAAAGCTGTTCACAGGGTGGAGGCAACATGAATTGTTATCTCGATTATTTTCTCATATTTCAAAAGAATGTCAAGACATGTTGCTCAAGGTATTTTCTTGAATTTTCTATACTCAAAACTTACTCATACGATCTTTCTGTAAGAGTATTGCTGTTGATTGTTACCTAACTATCAAGAACATCTCTAAGTCTACTTACATTTGAACATGATTTTGCAGCTATATTCGGTCTATATTTTTTCAGAGAAAATTATTTCACCTTGATGTTTTATCAATTCCGGTTCTTGTAGGTTTCTAAGACATTTGGGGAGGGAAAAGTTACCTTTGAGGAATACGTATTCGCTATAAAGAACACAGTCGGCATTGGTATGCTCATAGAAGCTGTAGGTATTGGCAAAGGAAAGCTAGACCTCACTGGCAATGCTATGGAGCCAGTAAAAGTGAATCATTTAGTTTCTTTCCGTACAGAGATACCAGCTGGTAAAGCTTGTTCTAGTCTTACATCAGAAGAGATCATCAAGTTCCTAACTGGAGATTTTAGGTTGAGCAAAGCTAGATCGAACGATCTTTTCTGGGAAGCTGTTTGGCCCAGACTTTTAGCTAGGGGTTGGCACTCTGAACAGCCCAAAGATCAGGCCTTTACTAGTTTAAAGAATTCTCTGGTGTTCCTTGTACCCGGCGTTAAGAGGTTTTCGAGGAGGAGATTAGTGAAAGGTGACCATTATTTTGATTCCGTTAGTGACGTTCTTAACAGAGTTGCATCGGAACCGGGGCTTATTGAGCTTGAGGTTGAAGGGCCAAAAGACAGCAGAGAGGACCTAGAGAATAAGTTGGACCCTGTAATAAAACAAGATCCTGATTTTAATTCTTCCAAAGATAAACGTAATTGTTACCTCAAGCCACGGAAATCCGGCTGCAATCGATATGTAATGAAGTTTACAATTGTAGATACTAGTTTGTCCAAAGGGGCGGAACGATCCAAAATTAGAGAGCTAAGAAGCTTACCTCTTGTAGCTACTAGCTTATCCACCCCTCCTAGTATTTCCAGCGATTCTGAGAAGGATACATCGGATGACTCTGAAGATGAAGCAGAAGAAACTAGTACTACGAATGCTGCCGAGGCCCTAGCTAATGGGGGAGAATGTGTCGACATATCAGATTGTGTAAATAGTAACTCAAATACCGTTATTCCCCACACCTCTGAAACAAGCATTATATCAGTGGAAAATCGAGAAAGCCACAACAGAAGTCTGCTTCATTACGAGGAAGAAAAGCTTAAGAAGTATGATTTCAGCCATAAGGTGCAGTCTAGTGATTCAAAATATTCGGTTCCTGTTACTAAACAGCAGGTGTTAACTGATTGTATCAATGGAGAATCAAGCTGTAGTGTTGACAGGATGTTAAATGAAGACAATTCGCGCTGTAGGTCTAACTCGCCCGATGCTTGCGAAGATATGATTTTTCAAACGGGACCACAAAACTTGTCACCTGCGAGTTCATTGTCTAAAGGCAGTCCTGATCAGAGAAAGGAAGGCATTGTCTCTGAAAGCTGCCTGCATTTAGAAGGATCTCCTAAAAAGACTCGGTCACATACATTGATAGACTTAAATGTTCCTCAAGTTTTGATGGGTTTTGAAACTGATGGACCGGTCATCTCAGAGACGGTGCAAAATAGTGACAATTCTTGTTCACAGATATCATTCTTTCAGTCTGAAATAACAGTGCATCCCGAGTCATTGAATTCGAAGATTCCCGATAAAGGTGCAGAGGTCAACCAGCAACCTACAACACAAAACCGGAGGCAGAGTACTAGGAATCGACCGTTAACCACAAAAGCATTAGAAGCTCTTGAATGTGGGTTCTTCAATCCCAAAAGGAAGAGAAAACCTGCAGAGGCTTCCCAGAATAACTCACGAAGAGTTCGTTCGAGGCCTCATGTTAGTGCCCTTTTTAGAAACGGTGCTAATAATTCCAACATGGGGAAAACTTAGGATGGTTTCTGCAGTGCCAAATGTAGCCTGTCAGCCTCACATCATAATCCGATACATCAAGCAAACGAGCCGGAGAATTGCGATACAAAGCTGTTCCAGAAAGAAACCACATCCTCCGCCATGTCCTCCGAAGGCATCGTGTTTTTGGGTGATTACTGATTTTGATTTCTGCATTTTCCTAGTCAATCACTGGGAGGGAAAATGTTTACTAGTCAACTAACTGCAGATTTGTGACCAATATCCGGCGAAAAAGTCAGAACATTTTCATCTTATACACAAGTCGGACGAAACCGATGTTGATCCGATTCGGGGTTATAATCTCAGAAAGAAGGGCCTTTTCCACTTAATTTGACTTGCAAACAGTGCCAACCTTTAATGTTAGACTCTTGATAAAGACCGACTGTTCTTCCAGTTAATCTTCTCTCTTTCTATGTAAAACCATGTTGTTCAAATTTAACAAAGCTGTCCTATTGTTAATTAAAGTGTGTTTGGTCTTAGAAAGCATTTTTAGTTTTCAGAAAACAGGGTCTTGAAGACATGGTCAAATGCATGGAGGGACCATATGTGCAAATACAGAGAAATTTTGGGTCCATTTCCATTTGAGCCTAGAGCTTAGCTTTGATCATTTTCTAGCCGAATTCTTTATTTTCCTCACATAGATAAGACTTGAGGGACCCCAATTTCATAAGGACGGTGGTGAATTGATGATGATGTTAATCATTAATTTAATGCTATAATCCTGAGCTTTAATTGCTTAGCTAGTCTGATTAAAGTGTGCTTTTTTTAGATTTATCTTTAATGAGTCAAAAAGGTATTGGATTACTAAAGACTTTTTGTTTTCTCCCTCCAATTAATCTCCAACAATTCTCCCATTGATTGATATGAATTTGAACCAAAACATGGGATTTTAGAAAAAATGAAGGAAAAAAAATATTATAGCTTTGTTTGGCAATTAACGGATAACGGATTACATTAATTATATTATTAGTTAATTTAACTAACGAATTGCATTAGCTAATTGTATAAATATTTTTGGTAAAATTAACTGGTAGTGGATAGTTGTTTTTTTGAACAATGGCATCTGAATTTTATTAATCACTATGAAAGATAATACAATACAATGCATCAAAGAGAAAAAATGATAAACCCACTAAAATCTCTTACAATAGTGCAAAAAAAGCAAACACTTCTATCGAGATTAGCATACCAAAATTCAAAAACCTTTCTTGAATCTCCTTGTCTCTATCCAAACTAAACACTTTACGGGATGAAAAAATGAGTGGTGAACGAACTAAGCTATCAGGCAGATTGCTCTGCTACCCAAGTCTGATTACATCGGCAACCAACCATCAACCGAGTGGGGATTCATCTTTCTAAGACCATCGACATAACCATAATTAGAGATTAGCTTCGTGAAAATCTATTTACGAGCACCAACTGACCGTTAAGGTATGTTGAAATCATGCCACAAGGACAAATAAAACGAACCACAAAAAAGCAAAGAAAAACGTGTCACAACAAGTACAGAGGAAACGCGTGCCACAAAAGCATAGATTCTTATTAAAATATGAAAAAACAAGAAAAAACAAATAAATAGTACTAAGAGTGGTTGCCGACCACCAACCGAAGGAAGAAAAACAAAGTTGCAGGCGGCAGAGATTTAAGAGAGAGCGGCTAGGTTAAAAAAATACTAGTGGGTAGTTGTTTGATTATTTGAACAAGCAAAATGACATATAATATAAGAACATGATTATATTCAATACTTATTTGAATACTTTATTAGTTATTAATATTTTGTATCATTACTAAGCACATATGAAAGATGTATATATTAATTTTTTTGGTATCATTCTAAGCATATATGAATGATGTATATATTAATTTCTTATTTGTGAAATTATATTTTGAATATAAATTTAATAATTATTAAATTTAGATGTATATATTAATTTCTTATTTATGAAATTGTCTTTTTAATTTTATTAGTTATTCAAATTTGTTATTTAGAGATTTTTTTTTGTAATTGTTAAGGACATAAGAGTCTTTACATTTTTTTATCCAAACCTCTAACTCAAAAAGCTTATTTTAGGAGTTTTTTCAAATTCAGAGGTTTCACCCAAATCCGTTATTACAATCTTCTACTTATCAAACATCTAAATTAGCAGATTTGAATGGTCAAACCTCTAAAAATGGTTCAAACTTCTAATTTTGACTCAAAAAGTTATTTACCAAACCTCTAGTTATGACTCAAAAAGTTATTTACCAAATAAGGCCTATGTAAATTATTAAAACTTGCTTGATGAAAGTCTTATCATATACGAGATTGAATTCTTAATCACTCTAATATCTTTTATATATATGGTAAGTAGGGACGGACATGGGTCGGGTTTTTGGCCGACCTGAAAGTTATATACTTAGGCCCGATCCGACTTATTAAAAAATAAATTCTAGGGGACATAATTGTAAAAAATCAATTTTAAGAACTTAATTGTAAAAAATATATATAAAGAGGGGGCATTTTTGCAAATATCTCTAAAAATATATAAAAAATTATATTATTAGTTCTGAGTCGAGTCAGGTCGAATATATTTACCTTAAACCCAAATCTGACCCGATAAGGTAAAATACCCTTCCCTAACTAAAATTGGTAAGGTAAGTTAATGTCTTTTAAACCAATCAATTATCAATAGTGAATGCTTTTTTATCGTCAAAAACGAGTCCATTTCAACAAACAATAGAATATTCATTAGTGTTCATTCACCTCGATTAAACCTCACTTTCATGTGGAGAAAAAATACTGTTAAGAAAAGACAAACAATAAACAATACAATGTCATGTCTGTCTTTTGTGCTGTCTGTATGCATGGGGTTACTTAGCTAATGTCGATTAGCAACCTGGTTCATTCTAAATTATTTCAGCATTTGTTACATTCCAGCATCTGAAATGGTGCTTACTCTTGTCCTTTATATACAATAAATTAATGGGAAAAAAACATTTGCGTCTTCACATTGTTGTGTTGATATATATATATATATATATATATATATATATATATATTTCCTTCATAAGTTATATCGATCTGCCATCGATGATAACCAAGCAACTTCGATTTGTTTTTCTGAAACTAATATAGCTGGTGATGGAGATGTAGCAGATGCTTGCAGAAATGGTTATTATTATTATTATTATTATTATTATTATGAAATATGATATTGACCATAGTTTTATAGCTTAGCCAATGGTTCATAATTCCTCTGTCTCTTTGCTGTCTCTCTTTCTATAGCTGGACTTCTTGATATTTATTAAAACTCGTGGTGTAAAAAAAAGCCAAAAAAATAAACAGGGTTGGTCCAAGTGGTAAACAGCTTGATATTATTTAAGCAGATTTTGAGTTCGAGGCCTTATGTATGTCAAAAATTCTCACGAATGTGCGACGCGAGTTGATTTAAATTTGTCGGAACAAAACTTGAAAAACCGAAAAGACAACCAAAAGAGCCAAAAAATAAAAAAAAAATCCGGGTAATGCAGTTCTTCACCATAGGTGTCCTGCGTGTAGAAGGGCATAATATGCCTATAAAACAAAGCGGCAACCCATTTTTAATGTGATTAATTCATGCAGAAGAAACTGAAACTCTGGATACTGAATAATTTAACATCAACCGAGACAAAACAGATTATGGGGTTTTTTTAGCATGTTTTTTTCTTTTTTCAGGTTTAAATTTAATGTCGACCTTTCGAGTGATGATTGTTTGATTATCATATTAATCTATTCATAGTTTATATCTTCATGTTAATTTTCTTATATCGATAGACGTTTGAATCACCATTGTCTTGCATTGATAGGTGTTTGTGATTATCAGAAATAATTCGTGGTTGAGTTGTAATAAAACCAATTTTGTCGACTAGTATTATCACTGTTTTTATGCTAATATTAGAGGATTTTAGACAGAATTATATAAAGGAATGGCAATGAAATTTAAAAGAGAGAAAACCAAGGGCAATTATCATAGGGTTGTCCTTTTCAGATTTTAACCATGTTCATATATATTTATATAAAGCCAAGTAAGACCGGTTCCAATGTTCCTGTGTCAGCTAGAGCTCTCTCTTCCTACAACAACAGGATTTGGAGCCAAAGCAAAATCAAAGGAAACATACAGTTTGTAGATGTAATAATCTCATCGGTTCCAAATATGTCTAATATTACAGGTGATGAAGGAAGCTTCTCTTCCGGGAACACAGGAGAGGAAGTCCAGCAGAAACCACAGCTGCAAAACGACAACTTTCCAGCCTCAGCTTCAGCTGCTTCAAACAGCAATGGCTCTTCCTCTCAACAGCCACTCCAAGCAGTTAAAAAAAAGAGAAATTTACCAGGAACTCCAGGCAAAAATTCCCTTTTTTCCCTCCCAATTTCATGCCGGTTTTATGTTGTTTTCTTACAGATGATCTTATAAAACACATGGCTTTGGTCGTTCGCTTGTCCTATGCCTTTTCTGATGCCTTTTTGTTGTATGAAAAAAAAGGGTTCAATTATTGGTATGCGATTTACAATAATTGCCAAGAAACTGTTTGTTTGATTGCACTTTTCACTTCCCTTTTTGTTCCAGACCGTTGTAGATGGGGCCATTGGCTTTTTTACTATAATGAAAATACAAACAATTATTGTTGGTTTTGTTTTTTCGAATCAGATCCGAGTGCTGAAGTTATTGCCCTATCACCAACAACGCTCATGGCCACGAATCGATTTGTCTGCGAGATATGTAACAAAGGGTTCCAAAGGGACCAGAACCTGCAGCTGCACCGGAGAGGTCACAATCTTCCATGGAAGTTGAAGCAACGGACGACGACAGAGGTCAAGAAACGGGTTTACATATGCCCCGAGCCTAGTTGCGTCCACCACAACCCGGCTCGTGCGCTAGGGGACCTCACCGGGATCAAGAAGCATTTCAGCCGTAAGCATGGGGAGAAGAAGTGGAAATGCGATAAGTGCTCGAAGAAATACGCGGTTCAGTCCGATTGGAAAGCTCATCAGAAGACCTGTGGTACTAAGGAATACAAATGTGACTGTGGAACCATTTTCTCAAGGTTTAATTTATGTACTCAACTTTAAGACATTGTTGATTATGTTATGTCATTTTTAAGCTCTGCTGATTAGAGAACTGTTAGATAATATTGGCCGACAATTGTTTCCTTTTTGATGTTTTTTTAGTTATCATGTTACTTCAAGATCTGTCTGGTCTCGAACATAATTCTACCCCATTGCTTGTTCTTTATGCAGGAGAGACAGTTTCATCACACACAGAGCTTTCTGTGATGCATTAGCCGAAGAGAACAACAAGGTAAACCATGGAGCACTGATGAACAATATCAGATCATCGAACCCGGAGTTGTTGATGCCATCAATGCTGACGAGTAATGCGAATGCATCTATGGGAATATCCGATTTCAACAACTTCGACTCAAAGAACCCACTCAAGTCCCTTCCTCAGGAGCTAGTACCGATGACGTTTAAGTCCACGAACGTGGGAGGAGGCATGTTTTCAAGTAGCTCAGGCAGTCTATTCGGTGGTCCGAGAAGCATTTCCTCGTCGCCCTCGAGCTTACAACTTAGTTCGAATAGCTCATCTAGCTTCAATTATTTACAGGACAGCATAAGTGGTTGCCAAGTTGCCGGGTCACCCCACATGTCTGCAACAGCTTTGCTACAGAAAGCAGCTCAAATGGGTGCAACCGCAAGTAATAGTATAAACTCACCCATGATGCAAAAAAGCTTTGCCAGTAGCATGGCCGGCCCCGACCAATCGATTAGACCACCGTCTTTTAACGGTCTTCAGCAGCAAAACACATCTTACGATCAGTTCCCGTCAAACAACGATCATCAGTCGAGCATGGTCGGGATGAGCGAAGGAGGATTTTCGAACTCAGTCATGCAAAAATCCCCCAACGAAATGTCACAACTTGTCAATGTCACCACAGGAGCAATGACTGATATGGGAATGTTCACCACCACCATGTTCAATAACGGATCGGAACGGAACCAAGGCTTGATGAACACCATGGAACTCGGAGATAACAACGATAGCTCGGGGCTACTACTAGGAAGATCGCAGGGTATGGAAAGGAACCCGACGGTGCCGTCGATATTTGGAGCGAGGGACGGAGGAAGTAACGTGACGACACTCGATTTCATGGGGATCGGAGGGTCAAGGCCAACCAATTTGCATGGAGAACACCTTCAACAACATAGATTGCCAATGCTAAACCCTTTCCAACAACAGCTCCCACATAATGGGGATTCAGTCATTGAAAAGTCAATCTGGGATGTCTGAAGATCTTCTTGCTCTTGTATGGTGACAAAGCTGATGTGGCAACTTTCAAAGCGTCCACTCCCCACTTATATATCATCAAACAATGGGGCTTGAATTTTTAATTTCATGACCAAATAACCTGGTCTCCCTCCACTCCTGGAAGAAGAAGACTCTTTTTCCTTCAAAAAAAAAAAACTGAACAATCAACAAATATGAAACATTGAAACTCCTTTTGTCGTGTAAGCTACAAGCCATAGCAAATTTGTGTTTGAAAAACAAAGAAGGGCCGATGATAAGTCCTTGGAATATGAAAAATGTTCTCCACGTGCTCATGTTTGCACATTTGATTATGAAAAAGAAGATCATTAGCTTTTCACACTGTTAACTATTTCAACTACAATACTAACGTGGAGTAAAAATATGAATTTCGAAATACCTTGGATTAAAAATGTGAGTAAACTACACCCTTCAGTCATTAAACTTTTACTTTATTTCTGTTTTAGCTCCTCGACTTCAATTCTTTATTTAATCATTCAACTTTCAAAAAATATTTAGTTTTGTCACCCAACCATTAGTTGCTTAACGGGATTACCAAAACATTGTGTTTGGACCGACGGGAACCGGAAGGGGTGGTCGTCCCTCTGAAAATTTGAAATTCGTATATAATTTAGAAATTTTTTTAGAAATTTTTTATGTATTTTTTATTGAAAATCTATTTCCACCTCCCTAAAATTTTATATGTTCGCCCCCTAACATAAAGTCTTGCGTCCGTCCATATTTTTGACAGTTTTATTTATGAAATTAACCTAATATTTTATCCTTCTTCTATATAGTCAACATCTTTTTCCACAATCATTCTGCCACCGCCAATCATCGTTTACAACGTAGCTAGTACTAAAACATTCTCCTTTTCCCCTCTTTCTTCTTCTCGGTTTGGCTTTCTTTAAAATCTCCTTGAAATCGACAAAGCTCAAATCAAAGCTTCGACTTTATCTTGGTCTTATTTGTATTCTCTATTGTTTGGTCATCATGAAATCGCCGTATTACTTTTCTCCTTCTTCTCCAACTCCCTATCATTTAGATTTGAAAGAATTCATTCTGACACCAGTGAATCAAAGACCCTAAAATATGGGTTTGAGATGAAAGTTTCATGTGCTTTTTCCATAAATTTACCCCAAAATTTAAACTACGTTGGACACTTAATTTCGAGTGAAAAATAAATAAATTCCGAAAGTTGAATAATTAAAAAATAGGTGACTAAAACAGAAACAAAGTGAATGTTTAGGACAAAAATTAGTTTACCTATATATGACTTTCTCTTATTACTACCCTAATTCTTTCTTGGCCCAATGAGAAGTGAAAAACGAGTAGAAGTAGGATGAAACCAGAGCCCAAATGTTCTTCAAAATCAAAACCCAAATCTTTTAAGCACCAAAGTAGCGAAGGCGAAATCCGGGGAGGTCAAAGCTCAAAAAGGGCTAAACTTTTCAATTGGGGTCGAAATCTAATTATTGTCAAACAAATTCTCGCTAAAAAGAAGAAGAACAAGGCCCTCTTTTCTTCATATACATTCATTCGACTGCCTTTTTTCAACCATTCGTCCACTACTTAATTACGTTCCCCAATCCCCTTTTCCGACTCGATTCCTCTTCAGCGATAGGTTAGGGTTTCTTTTTGAACTGCTTTTCGATCGTATTCCTGGCACGCTCTTTCCGATTATTGAAATTTTGACTGATCGATTAGTTTTTCAGTATTTTCAATACTGAAAAGACCAATTTTAGTTTTTTTATAAATTTGTTTCGCTTGATCGATTATTTGAGTATGTTTTATTTGTGGGTATCGTTTCGTTTGAGGTGACATTGTGTAGAAATTATGTTTTTTTGCTGGTTGTTGGCCTTTTTTGCTCTGTTGTTAGTGTTTTCCGTCAATGTTTGATCTGTATCTTTTGATATATTATTATTCGGTTCATCCATATGGAGGGCTGGATTATTTATTTGCTAATATTGATGCTAGGGTTTGATTATTTGATTTTTTCCCATGTTTTTTCGCCAATGCTAGGGCTTTTACAGGTTTTTACTTGAATAAATCTTTGCTCCACTTTTAGGACAATGGAGCGCAAGACTATTGAATTGGATCAGGGATGGGATTATATGCATAAGGGGATCAAAAAGCTGAAGAGGACTTTGGAAGGACTGCCGGAGCCTCCATTTAGCTCAGAAGAATATATGATGCTTTATACGTATTCCTCGATACTTATTTTCAAGTTTTGCTGATTTTGTTTTTCCAGCTGCTTATTAGCTTTAGTTATCTGGTATCTTGATCATCATCATCTCTCCGTAATTGAAACTACTCTAGGACCATCTACAACATGTGTACTCAAAAGCCACCTCATGATTATTCTCAACAGCTTTACGACAAGTATCGCGAGGCATTTGAAGAATATATTACTTCAACGGTAAGGAATTTGGTGTTATTGTTGGATACATTTCTAAATTATAGTTTTAATAGTTTTGTCCAATAGAATATGAAGTCTATTTATCTACTTTCTTGTGCTAATTATGTGATTTCTCTCAAATTTCCTCCTTTTCTAAGATCAGGTATTGCCATCTTTAAGAGAGAAGCATGATGAGTTCATGCTGAGGGAGCTTGTTAAAAGATGGGCCAACCATAAAGTAATGGTTAGGTGGCTTTCACGCTTCTTCCATTATCTTGATCGTTACTTCATTGCCCGGAGATCACTCCCTGCACTTAATGAAGTTGGGCTGACCTGCTTCCGTGATATGGTTTGTTATTAGCTCTTCAACTGACACCTTTATACGATACTGATTCTGCTAATGTGTTGGATTTTGAGAGTTAGCTGCCTATCCAATATACATTTAGTTAATTATATATATTATATGTTTTACTCATTTCAGGTATATCAGGAAGTTCATGAAAATGTCAGAGATGCTGTAATCGCCCTTGTAAATTTACATCACTGCATCATGCTCAACTGTATTTAATTCACATTTTGAATATAAAACTTAAGAGGAACGTTTACTTCATATCAGATTGATGAAGAACGTGAGGGAGAGCAGATAGACCGAGCGTTACTGAAGAATGTCTTAGATATTTTTGTTGAGATTGGAATGGGACAAATGGAACGTTATGAGGATGATTTTGAAGGAGCCATGCTTCAGGATACTGGTGCTTACTATTCACGGAAAGCATCAAGCTGGATTGAGGAAGATTCTTGTCCAGATTACATGTTGAAGGCAAGTTCTAAAATTTTCATGGATTTTTATTTTCCACAGGTTATAAGATTTTTACCCTGATTAACATGGATGGTTCTGATAGCTTATATTTTAAGCTAATCGCAGTCTGAAGAATGCCTGAGGAAGGAAAGGGACAGAGTGTCTCACTACCTGCATTCAAGCAGTGAGACAAAATTGTCAGAGGTCAGTTGAATGCATGGAAATTTATAGCTTAATGGAGGGCTTTTTCTGTGAGCTTAAGTTGGCTTGAAGGGGTGTGCTTTCTCTTTTAGAAAAATTCTGCTTAATTGTCCTCCAGAAGAGGGGACATAAATGAATACTTTTTGACATGTGGAAGTTGTCACTAAGATTTTACAATAAAAGTTATGTGAATTCTCTTAAGGTGTCATATATGTTAAATTGAGATTCCACGTTTTTGACGTATTCAATGACATGAAATAGAGTAATAAGAATTAACATTCTATTAATAGCTGTTTATTATGTTTCTAGAAAGTGCAACATGAGTTGTTGGTCGTGTATGCTAATCGGCTACTTGAAAAGGAGCACTCAGGATGCAGGGCCTTGCTTAGAGATGACAAGGTATTGTTCAACGTCGTTTCTTTGCTAGCAAGGCTTAGCTTCTGGCTGTTTGATTTAGCAAATATATATATCAGATACTTATTTGACTTTGTTTACACTCTCTAGGTGGAGGATCTTTCTAGAATGTACAGGCTTTATTGTAAAATACCCAAAGGCTTGGATCCTGTTGCCAATATAGTCAAACAGGTCTGAATTTTCTGTGTATTATATTCTGTAAGATCAATGGCCATCGTTCTTATGCTACTCCATGATTTTACTGAACCTGTCTGAGTGCCCTTTTTGCAGCATATTACTGCTGAAGGTAACGCCTTGGTTCAACAGGTTGAAGATGCAGCAAGTAACCAGGTTAGATAATTCATGAAGCTTTTTTCTGGATAAAATTGTGTGTTTGTTGGGGTGAAATCATTTTCTTTTAACTAATAGAGGATTGCATGAGTGGTATTTAAGTTTATCAGTTAGGTAGTGGGGAATTTTTTATCTACATCCGTTACTATGGTTTTGCAGTTCTCTTAATGGTTAAGTTTTATATACCTTTTTGACTTAACCAACTACAAACTTTCCCTTGTTCTCTCTCTTTGGGGGGAAAAGGAAAAAAATCCCTGCAACTACAGACTAATATTTTCCAACCATCGAGAGAAAAATAGATGATAATTTATTGGTTATAGTACAACTGTTTCTAGTTTAAGTGCTAATAGTTGCTCATTTCCACAGGCCTCAAGTGCGTCAGGTGTACAGGAACAGGTAAATATCCCAACTTTTATTGCAATGGATTCTCTTGAAATCAGATAGATGTTGAAAATTTGTATGCTATTATCAGGTTCTTATCAGGAAAATAATCGAGCTTCATGATAAGTATATGGCATACGTGACCGACTGTTTTCAAAACCATACTCTCTTCCACAAGGTTAGTGTTGTAAATTGTAGTCTTAAAATGTCTATTATGGATCATGTCCCATCATTTCCCCTGACCCATGTTTTGCTGAAATGTTCATAGGCTTTGAAAGAGGCATTTGAGGTATTCTGCAACAGAACTGTTACTGGCAGCTCAAGTGCAGAACTTTTGGCTACTTTCTGTGATAATATCCTCAAGAAGGGTGGAAGTGAGAAATTAAGTGATGAAGCTATCGAAGAGACACTCGAGAAGGTAGCTTATCATTTTTATATTATATTTATGGTGATTTGAAATTGATTCTGAACTATCTGTTTGTTTTCTATAGGTAGTTAAGCTTCTTGCCTATATTAGTGATAAAGACCTCTTTGCCGAATTCTACAGGTGAGCCTATTATTACTTTTCTGTCAATTAGTTTCATATTACTTGTCAGGAGGGAAAACACCAGTAATGGTGTAACTTTTCATGTTTCATTTTGATCCTATCTTTACTATGTGAAATCATTGACAGGAAGAAGCTTGCACGCCGATTACTTTTTGATCGTAGTGCTAATGATGATCATGAAAGGAATATTCTTACAAAGCTAAAGCAGCAATGCGGTGGACAGTTCACCTCAAAGATGGAGGGCATGGTGAGTAGGCCTGTGTTTCTGTAGTTTAGTATTTGTCTGCTTTGTTTTTTTTTAATAAAAAAATTGTGATGAAACTTGTGTTCTGCCTTTCTAACAGGTCACGGATCTGACGTTGGCAAGGGAAAACCAAGCCAGCTTTGAGGACTATCTTAGGAATAATGCAGCTGCACATCCTGGGATTGATTTAACAGTTACTGTTCTTACTACAGGGTTCTGGCCAAGTTATAAATCTTTTGATCTCAATCTCCCTGCTGAAATGGTAATGACTTCAAGCATGTTATTTGCATGATGACTATATTGAACATCTTTCTCCACTATATGGTCGGAAGTTTTATTTATATTTAGGAATATCATTGTTACAGGTAAAGTGTGTGGAAGTTTTCAAAGGATTTTATGAAACAAAAACAAAACACAGAAAGCTTACATGGATATACTCTCTGGGTACTTGCCACATTAATGGCAAGTTTGAACAGAAAAACATTGAACTGATTGTTTCAACATATCAGGTAAACTGACTCCTGAACTCTGCACACTTTAAATTTAAAAAAAAAAATTATGACGTGGTTTGGATTCATGTTTGTCTCTTGATGGTATCTGGTGTTAAACTTCAATGGTAGAATCTAATTTCCAGTTGCCTATGTAAACAGGCTGCTGTTCTTCTGCTCTTTAACGCTTCTGATCGGCTGAGCTATTCAGAGATTATGGCTCAGTTGAATTTGACCCATGATGACTTGGTTAGATTGCTGCATTCGCTTTCATGTGCCAAGTACAAGATTCTAACAAAAGAGCCAAGCACAAAAACCATCTCCCAGAGTGACTGCTTTGAGTTCAACTCCAAGTTCACCGACAAGTTGAGGAGGATTAAGGTCTGCAACGGTCTTGCAAGTTGCAACTCCTCTCTTTTATATTATTATATCGTTTACTATCTATCTATCTATTCGTATGACAAGATTTTGACTCTGTATGCTATCCTCTACGTAGATTCCTCTCCCGCCAGTGGATGAAAGGAAGAAAGTGGTTGAAGACGTTGATAAAGATCGTCGTTATGCCATTGATGCTGCAATCGTGCGCATAATGAAGAGTAGAAAGGTTTTAGGCCACCAGCAATTAGTTTCAGAATGTGTCGAGCAGTTGAGTCGCATGTTCAAGGTATTATTAAATATATGCTCCTGTAGCCATAGCATAGTAATAAATTAGAAAGTTTATTATTAGGAATAAATTGATTAACACACGTGGAATTTGCAGCCTGATATCAAAGCCATCAAGAAGAGGATGGAAGATCTCATCACGAGAGACTATCTGGAGAGAGACAAGGAGAATCCCAACACGTTTAGGTACTTGGCCTAAAATGCAAATGGGATTTGTTTAGGTGATATTCCCAGGATGATGGCGGCGGTGACGGTGGTGGTTGGGGGGTGATGGGATATTCGGAAAGGTGGTGGTGGTTTTTATTATGTAAAGTTTAAGAAAGTTTTTAAAATTTTAAGTATTGAAATTTGATTAGTATTTCACTGTGAATTTTCTGTATTTATATATCGAGCAAACCTTCCTTCTCCCAAGGAGCTCTGAATTTTAAATCTGTATGATTGTTTTCTTCATGCGAGTCTAGGGAACAAATGAGTTGGAAACAGTGTTTGAAAAGGCGAGGGAGAGGCGCAACGACCCGTTGTTGAAGCGTCTTGTTTGGGTGTAGGCGACGCGATTTTGCATGAAGCGAGAGAAGGCGCAGCAAAGCACTCGTGTGGCTAAAGCGGTGGGAGGTGTTGAAATCACTGCCTTTTTTCAATTGTCTTTAATATATTTTTTATTATTTTTATTGTTTTATTATTTTATTATTTAAATAAAAATTTAATTAATTGGGAAAAAGAGAAATTTGTTGAAGAAGAAAAAGAGAAAGGAAAAGTAAAATGGTGCTGTAACTGTTTCAATGGATGGATTGTTGAAGAAGAAAGTACAGAGAGAGGAACGAGTGGATAAAAAAATAATATTTTTACCTAAAAAAGTGTGGGTCCTATTGTTGGGCAAAATTTTTATCTCTTTCATTTTTATAAATTTAAACTTTTTGTTTTGAAAAAGAAAATAAAAAACGATAAAGAAAAAAAATCACTTTAAATACATAATTTTTCAACAATAATTTTAATATTTAAATAAAATTAATATTTATTTAATATTTTTTATAAGTTAAATTTTAAAACATTTTCATTCAATACTGAATAATAAGTATTGAATAATAAATATAATGTAATAAAAAATTATTACAAAAAATTTTATTTGTACTTGAATAATAAATTTTTAATTTTAGATGATAATTTTATTTGCATTTGATTAATAAAATTTTAATTTTAAAAATTTATGCCTCACTTCGATAAGGCTAGCATCTTCACCTTGAGCCTTGCTCACTTAAGACCACCGATATGTGAAGGAATCGGCTATCCTGTTTATGAGGTCATTTTAAAATAGAGTTAAATGCATATTTGCCCCCAAGTTGAGGCTTCTCTCACTTTAGACCTTGAATTTCCATTATTTTTTTTTTATCAATTCGGCCTATCAAGTAAAAAATTTTACTGTTAGGCCATTGTTATGCTTCTCCGTTGTGGGATGACGCGGTGTGACTAGAAAGGAAAAAGCATGAAAATAGAAAAATCATCAATTCTAAAAATTTTATTAAACTAAAAAAAATCATCAAAATTCTAAAAATTTTAGAAAACTAAAAAAATCAAAAATATATATTGTAAAATAAGCATTATAGTAATTTTAAAAACGTATATATTTGGATATTTTTTTTGAATTATGTAGAAAAATAATATTTTTATCGTGTCATGTAGTGTCTAACTGTTGAAAAAATAGATAAAAAGTTAAAAAAATGAATGATTTTAGATATATATATATATATATATAATTTTAAATTAAGACTGTTCTTTTGAGCAATGTACTAAGGCTTTGTATTAATAATGGGAATTATAACCTTATAATAAAGTCTAAATCAATTTTAAGAACTTTACTTGAGGGTGCATTTTGTCTTGAAGTATTAAAACTTAAAAAAAATGTTTGTCAAAGAGATCATAGAATTTGAATAACAATTATTGTACATGAACTGTTTCTACTGTTTACCATAATGGAATCTTTGAACATAATGTCTTTTATCTCTTAATATTAGGCTTAGAGGCATTTCTAGGACCGTTAGGTTCTATTTTGGCCAAAGTAAGGCCCTAAATCCTATATTTCTCGGACTAGCACTATTACAGTAAACTCGCCGCACGTACACGGCGAGTTCCAAAATAATATTATTTTTTATTTAAACTCGCCATAGAATCACAACGAGGTCTATTTTTTTAAATATATGATTTAAATTTTAATCACGTGATTAACCTAATCCTAAACCGAACTTACCGTAGGGGCATGACGAGTTTCAACTGGGTTAACGGTCGTAACCTTTACACAATGAAAATCGTAACTTGAAAAAAATGATCGTTGGTCAACAGATAGAAAATGGAACTCACTGTAGAGCCACGACGAGTTTCATTTTCTACTCGTTGCCCAATGGTCATTTTTTTTCAAGTTAGAGTGTTATGTTGTGTAGTATAAATAGGAAGTTTGGTGTAGAGTGTTGAGCACCTAAATATTCTTCAACCTCTTTAGTTTGAGCAAAGCAAGTGGGATTGTTAAGCTGTGTGATTTTCGTAGAACCCCGAAAAAAGCAAGCTGTAAAAAAAATCAAAAGTTTCAAGGTAACGGTTTTTTGAGTTTTTAGATTATGGTGTTTGTGAGTCATTTTTTTGTAAAAAAAATTATTGGATTGAGTTGTTACGGTTTAAGGTTTTTTGGTGCAGAGTTATTGGAAAAAAAATGGCTTTGTTAAGACGTGAAGAAGAGCACATCACGAACAACATGGACTTATTGCTAATAATTGATTAATTTTTTTTTGAATTTTATTTTGTTGTTTGTAAAAGGTAAAGTAGTAATTGAATTTAAATCTTGTGTTTGTAGACGGGGGACACAATTCCGACCCCGGTTCTTATGGAACGACCCGCAATGCATGGAAATATGTGGATTTCTGAAGACAGCCTAATATAATTACGCGGCAAAGATTCGTTGCTTTGACATCGTGCCGCAGTTGATTAATGGGTTGGTGTAGCGTTAGAGACCGGAGACGCACACCTTCCACATGTCGTGCGGGGAGTGCACAATCACCCTCGAAAATATTGCTATACATCTGGGTGTTCCAATTTCGAGCTTTCTAGTCATTGCATGCAACAACTATATTTCAGAATCTCTCTGTGTGCATTATTTGGGGAAGACACCAGAGGGGCGGGAAATAAATGGCAAACGTGTGAGGATGACATGGCTCAATAATGCGTTTAAAGTGGATGGAAATTCCACAATGGCAAAAGTTGCAAATACTGCTCGGGCGTATATATTGTTCCTTCTCGGTGGGATGCTAATGTCGGACAAATCGATTTCCCACGTACACACGCAGTACCTCCCATTCTTGAATACTTCGCACGAAGCAATAAGATATAGTTGGGGATCTGCAATATTAGCTTTCCTCTATCGTGAGTTGTGCAAGGCATTGACCCAAATAGTTGTCAATGAGAGATTCGTGTACGCCGATATTGGTAGGCGTTTGGTGTTGATTCAATCATGGGCCTGGTACAGGTTTCCATTCATGGCGCCAATTTGCGATGCTCTGTATGAATTCCCACTCGCTTTAAGGTAATAATGTTCATTCCCATAACTATTTTAAATATTTTTTTAGGGAAATCATGATGTATGTATGTATTTGTATTATGCATATGAGCCCAAAAATTAAAAAAAGATATGTTGCAAACCAATTTAATCCTCGAAGTGAGAATGAAGATTGACCTATACTGCCAAGATCAAATAATGCAAATTTGTAATTTCTATCTTATTTCTAATGTCTAATTTGGTTTTCGTTGGTAGTTATAAAATTATATTAATTTATATGCGAATGATTTTCTTTAATGGACGAATCGTTACAGTTCAAATGGATGACATATTTGGATATTGATTGTCAAGTGGTGATTTTGAACTGTGCGTAAGATGATGCCGGCAATTGGTGTCCCGCAATGTCGTTGCAACATTTCGTGATTGTTGAGATGTTTTACAGCAATCGGGACCTTAGGCAGTTCGAATACCACCAGCCTGTGTCAGTTGCTCCGTTCATCATGGATGAATTTGAAGGGGTGGACGAGCGTGGTAAGAGTAAAGTGGATTGGCCTACCAAAAGTTCGTCATACATAGTAGATTGCCATAGAATGTCAAACACGTTGCCTCCTCGTGTTCTCATTCGCACGAATAATTTTGATTTCTCGATTTCTGAGTAACATCAGTGGTTTGCAGCAAACAACAAACAATAATTGACGACCCAAGTCCAACGAGATGCTTTCCTTATTTTGTTTCAAGCCTAAGAAGCATCGAGTGAGTCGTCATTGGGTGCAGGGTCATCAGAAGGCATATTCAAGAGGATGAGAGGTAGATCGGGACGTAGTGGTAGACGCGACAAAAGAGAGGCTAAATCGAAACCAGAACTAGAACCTACATTGCAAGCATTTGATATCGGTAATTTTCAACCATTATATGGGTCCCCGAGTTGGGATCAAGCTCTTTTCTATGACACAAAGGTCATAGAATTTGCATATTCCATATGAATCACAAGTACAAGGTTCTACAGGTAATTCATAAGGTGTTTATATGTCTGAGTTTGTGGTCCAACAAGCTCAATATCATGATATTCATCATCATGGTGTGGAGTACATGACATCATTAATGTTGACAACTTTTATATCAGGTCATATATTCTCGGACGGTGTAAGAGGAGCTGGTCCGAGTATGTTCAGTCAACCATGTCGTTTGACTTCAGATCATGAAGATGCGACAGAGGATAAGGAGTTTGGGTATGTCAGTGGAGGAGGTGTCGGTGATGATGATGACGATGAACAAACCTCGATTCAGCTGCGAGTTTGACATGGGCCATATTTTTATGACCAAACACACTCAGGACACCGGCAAAGCCTAAGGTCCAAGAGAGGAAGAAGACCAAGAAAAAGAAGATAGATTTGTTGTTTTGTTTTTAATTAATTTATTTTGTAGTTTTTGTTTTTAGTTTAATTAATTCCGGACAAATGTAATGGATAGTTTTTGGATATTGATGAGAAATTGATTTTAAAAGAAGTTAAAATTGGAACTAATTTATTTTGTAACTCGGTTGACACGTATGAGCTCGACAAATATTTATCTTAACATTTCAAATAAATTGATCTTTTAATTCTACGTAATTTAAAATATTAGTTTTATAAAAGTAATAAGTTAACTAATTTGAAATAAATTTATTACATTTATCGTAAACAACGGTTATAAATAAGTGTAATACATTCGTGCATAAACTCTGCCCTTGTAACCTAGCGGCAACATTTAAAGGAGAGCAATATTTATTGCAACACTATGTCGTTGTGGTCTAGAGGCAACATTTGATTTTCCTCGTAAATAATATTGTAAGAAGAACTTTGTTGACATAATCCGTGCTGCATTGATGTCCGTATGTTTATCATTTAATAGAGTATTGTAAGGCAACATACAATTGAGCCTGACAATATGATTTCTTCCAGCCTCATATTGGTTAAATAGGGTGGTATTGCATGCCCGAGAGCATCAGTGGAGTGTATAGCGCAATAACGATGTAGCTATCTACATCTATGTGGGTCTGACTGTATAGCGTACTGAATGTTGTAAGAAAAACTTCGTAAATGTGAACGATACATTTAACTTTTTATTATGAAAAAAGTAATAGATGTAATTGAATAGATACAAGTAGAAGAAAACCGATATACAAAAATCAGAAATTAAGGTATGGTATGGTATGGAAAAGAAGATTCACCATTTACAAAATTTTTTTGTAATCTAACATTAGTTGCGGGCTATTTATAGGCTCAGTGTGCACATGGAAAATTTGGAAATGATAGGGCAAACTCGCTGTCCCATTTCCAACTTTTCTATGTGCAGGCCACAAGCAAATATGTGCAAGCTTTTAAAGTTAAGATTTAGAGTGTTGTTCGAATGCGCGAACGTACGGCGAACACCCTATCTCATAGATAAACACATTTACGTTATAATGGCGAAAAAATACGGCCAAAAAAACATCCGAAAGCGGAAAACAATGTGTAAACACCCCTACGAAAGTTATCTTTGCATATTTTTGAAGGCAAGATTGGGAGCATTTCTCAAATGTGCAATTGAACGACGAACACATTGGCCTATAGATAAACACAAGTATATAATGGTGGTAAAAGAAACGCGGCCCAAAAAATATTCTAACACGACAAAAAAAATTTGCATACAAACCCCTACAGAAGTACATATGAAATTGAATACATGTAATCATTCACCATAGCACAAAACGGTTAAAATTATATTTCTCATGATGTAACTACATAACAAATTAATGAAATCAATCATTTCCACATGAAATTGAATACATGTTTGATCTGTGGCGGGTTGTTTCTGGCATAAAGGGAGCCGTCAACATATGGTAGGCTTGATAAGCAAAAAATAGTAGGAATTCCTGATATGGCTATTTCAAAAGTTTTGACGCCAGAGTTCAATAAACAAGCTGCAAAAGAAACCCCAATTTCAGTTAGTGATGGGAAAATTTTAACTTTCTCAGGGGACTTGAATTTTGCTCAATATGAATTGATTTCTCTAGAATACTATTGTTTGTTTTAAGTGCTACACAAATGGTGCAAGTGTACACGTCGCAAGTAGTAAATCATAAGTATCGAGTATCGTCTTCACAGAGATTGGTTTGGGTCACTTTGCTTAAGTCACTACAAATGTTTAAAGAAATAAATAGTAATGATGAATTGAGATCAAATAACTAAATCTAAGGAATTAAAATGAAAGATAGAGTAATCGAATAAGAGAGTAGGCTGGGTTATTGTGAGTAGTGGTGTGATGATTGAATGGACTATCGTGGTAATTGATTGCTAGAGTCACTCAATCGTTCCGTCAATTGGCTCTAGTCGGATTACCTGGGCAATTTTATGATTGCTTGGGCAATTGGGAATGGAGCGATTGCGTGGGAAATTGGGCGACAACCTTTAAAGTTCGGTGAAATGTTCTTCAATGGTTTCTATTTATCCCTAACTCGAAACATTGTTAATTATGCATGCCTTGATAATACATCCCTACGTGAGCCAACGGTGGACAATAACCGATCTTGCACTCCTTTTAGCCGTTAAAATCCGTAACTTATCCCTAAGTCAGATTAGTCTTCACCATCGATTGATTGTATGAAAACCATGCTCATTCGTTTCTTGAATCTAACTCTCTCGATATTAGATAAATGGATGAATTCACGAGATCCTCTCCCAATTCACTCGCAAAATTAAGAACCAAGAATGGACAAACTTTAAATTAAAATTGCAAACTCAAATACCTAAACAAATCTAATCATTTATCAAAACCATAAACCCCAAATAACCCAAGCCAATTAACATCAATTCATGGCTGAGTTCAAAAGATATACAAAGAATAATCCCCAAACATGAATCGAATGAACTAAAAATAAAGAAGATGATAATGTGCGATCAGCTCTCTCTTGTCTGATTCCCCTCTCCTCCCTATGTGTGAACCATCTCTATTTATAGAGGATGATCTGATCGATTTGCGATGGTAGAAGAGGTTGGATTGTATTCAAGTTCCATGGAGATAAGATCCTAATCCAATTTAAACTCTTCAATTCTGCAGATTATGTTGTTGATAAGGATGAGTTTAAGTTGGAATTGAATTGGATAAAAGAGATAATTAATCTCTCATATCTTTATACTCAAACTCCTCATAAATCTGAGTCTTTACCTCCCTTCAAACTCTACGTAGAGGTCCTGATTTTGGGGGCTTTATCCCTTGACTTTCGTGCTTATCCTGATTGAGATAGACTGGTCCCAACATGCCTCGGCAATCAGCTCAGGATGGCCTTTAGAAATCAGCCTCAATTGCCACGACGGAGCCTTCAATTTTCTTCCTTAATTGCCACGGTAACTCCTGCTTGCCAAGGCAATCATACCTTGCACAAAATTAACACACAAAAGCAGCAACTTTTCTACGAAAACCAACCAAAATGTAATACCAAGCTTAAAAACGGAGGAAACTCAAAAATATGCATGAATGAGTACAAATGTAACTAAAATGAGCCTAAGTCTAACAATAATATGAGTAAAAAGGGCAAGAAAAACAGTACTTTTACACACTTATCACACCCCCAAACTCGAACTATTGCTTGTCCTCAAGCAATGCAAAACTAACAATTACCCGTCAGACTTCGACCATCAAGAATTTGCTTCATTCCTATCTTCAATCCTCAGAATCGTGGCACAAAGTATGATTACCGTTCAATTTTTCGGATAACACATGAATTACTCTGAACCAAACTATAATGCTCATGACAATGTGTGTGTGGAGTTGTGTATAAGTCGATTATCAGGATTCCATGTGAACAATGGGTTTTTATCAAATTAATTACCGGAACATTTAAATTTTTATTTTTACTAGAGCCAATTTCGGGAACCTCTAGCAAAGCATGCAATTTCTTGTTTTAATTTTTGTCAACTATAGTCAATTTCGGGCACCTCTAGTGATTTTTTAATGTGTAACAACTAGAGCCGATTTTAGGCACCTCTAGTGATTCTTAACTAGAGCCGGTTTTGGGCACCTCTAGCAAGAAATTTTTAATTTTAATTTACCCAATTTTAAGCAACCTAAGTTCACTAAGTCTCCCTTAATCAACAAGACACAACTGTGTCAATTTATATTCAGCATCATAGTGAAATTATAAGTTCTTTCCATGCAAATCCTAAAATTAAAGGTTCTTTCAATTAAGTACAGTGGCAAAAAATTTATCATTAGATATCAAACAAGTCTACGCAAATTAAATCCAATCAAAGGCATGGCAAGTAATATATGCAACCTATATGAGACAACTAGATGAATGCAACTAAAGATGAAACTAAATAAAAACAAATACCCCCAAACTCGAGAGAAACATTATCCTCAATGCGTGCAAGTAAAAAAATTAAAATGCAAATGAGTTAGCCGGAAAGGTCGTCACCTTGAATGATAAGTTTTCTTCGAGCCGTTTGCTTGATTTTTTTTTGGTTTACGGTGGTTGAGTGCGTGTGGCTGGTGGTGCGGCTTGAATCCTTACTTCCGTAACCTCATCGCTTGTTGTATTCTCTTGATCAGCCTCTTCAATGATTAAAGCTTTACGCTTCGTCTTTGGTAGTGCATCCGGTGGCGATGTCACTTTATCATGTGCAGCAGTTGCCACAACATCCTCAGTTGCCGGGGCAAGTAGTTCGGCAGGAACACCGGGAAAGGCACGGTGCTATCAGGGTACTTCTCCAAAATCACTTGAGTGATGGTTGTGTTGTGGTCCTTTATGTACCGCGTGAATAGCAATTGACGAGCCTCCATTTGCTCCAATCGATGGGATAGTGGGAGGAGCATCTCTTCGATTCGATTCATGTTCACCGAGGTAGGTTCACTTGCTTGGGCATCATGACTTACAGAGGCATCAGGAATTGCCGAGGCATTTTTGGTTTCCTGGGCAATTTTCGGAGCATGGGATTTCTTTGGTAGCGTTGGTTCTCTTGTCGGTTCCTCGCCCATGATTCATAAAGTATGTGTTGATGCAGCGACATCAACAAGAATCGCTCTACCTCGCACATAAACACAAGGGTTATCCAGATTAGAAATATGACAAAAAAATTCCCTTACCCATGAGATGCCTCACAGTTAGAAATCGCATCTCAATGAGTGGAGCCACGAATCGTCAGCAAGAAGACTCGAGTGCTTGGGAAAAACTTACTCCGGGCATGGTTTTGAGTTTCTTGTGGGTTATTGATTGGAAAAACTAAGTAAACAAGAAAGGAAAAAACTTAAGAGTTCAAGAGGGAAAGGAAGTAAGGAAACTCCTTATCCCTTGAAACTCTCATCTTAAAAAAAATAAAAATAAAAATAAAAATAAAAGGATAATTATCAAAATAAAAGATAAAACGAAAATAGATAAAAAGAAAGCTTGAGAAGAGTTGTTTCTGATACTTCTTATAGTCCATCCTCACCCTCCATCGGGTGACAATATTGCCCAAAAAGAGTTGGGTCGATGTGCTCACAGCTACTCCATTTTTCATTACCATGGTGGAGGTGTCTTTCTTTCGTGTTCCCTTGTAGTCCATGTATATCATTCACCTTGCTATTATTCCTGAAGGCATGAATATATTATTAGAAAAAATTATATCAACATCCAACCATTTAATTACCTCATTCTTGTTGACCTCCGTCATGGTTGGCTGTAGCCTTCATTGTTGTGGCAATTACTGCTCAAGCCAATTGCCATGGCAATCATCTGCCAAAATTCTATGAATGTCAAGGGAAAAACCAATCTTATGAAAAGCTTCATGAATCAACCACCGTTTTCTTTAGGCTTCTCAAACATCTCCATCAATAGAGATTTGGATGGCTTCAGATCTACCAACTTTGATTTCTCAAGACATACCTGCAATGGATAGGGTGAGTTTTTAAAGAATTCAAAAGGTTTAACAATCACATGCTCATAGTCCATTAGCAAAGTATTATCAATCCGTTGATCTTGCATGTGGTCGTGCAATTGCCATGACAAATGTGGATGAGAGCAATTTGCTGTAGCATTACTCTTCTCAGCCTCTCGAAATATTATCGCGGCATTGCTCTGTTCAGGTTCCTCAATCATTGCCGTGGCAATTTGTTGCATAGGCTCATCAAGTGTCAGGCAGTCTTTCTCATTGGCAGGTTCTAGACTTGGAGTTTTTAATTGATCCTCACACATCGGGGATCTCTCTTTGTATTGCTCTTTCTCATCTTGCCTTAGGATTTCAGTATCCCTAGGAATTGATTGTTAGGGGCATGTTATACATCGCATATGTGGATCTCCTCAATTGATCTTCTGAATCCCTCAAGGGTGCATCCAACTTAGTTATCCTCGCATCCATGGACTTTGATAGCTCTCAAATCTCTTCAATTGATCTGTCAAGTCTAGCCAAAAAAGCTAGCAACGTTTCCTCCAAGGAATTGGAATGCGCTTGAAAATGACTATACTGCCTTGGCATATCTATTGCAGCATCAAAACTATTATGGTAAAAAGAATTGAGCATTTTGATCATACCATGAAGGATTTTGCTGATGGTTCCATCTAAGGTCCTTCTTGTAGCCATATGCATTGGGATTGTGAGGGCAATCTTCAAACACATGATGTTCTCCACAATAAGCGCACGAGTTTTCTACGGTATAGGCTTTTCTCGGTTGGTATAAGTAATCATCGGTGAGTGTGAGAAACTCTTGATTTGATTGATTCCTATCTTCGATCATCAACTCTCGAATAGATCAACTTTTATTTTCCCACATGTTGATGTCCCTTAACTTTGTAGCACGCTTGATTTTTTGTTTATAAAACAAACAAAAAAGAAAAGTTAGTATAAATAAAAAAATGCAATAACAAAAACAACTAACACCAATTGCCAATCCCCGGCAATGGCGCCAAAAAGATACAGTCGCAAGTTATAGTGTAAAAGATACCGTCGCAATTGTGCAAGTGTGCACGTCACAAGTTATAGTATAAAAGATACCGTCTCCACAGGGATTGGTGCCACTTCAAGAATTCAATCTCTTGCACTGTAAAAAGTAAAAACACAAGTATGTGATTGTAGGAGTTTTAACTAACAACTAAACTAGAAAGCAATAAAGTAAAACAAGATGTAATCAAAAAAGAAGGAATAGGCCAGGTTATTGTGAGTTGAGGTGTGATAGCCAATTGGATCGTCTTGGTAAAAGAGTGCAAGGGCAACTCAGTTACCGTGGCAACTTGCACAGCTGGGTTGCCTTGGCAACTAATCGAACGGTTGCCTGGGCAACTGGCTGGGCAACTGTTTAGGCAGCTGGGCAACAATTTTAAGGTTCGGCAGAGCGTTCTTCAATGGTTTCTTCTTATCCCTAAGTCGAAACTCTATCTAATTGTGCATGTCTTGACAAATACATCCCTGTGTGAATCAAGGGTGAACAACAACCAATCTTGCGCTCCTCTTAGCCGTTGAAATCCTTAACTTATTCTTAAACAGGATTAATCTTCACCATCAATAGATTAAATAAAGACCACACTCATTCGTTTTTTGAATCTAACTCTCCCGATATCAGATAAATAGATAGAATCACGAGATCCTCTCCCAATTCACTCGCAAACAAGAATAAAAACCAAGAATGAGTAAACCTTGAATTGAAAGTGCAAACTCTTATTACCTAAACAAAATCCAATTGTTTCTCACAACCACAAAACACAATAACCTTAGCCAAATAGATTTAGTTCATGGCTAGGTTCAAAAGAAACACAAAACAAAGAGTCCCTAACATAAACCTAATCAAACAAGAAAAAAAAGATGAAGAATGGTTGAAAGCTTCTTGCTGATTTCTCTCCCTCTTTTTGTTCCTCCTTGAGGTGACGGCTTGGTCCTCAATTTATAGGGGTAGGTCAAGGACTTTCTTGAAGAGGAGGTTAAGTTGGAATTAAATACTTTTAAAGAATATAATTTTTTATTATATTTAAATTCCTTCTAGATCTTCTCCTATCTTCTTAGGATTTAATTTCTCTTTGACCTCTTCATGGAAATCAAACTCCTTTGGGATTTAACTTTGCTCCACGTCATCTTGGGTTTGTCTAGTCATCAATTTCGGCTGCCATATCATCTTATCCCTTATCGACAATTGTCCTGCAACTAGCTCGGCATCTCCTTCATGCACTGCCTTGGCAACTGCGTCGACATCTCCTTCTTGTATTGCACTGGCAACTGGTTCCAGCCTTGCTTTGGCAAGTGATTCTGCATACACAAAAATAACTATCGGCATCACCCTTTTTCCACAAAATTAAGCAAAATATGATATCAAGCTTAACCACCAAGGAAACAATGCAAACATGCATGAATGGATAATAATGCAACTAATATGAGCCTAAGTCTATCAATAATATGAATAAAAGGGTGAATAAAATAGTACTTTTAGACATTTAACACATGGACAGTGAGTTGCATCTATCATTTCCATTTGTTGCGTCTTTGAGACAAATCATGGTAGGCTTTTCAAGGCAAGATTCAAAGTATTTTTCGAATGCGAGAAAGAACGGCGAACACTCTGTCCTATAAATAAACACGTGTGTGTAACGGTGGTGAAAAAAATGCGGCCTAAAAAACATTCGAACACAGCAAAAAAGTTGCCTAAACACCCTTATAGAAGTCATCATGGTAGGCTTTTCAAGGCAAGATTCAGAGCATTTTCAAATGCGTCGAACGAACGATAGACACGTCGTCACATAGATAAACACATGTACGTATCGGTGGAAAAATAATGCGGCCCAAAAAATATCCGAACACGGCTAAAAAGTTTCCTAAATACCCCTATAGAAGTCATCATGGTAAGCTTTTCAAGGCAAGATTAAGAGCGATTTTCGAATGCGCAAACGAACGGCGGACACCCTTCCTATAAATAAACATATGTACGTAATAGTGATAAAATAACTTAGATATAAGTCCTAAAACTTTTGTAGAATTACACATTAATTATGAACTATAAATAAATAACACATATAATGTATTTATATCAAAATTCACACGCATTTCAATATATACATCTTTACTTATGCTTTAAAGATAACATAATTACATTGCTAACAAAAGATTTTTCCAACCCTGTCAATTTCACGGGGGACTTGAATTTTGGTGTTCAATTGATTTCTCTTGAATCCAAACAAGAATGGTGCAAGAGGCAGATGTGGCATGCTATGCATTGACGTGGCGTAATGCACAATTATGGCCCGGATGCAACATTTGAGTTTCATTGTCATTAATGTTGTAAGAAAAACTCTGTGTACATAATACCTGTTGTACAATTGTCGAAGGCCTTTATTTGCCAAAGCCTTGCACCATTGTTGTAGATGTCGCACAATTTGTGTTTTAGTAATGTCGTTGTTAAGTACGAGGTAGCTAATAGTTGTTCTGCCACGTCTTCTAAAGTAATTGTGCATTCCCTGCACGACAACTAGAGCGTAATTAATGTTGTAAGAAGAACTTTATAAAAGTAAATAGGCAGAGTGCATGGCTGTAATACTAGAAGGCACCAGTCAATCTGCATGGCTAACACCGTCAATGCTACCACCATTTGGCATTCCTATATCCAGTTGAGCCTTACATGGCATACTGCAGTACTCAAAGGCACCAATCAATATGCAAGGCTAACACCGTGGACACTTTTGGCAAATGTGACCCTAGAAAAGAAGCTCCAAACGATGTAGCTATAAGGATAACTGTATAGCGAATTAATGTTGTAAGAAAAACTTCGTAAAAGTGAATGATACATTTAACTTTTTTTGATCAAATGTTAATATATACACGCACGTGGAAGAAAACCGACATATGGTATATGGTATGTCTCGAACATTAGTTCTCACAGCTATTTATAAGGGAATATGCGAAGTGCATATAACACGAGTTACGTACGACATATATTCATCTGAAACTTGTATCTGCGCTAGCTGTCAAAAAATGGAAATTATTGGTGCAACTCGTCGTCATAGTACATGGACGACGAGTTGCACCAATCATTTCCATTTTCCTGGAAACTAGCACAGATGCAGGTTTCAGACAAATATATGCATCTTTTCAAACCAAGAATCAAAGTATTTTTCGAATGCGCGAACGAACGACAGACACATTGTCCCATAAATAAACACAAGTACGTAACGATGTCGAAAAAATACAGCCTAAAAATATTTGAACACAACGAGAAATTTGCCTAAACACCTGTAACACCCCGATCCCTATCTCGATCTGAAGCATCACATTAAGGTATCCCAAAACCGACCCATCAAAATTCTTATTTAAAATCACAAGTTGACAATTCTAAAAATAATCTATTTTCATAAATCCACATAAATAAATAAGATTAAACAACTTTACAAAATAAGAGATTCAATTAAAATACACTGTTTGACCCATTTAAAAGTAAATCAAATAAAATTACAGACTCGACTATGGTAAGGTCCTAAGAATACAATCAGTCCAACTAAAACATCAAGTATTGTACTTTGAAGCAGGCTCGGTGCTGGGAAATCTTCCTCGATGTACTCCTGAAAAGTAGCCTATCAACCTATGCACGAAAAAACAAATTACGCATGCTGAGCTAACGAAGCTCAGTGGTACATTTCTACTCTACCGCGATTCATGAATATCATAAAACAAGCATGCATGATAATATAATCAAGAGTGCACAGAAAGGCTTCTTAACATTAAGGATCATCTTCTAGCCTACCCTAGCTAGATCCCGCAACCTTGTCTCAAGATACCACTAGAATACAAGGAGTCTCACATGCCATCCCAGGCTTACCATACTCGAGGTCACATAGCCCATCGAGTTACTCGAGCTCACACAACCCACCAAGTTAAGTAACTCATACCCTAATTACATAGCCCAAGGGTAAAATAGCCAACATCTATTATCCACACAACTACGTAAATAACATACATTCCCTACAATGGCCAACAAAGCCCTACGATACCTATGCTCACACAGTCATCGGGTTACCCGTGGTCACATAGCCGTCGGGTTAATAGACCATATTCGGATCACCATAGCCATAGATATGTCCTAGACATACTTGGATCGTAAAATCCACAAGCAGTCTTTACCTGAGGTCACTCAGCCAATCAGGTTACTCGAGTTCACATAGCCCATCGACTTATGTTTCCTTATTCTGATCACATAGCCTAAGGATAGATTTTTGACCGCATCCAGATCACGTAGCCCGTGGATATGTCAGATGTACTCGATCACACAACCCGAAGTACATATCCCCTTATTCAAGTGCCATTGCACTGATTCTAGGACATCCAGATTCCTAAACAAGACACGAAAGATAATATATACTCCCCGAGCATCCATACATCTCACCAAGAGATAAGAGACATCAAGCCAACCACTACAATTACCCCCAAGTCATATTTCATTTGCTACAACATTTACTGTTTATCTTTTAAGCTCATACACGCATTTCTCGTTAGATAATTTCATTATTCGTGGCAACCAGCCTATATGGGCGTCTCTTCAGCACACAGCAAGGACCTTAAGTTTCCACATAGCATTAACCGATCCACTACGGATCCCTATAGATTACTAGTACAAGCAACTCACCCAACTATTAACAAGCCGTTAGCCATTTATTTCACATGTGGGTTATAAACCCTGATTTCTTAGTTTTAGGATTTGTTTTATACCTTTAGGGACCCATTGGACCCTTTACCGTGAATTATAGAACCCCCAAACGCCACCTCAAAATTCTTGGGCAAATTGTTCTGCAAGTATCGGTACGCCTCTCTAGGTACTGGTACTCTTCCCTGAGTACTAATACTCAAATTAAGTTCGAAAGATTTGGTGCCTTAAACTGTACGAATACGCTCACCCTCGTATCGATACTCAGTATCAGTACATGATCCACCCGTACTGATCCTTACTTGTACCGGTGCTCCTGCCTTACGTACCGGCGGGTACCAATACGCTCATAGCGTACCGGTATGCAAAAATACTGCTAGAATTTTAATTAAGCTAGAGATACCGATACACAGAAAGGCATACTGGTACGTCCCTTACAACCCGTCTCCCTTATTACAAAGGCATACCGATACGCGACCACCTCGTACCGGTACGCGAGCCTAGATTTCAAAACCTATAGCTCGGATTTCACCAGCCCAACCCTTAACCTACATGGTTAAGACCCAAAACGTTCCTACATATTATTGAAGGTTTATTTGATGGTTTGCTACCAATTTTACATATTAACAACACTTAATTCTTGATTCACCATTAAAGGGGTTTTAAGCTCCTAAAACCCTAACTTTGCAACCCATAATCATAAAACCAAGTAAGGCATTCATTTTGTGATGCTCATGAAATGTAGGAGTCAGAAATATACTGACCTTAAGTATGCAAATCCCAAAATGAAGCTCTCCTCAAGCTTTTGCCATTTCTCTTCTTTGTTCCAAGCTTTAACTCTACCCTCCACCAACTTTGGGGATATTCACCTTGAAAGATGGATCTTTGTATGCTGGTTAAACTTCCCTTGATCACCAATCAGAGATTTCCACTCTAAAATAACAAGTTTCCCTCATTTACTTTGGGTTTGGGGATAGAAATTTGAGGAATAAGATAGGGAGAGAAAACAAAGGTGACTTTACCCTGCTTACACGATGGCAACCTCCATAATGGGGTATCAGTCTTTATCCTTATTTGAGAGGGAATTACCCAAATTCTCCCACATCTAATTTATTCCAACAACCCAAGACCCAACACTTAAGTCCAACAACACATAGAGGCCCAAAAGATCTACATCTCAGCCCAACATAGCCCGGACATTCGTCCCGACGTGTAGGTCCAAGATTTGGGTCAACGCCCATCGTTGACTCAAAAATCTAGGTCGTTACAACACCCATATGAAGGTCATCCTGGTAGGCTTTTCAAGGCCTTAACACCATGGTCTGCGTAAACACCCTTATGTGCAAACCAACGATTTTTTCTTATATTCAACTTGAATACTTTTGGCATTATATTATATAAGTACATATGAAATTGAATAAATGTAATCATCCACCATAGTACAAAACGATTAGAATTATATTTCTCATTATGTAAATATATATAAACTTAATTAAATCAATCATTTACAAGTGCATGCCCACTTTTTTGAATTGGGCTCCATTGTTTCTGGCACAACGGGGGTCGTCAACATGAAATATAACATGCAGTACCTTCATTTTTATTATGGACGCATAGGGGTGTTGCATGAAATTTTCATGCAGCCATTAACCATGATCATTTGCATCTGTGTGAAGCTGTGAAATGCTTCATCTTGATAAGAAAACTGTGCCGAGGCTCACATTGAAATCGGTACGTTAAGACTTACTCAACATACCTAATGTTGTAAGAAGGGCTTCGTTGGTGGAAATTATTGAAAAATGATGTCTTTTTAATAGAATTGACGATCAAACTTAAATCCGACATCAAACTATACATGTTTGAACATGTGTGTTCAAGAACAAAATCGGATAAGTATTTATAGTTGGAAATTTGGGTGTAACTAGCTATGCATGGTTGGCGAGTAACCCTACTTAACCATTTTTTTATTTGGTGTCCAATTTCGTCGCCAAATTTTTTAAGGGGGTGGTAAAATTTAATACATTTAAAAGTTTACACACGGTGGTTACAAATAAATGTAACTATGCGTTCTTGTATTACAAAACTTAATACATTTCTAATATTAAAAATGGTTACAAATAAATGAAATATGATTCTCACAATGCGATTTTAAGGAACAATAATGTTGTAAGAAGAACTTCTATTACATCTCTCATATGGCATAGTTGCCTGATGCTTCATCACTTGTGAGAGTGATGCAAATCAGCGTACAATTGGGCTGACAATATGACTTATGGCTGCCCCATTATGACCAATGCACACCCTCCTCATTTGCCTCAAAATCTGGAGAGGTTTAGTTGGCTCTGATCCTCTTCACTTGACCACAAGAGAATATCGGTCTTGTGATTTCCGTGCTACACAGAGTCAGCCAACATGGCATATCCTCTTGTCAAGGCCCTTTGATCACAATCGAGGCTTCAGGTTGCTCCAAGTAATACATTTTATGCCTTAACACCATGATCTGCTCCGTGCGCACTTAATATTGTAAGGGGGACTTCGTGATTCAAACTAAGCTCTACCAACACATGAGACGACCATTGTTTTGAATAGATTATGAGAAAAAAATTGATTTTTTTATCTTCTATGTTATGGAATCGAATATCATGTTACCAAGCTATTTATAGTAGGGCTTTTCACTCTAAACTCGCTTTACGTGTAAATCAAATTACAAACGTCGTGTATCATTACAGTCTAAATAATGCAACTTATTTATAAGAAACTCTGACGAATCTTTCACCTACATGGACGGCGAGTTCTACGTATCATGCCCTCCCATCTACATGCTTTGCCCGACGAAAGATTCGTCAGAGTTTCTTATAAATACCAAATTTTTTACATATGCTATGTTCGTTTCAAACTCACTATGTGAATATTTTTTAGAGCTACGTTATTTCAAAGAGATAAGCTTGTTATTCTTTTCAATTCCAAACGAACCAAGAATATTGTACGCACCATGGATTTGGATAAGTTACACAAAGTTCTCCTTACACCATGACGTATCGATATTTCTTTTTTTTGTTAGAGGTATTGCAAAACTTAATGTTGGGATGATCAATCAATGATAAATTGCCAATATGGGGTGAATTGGTAAATAACAAATTTGGTGGAAGCAATGGAAATGTAAAAAGATTGGGACACAAGAATTTATAGTGGTTCAACCTTCTAACAAGGTTTACATCCACTACCTTAGCTATCCGCACTAAGGATTTTCTTAAATCCACTAGATTTTCTTTCCTTTTAAGGCTAAAGGAGATAACCTTACAAACTCCCTTAAGACTTATACCCCAAAGCCTTAAGAACCTTCACAAAGGGAATTACAAATGAAGTAAACTGAAAATCCTCATAAAGCTAGGTGTTTGCACAATTCTAAGCTCACCCAAACCCCAATACTTGAATAAAAAGATTACAAATAAGTTCACTCAAGTGGGTATATAAGATTTGACTCTAAATGATCAAAGATTGTTGTATATGTGCTTGAATGCTTTAGGCTTGTTGAACAGTTGTTGTTGAAGCTTTGGAGACTTGATTTTATACTCCCTCATTGATTTCTAGTCGTTTGGGTAGTTGGGATATTGAATAGAGCCGTTGGGCTGCATTTTCCCCGCAATAAATATTGTTTGGTGGCTAGTGGTATTAGACTCGAGCAATCGTATCAATACCTGCCAAAGAGGAAATAGTCGTTACAACAAAGAGGTATTGATATGCATGAAGCCGTATTGATACGGAGTGTGAGTTTTAAAAGGTGTACCGGTACGGTCCGTACCGTATCAGTAGCAGTTTTGCTCACCAGAATCATGATAAGTTGTGCAATAAAAATCGTATCGATATGCCTATATGGGTATTGGTACGTGTTAATTGATTTTCAAACTTATGGTTCTAATAAAGCTGACAAGGAAACGGTCGAATATTAAATGAAAAGATTTGGGAAATCTTTAACCCCTGTACCGGTACGCATGAAGCCGTACCGATACTCGTATGCAATTTTAGTTCTAGGTTTTACAAGGCGTACCGATACGGCTACACGCGTATCGGTACCCTATAGCCTAACCATCCATGCAGTGCAATTAGTTTCAGCCATGCTTCTAACATGCAACTGTCTTACGTGCAGGGGTTTTTTCACAGATAAAACTACCAGAGATAATAGACTGCTTCTCCTAGATCACTAAGCGGTAGAACTTAGAAGAACCAGTAAACAACAATTTAATTTATATGCTATAGAGACAAAAAGGGAGAGTTTCAGCCAGTATAAAGATGGTTCTTTGAATTACCAGGAGGAACCATTTGTAAAGCTGCCAGCAACTCAACCCGATCTCTACTTGCATTGGCATGACATGAATAGATAACTCTCATATAAGCCACCTCCATACACTTGTAGGCCAAAGAAGCCGCAGCCACGTGCTTCAATCTCTCATATTCATGGGCACAAAACCTGAATATTGATTGGTAAACAAACCAAAATAAAATCAAGTACCAGAAAAAATGAAACCATCTAAATAAAATGCAATAACAGAAGATTTCATGTTGCAGGAAATTTTTCAACTAATACAAGATCAAGCTCCAACAAATGTATAGCAACTTATGATTACAATAGCAAGAGAACACCAAGTAGAGCACCTAAGGTTTTACTTACTTGCAGAGTTGTGCAGTGCTATTATAAATTTGCACAGATTGCAACATCTCCCCATGTTTGATACTCTCATTGTTGCAAGATTCTAGTAGAGAAGCACTATGAAGAAACTTCAGTGCTGCCTGGAAGTGAAGGGCTGTGCTCTCCACGTTTGATCCAGAACTCTGAGGGAATATTTAAAAAAAATGTTAGGCTGTGGCAAAGAAAAAAATACAACAATAAGCTCAAGAAAACAAGGCAAAACCTTCACACGATCAGCCAGGTGCTTTAAATCTTTAGCCTCCTTCAAAGCACTGGTAGCTGCCAGACTTGAGGAATCCTTTCTCATTGGACTTGGGACACCAACATCCCTGATACGTCCACCTGCTGTAGTATGTCTTGAACTATTCTGCTGACTCCCACTTTGATGATCAGCTTTCTTTATTTGTTTCTGTAACTTGAATGCATCATGAGCTTGAGATCCATCAGCCCCATTTCCCTTTAGGGACCCAGAAACTGTGTTGGGACGACGAGTCAGCATCTCATTTTGAGTTCCCCCAGAGGGTGGTAGTGATAGTGACTTCCCTCTCTCAGAAGAAATTTCAGCACGATCAAAGTTTTCAGAGTGAAACCTCTTTGTATATTCTTCACCATCCCTGCCCTGCACAAGATTCTGCTTCACAGTAGACGTTACATCTTGACCTCCAACTGGTTTGGCATCTGAGTAACCATTTGATTCTCTCTTTTACCAATCTCACCAGACGATTTCCCCAAAGATTCTTTATTTTCAACAAGAATATTCTCAATTTCCTTAGATTTTACTCCAGCCCTTTCTGAAAATTGATTTCTACCGTCCCTAGGTTTTACATCACATGAAGGCATATGATCTTGATGTACATCAACAGAACCAGATTTAAAATTATGACTCCTGTCGGTTGACCATGAGGACTCTTTGCCTGACTTTCTAGAATGAGAGACATTGGCATTGCCATGGTTTTCATTCTGGTTTTCCACATCACGGTGTTCATTTATCGTCGTTGATTTACCAGAAAATTGGGCCTCTTGGCCTAAACAATCATCAGTATCATTCATGAAGTGCCTCTTTCCAGTATCAGGGGAAGGCTTAATCGGTGCATTACCTTTACTGCCACCTAACTGAGCACCATCCTTATCCTGAATATCAAGTAAGGAGGGCTCAAAGGACCCATGTGGAGCTTCAGCTGAAGTATTTCCCTTCCTTACTGTCCCTGACTTATCATTCTCACCATTATCTTCACCATCTGAACATTACATTTCGGTTCCGGGATTGTAGATTTGCTTTCTTTTGTAACGAGTGGAACTTGTATACTTGCATTACAATTTGGTTCATAATTAAATTAAAACCAGAGATAAAAGAAGTTTTCTAGAACATGAAACAGATGACTCCAGGTTTTAGTGCAGAAACATTGGTTTTAATTGAATTTGGATTATGTTCTTTGTTCTCAGAATCTGTTACTGTCCCTAACCTTTAAATCCCTAAGCTTCTCAGTTCTCTGTTAACACCACACCAAATGGAAGTTGATGTGGGTTTTCTTTTTCTTCTTTCAAGCAATGGGATGTGAAAATTCAACATCAGTTCATAGGAGCTAAGGCTTCACTTTTCTGGTTCAACTTTCTTTAACTTAATACTAAAAGAAGAAAGTGAAACTATGGAGAAAGATTTAGCCCACAACCCAGACTCGTTGGCTAAACTTGTCAATGATCTAATTGTCTATATTTTTGGGGCTCTTAGATGGATTTTGGGGTGAAAATGAATTGAAGAACTAAAGGAGAGGAGGAATAGAAAATAAGATGGACTAAATTGATAGATTATTAAAATTATGTAGGTTATTTTTTTAGAATTAGGGTTAAATTAAAATAAGTGTAGAATTTAATGGCTAATTATGTAATTATATCAATTTATATTAACTGCCACATCATCGGCCTTTAAATTTTTAACGGCATCGACTAATTTATTACTTTTTTTAGTTGGGGGACTAGTTTGTAACTTCTGATAGTCGGGAGATACAAAAAAATTAGAGTATAGTCGGGGACCTTTTTATGTAATTTACCCTTTTATTTTTTATTTCATTCGTCCTAATTTTATTTTACATGTATTTTACAATCAGCTCAATATATCTAAAATTACCACAAAAATTATTACCACAATAGTAAATTAAACACATAATTTAAACAATTTTATGATCGTTGAAACGTCACTTAACATCATAAAAACATATAAGAAAAAAAATAAAACTCAACAAAAAGAAATATATATATATGAACAATACCATTAATTGACATATAAAAGATAAAAAAAATCATCAAACACTACATAAAGATATATATAACGACGAGCCACGTTGACAAAACGGTTAATACTATAACTTAATCGTGAATAAAAAAGGTGGTTACGAGCGTGTATCCAAATACAGTTCGAGAGTCCAAAACATGAAAAAATTAGTAAGATAACCAAATAAATGTCATCTTAATCAATCGAGACAACACTAAATTTAATCCTAAAAAATATATAAAATAATGGTCAAACAACCTTTTGACTATGATTCGAATTAACGTAAACTTTAGAGGTGAAATTAAATTATCATTTTTTTAAAAATCAAAATATAATATTATTATTTTTTATTAAGTATGAAGATATTTGCATTTCCAAGGCAAATATTAAAATTTAAATTTATACAAGATAAATCAGCATGAGCATTCCTGACTAATCGATCAATTGGTGGATCTCGATATAATATTATCATTAATTTAGCTTAAACTTATATAAGTTAAACTAAAATTTTATAAAATTTAAGGTCAAAATATAATTATCATCATCTTAATTTTTTGATTTTTTTTTAAACTAAATCCAACTAGAGTCTAAGTTCTGCCTTTTTCTATTTTCTTCTTTTTATGCGTAAAAAGTGATAAGAGAATGCGAGGAATTTATGTTGAAAAGTGATATCCCAATCATCCAAACACAGTGTTAAAAACAAGGGTAAAGTAGCCACTAAATTATTTTAAAAAATATAAAATAGTCACTAAACTTTCAAAAATTATATAATGGGCATTAAAATTTATTTTTTTTAAAAAATAATCATTGAGTCGTTAACTGTTGTTGACTGAGTCACACTATAGTTACAAAATTTTGTATAACAGCACATTTAATCCTCAATATTTACACATTCAATCAATTTAGACATCAATAATAAAGGTTAAATTATGACTAAATTGATTGAATGTGTAAATATGGACGATTAAGTTAATTTTGTCAATCTATTATGAATTATAACTGATTTAATGTATTTTTTAATTATTTTAAACATACTTTTTATTAAAAAATTAAATAAAGAAATAATTATATTTTTAGGTAAATATTATGATTTAAACCAATACAAGATGAACAACGTAAACTTTTTATTGGTTTAATAAGTCTTTCCCTTTTCTTATAAAAAAAGGTGGAAGGTTTTGTTTGCCTCGTACATTTTTTTGGCTTGTATCGTACAAATTTTATTTTTTCTTAATTTTTTTTTCTTTGTAGTTGTGTCTTCCAATTTATGGGTGTTTAATTCTTATATTGATCTGACCATTTTTTAACTCTCAAGTTGATTCTTTGGTCTTAATAATTACTTGTGATCATTCAAATATAGTGTATTGAGTTGTGATAAAGTCGATTATCAACTTCTTATGATATTCTATTATTATTTTTATCGAGACTGTAGCATTTATTAATGTTGTTGTTACTTATCTACCGTCAAATAGTTGTGTTTACTGTATCTTTGTTTTGCTCGAGTTGTTTAGTTTGATTTATTTCAATTATTTCTTTATATGATTCTATTTTATGAAATAAATAAATTTTTAAAATATTAAAAGCAATTGATAAAATCGACTTAAGAGTTTTGATTAATAATGATTTCAAATGCAGTACGTTTGTGTTAACGAAGGTACCCAAGGAAGGATGATGATGAATAACAAGTACTTTGGAAAAAATAAATATAAAAAATTACAGTTATAGAATTATTTTAAATTAGAATCAATTTGATAAATATAACAAGTAACTAAGCCGGTCACCGGAGTGACATATTCGCAACGATATCTAATTGAGTGATTAAATTGTAATTTTTAGAAAGAAATGATGACTCGTTTGTAATTTGACTAATAATAGAGTGACCTAGAATGCATTTTACCCCTATTAATATCACTAATCATTAAAAAAACAAATAAATAAACGAAGCTAAAAAAAAGGCCCCGAACCCAGACCCAGACGTACGGTATTGGAGAGAACGGGAGAGAGTGTAGAGAAAGAACAAAAAACAAGGAATCTCCGTTTCTCCTCTTCCTCCTTGTTGTTTTTCAGCTAATTTCCACCGTCGATCGACCTCTCTCCGATCATTCTAGAACCTTTCCACTGCTCTCCGTTGAACTTCTATTTTTTAATTTTTTTTTCTGTGTAGTCGGTAAGGTATTCAGAAGTAACAGAACCCGTACCCCGAACAGAGAAAAATAGAACCCGTTTCGATGGAGTTGTACGGTCGAAATCCGACACGGAATGGGTCGCAATCAGTTCACCAGCCGGAATGGAGCCCCGCCGGTCCTGGAACTGGCTTGGAAGGTATTTCCCGTTATGTTTTCCCGGTTTTCTACTCGCATTGCAACGATATCACTTCGGTAAAGCTTATTTTTACTTGGGGATTTAGGGTTTTTACCACGCGGAGAGTGAATTATGTGTTTTATTAGAATTTCTTTGGTGTAATGCAGAACCGATGTGGCAATTGTCGTTGACGGGTACCGAACCGTACCCGGAACGGCCCGGGATACCTGACTGTGTTTACTACATGCGAACCGGTCTATGCGGGTATGGTGGTAGGTGCCGTTACAATCACCCTCGCAACCGTGCCGTGGTAAGTGTAAAATCCTTTTATCATTTGCTTCAATAAATGGGGTTTTCCTTTCGTTTATCTGATTTCGTTTGCACTGTTTGGTTCTTTACATTCAACTGATATTGGTTAATGGGAATAGAATGGAGAAGATTTATTGATGCTGTTGCATTTAACTGTTAGCAGGGACAGATGGGGTGTAACTAAGTGAACTTAATTTAACAATTTCATATTGACTATGGAACTACAAAATGCAGTAGGAATAAGCACTTATCACGGTAGAGTGGATAAATGAAGCAATATTCTCCACTTATAATCTCTCCGTGCCGCAACAATGCAAGAATTTGTTGCTTATAACTCACAGGGACGTTGATAGAAAGAATATTTGTAATGTGATATAATTTACAAGTTATGATTGACATCCTCTGCTCTGGATTTAAACAAATTGCCTGCAACTTATGTCTACGTGTGTTTCTTCATCATCTTCTCTAAAACCGGTACTACGAGTAGCCCTTCTCTAATCTCTTATACCAGTCCTTAATGATCTGTCAAATGTCTGGGCCGATTACTTTGTTTTCTCTCGTACTTGGCTTTAAGCCTCTGTCCGAGTTTAGTTACTCATATTTATTTGGTTGTGATGCCATTTAGGCTGAGGCTGCCGTAAGAGCTACAGGGGAGTACCCTGAACGACCAGGGGAACCTGCATGCCAGGTAAAAGAAAAAAATATTTATAGAAAAATGCAAAATTGTTGCTAATGAATCAACCCTTTTCTAATTAATGCTGCAAAGAATTTTTCTTTATTTTCCTGACTTGTTATTCTGTGGTTGTTGCAGTTTTATTTAAAAACTGGGACTTGTAAATTTGGTGCATCCTGTAAGTTTCACCATCCAAAACATGGAGGTGGATCCTTTAGCCATGTTCCACTGAACATATATGGATATCCATTACGACCGGTTTGGATGATCTCTTCTTTTCTTTCTCAATTTGTATGTATCTATTGAGTATTCTTGAAAACATCCAGATCCAGTTTAATGTGCATTTATTAACAGGGCGAGGATGAATGCTCCTATTATTTGAAAATGGGGCATTGCAAATTCGGTGTTACTTGTAAATTCCATCATCCTCAGCCAGCTGGTACATCAATGCCATCATCTGCACCTCAATTTTATCAGTCGGTGCAGTCTCCTTCAGTTCCTTTGCCTGAACAATATGGGAGAGCATCTACCGGTGTGAGAGTGGCAAGGCCTCCACTAATGCATGGTTCATATGTTCAAGGGGCTTATCGTCCTGTGCTGTTTTCCCCTGGAGTGGTTCCTATTCCTGGTTGGAGTCATTACTCGGTAGGATAATCAGCATTGTTGGCTGCATTATGATAATGCCAAAATATATGGGATTCGTGATGCTGTTTTTGACTTACTTTGTGCAGGCACCTGTAAGCCCGGTACTCTCTCCTGGTGCACAACCTGCTGTTGGAGCAACTTCTCTCTATGGACTAACGCAACTATCTTCTTCAACGGCCTCAGTCGCAGGACCCTATCCTTCCTTGCCCTCTTCTACTGACCCTTCAAGCAGTAACCAGAAGGAACAAATATTCCCAGAGAGACCCGGTGAATCTGAATGCCAATACTATTTGAGAACTGGTGATTGTAAATTTGGATCATCTTGTAGGTATCATCATCCCAGAGACAGGGTTGTGCCACGAACAAATTGCGCCCTCAACCCAATGGGACTTCCTTTACACCCGGTATGTGAACACTAATATGTCTTTGTTTGTTCTTTATCTTGTGTTTTATGCCCAAGATGACATTTTGTTATGGTGCTGTTACTTAGACTTGGATTTTATAGGGATCTTGACTTCCAAATCTTGCTTTATTAAAGTAAGTCTGGTTAGATTAATTTATTGGAAATACCTCTGGAATTGACCGAGTGACTGTCCTAGAAGGCTGAAATCCTGTTTCTTTAATTTACCTACCATGTAGTTAAAATTTCTGTTTCTTAGACAGGAAAGAAAGGAAGTGACAACCTTTTAACCTTTGCTTTCACTTTTAATCAATGCTCAAGTGTAGGATTGAGAAGGCTTCAGTAATGTTAATCATTAACGGATTTGAGATTTCTTCATACACGTTTAACAGCTTTATTGTTTGCACCTGCAAATAATGTACTGTGGGAGGGGTTTTGATGGCCTTCAGATAGGGAAATATGTTAATAGTTGTTTTTTTATTTGTGCTTCCTCCTTTTGTTCTCAGCCTTATTACTGCTATTTCGTACAGCTCTTTTTTTGGATCATGCTATCTCGTGCAGCTAGTTTATTACTTTCACAGTTTTGTGATGTTGAGATGCAGTGCCTATCCTAGAAACTTATACTTTTAGTTTTTAAAAATTGGTGTAAATTGATTCTTCCCTGTAAACAGGGTGTCCAGCCTTGTTCATTCTACTTGCAGAATGGACAGTGCAAGTTTGGGTCCACATGCAAATTTGATCACCCTGTGGGAACAATAAGACTTAGTCCATCAGCGTCATCTCTCATTGATATGCCAGTGGCTCCTTATCAAGTTGGGTCTTTACTGGCTACATTGGCACCTTCTTCCCCTTCTTCTGATTTTCGGCCAGAGCTTATTTCAGGGCCTAAGAAGGATTCTTATTTGAGCAGAATCCCTTCATCTGCTAGCACATCTAATAGTTCGGTTGGGTTGATTTTTTCGCAGACGGGTTCTGTTCCCCTTTCCGATTTGCAGCTTTCAAGTCAGAGTTCTGTCCCTCTAAGCACAAGACAGGGTCGCACAAATTGATGTAAAATGCTAGAGCCATTCTTTATTATCTCACAGATAGGGTGATATGTTTTTCTGTTGATAGATCCAGGTACGTTGTAGTCAATTGTGCAAAGTTACATTTATCAGCTGCAAGGCTTATCAACCAATCTGCATTACCTCAGAATAGAACTGATTGTATTTAATTTATGCCTAGCTTGTCTTTTTTTATTACAATCAATATGATCTGCAATAAGCTGTTGTAGCAGAGTATGAAGTATGAACTAGTATCCCTTCCTTCCAAATAATCACAACATAAAGCTATTATATCAGGTTAGCCTGTGACTATGCTTTGTATACCATCATTTTGCAATGAACACTTGAGGTGGATTGTTCCCCTTGCCCCTCTGTTAAAGTGAATTTCAATTTTGCCATTGATATGCTTGTTTTCTTTGTATCAAAAGGGTAAAAAGTTGTCGGCATTGCTGCTTTTCTTTGAGGGTGTAGGTGGGAAATGCTTTGAAAGGCTTGATGGAGACGGTTCATTGCAACTTGTTCTGTTTTTAGACCCAAGGACAACAAAGGTCAGCTTATTTATATATATAAAAATAAACAATGGAAACCTATGCCAAAATTATCTTTACAAACCAATGAGATCAAGCAACGTGAACAATTATGTAAATCAAACAGGTGAAGTTGAAAAGTTAATCAATGAACGAGGGCACACAATCAGCGACAGAGTGGGAGAAGGGGGTTGAAAAGAGTGGGCTCACATGTTTTCTGTAACTATAATTGTAGCCACCAACTTTTCTTTGCATGTCCACCTCTGGGTTCTGTACTCCCATTTTCTTGGCTATGGAGAGGGGGAGTTTAAATTTTGATGTCTAAAAAGAATTTCACCCCCACTGTGGTTCAGAAAATCAACCCTTAATAAATGGGACATTCCCCGAAAGAAACCGAACCCGAAAACTGGGATTTTTCATTTCTAATGTGACACGGAAGATCAACCCTCAGTGTGTTCGATACGGATATGTTCATGATTTGCCTACTCTAATCAGAGGAAACACTATGCAGAGCCATGCATTAACACACGGGAGGACAACATAACAACGTTATCAAGCCTAACCAAGAAAGAATAAAATAAGCCATTTAAATATCAATGTCTATTGAGTGAAGTAACAAGGAGTTCGATGTTTCTTAAAGTAAATTATATGTTTGAATATTGTAAATGAAAAACAATGTCGGAATAATTTTATTCCATTTAGAGATTCAAACCGACTCTTAACTCCAATATAATGAGGACCCCATGATTTTATCAAACTTTGAAGCTAATTAAATGCTACCATTTACTCTAGCCATACACACAAAAGAAAAGAAGTGAAAGAATTGATGGGATCATTATTACCACTTGATCCATGCAATCTCAGGTCATAATTAAGCCAACAGTTTTCAATACCAAGAGTACATATATACACTCAAATTGCTTTATAAATTTATGGGTATATTTGTTTGATTAGGTTAAGTGGAGCCTGACAGTACACAATAAAACCAACACAGAAAATTTTAAGGACGAAAATATATTTTTAATAAAAAATATAAATTTTTTTTAAAAAATTTAAATTATATACGAATTTTAAATTTCTAGAGGGCAACCGCACCATCTAGCTTTCCGGTCCATCCCTGTATGTAAACATTTCCCCCCTAACTAGCTATTAAAATTCCCATATCTAAAACGTAAACAGTGTATCAGCACTAAAGTTTGTTTAAAGAAGAAGGAATAACATCCAACTTTGGAGAAACTAAGGAAACTGTAGCCTGTTAAGGTAATGTCCTAGTGGTTGTGGCGAAGAAATGAACATAGTTGCGCTTTGGCTTCTAGCGAAGGGCGTCCATGGGCCGGGGCAATAAGGCGCCCGCCCAGAGCCCCACCCTGCCTATGACACACGCTCAAGAAAATTAAAAATGTAGTTCTTAATTTTTATGGGTGAATAAAAAAAGAATTCAGTGATAAATATATATATATAGCTGAATAAATTTTGAGGGCCCCAATAACAAGTATTAAAAAAATTAAATTCTTAAGAGTATGCTCATATTAATAAATATTGGAGAGAAATCGGATCCCTAATAATAAGTATTAAAAATAATTCAATTCTTAAGAATATGCTCGTAATAATAAATATTAAAATTAAATTTTTTAATATTTATTATTAGGGATCTATTTTTTCCCACTATTTATTATTGAGTATACTCTTAAAATTTATTTTTTAATACTTATTATTATAGACGTACTCTTAAAATTTATTTTTTCCAATACTTGATATTATAGACATGTATTTAAATAGAGATATGTAACCACAACATAGATCGTTATATAGCGGTAGACACACCATCTAAAATCACAATACTTACAACCGTTATATCCACAATAGCATATGTTATTAAAAATTTTCACAACTGCGATAACCGCAGTGATATAAATAACATTTGTTATGTCTGCAACCGTGATAAACGCAACATGACCGAATATGTGATTGCAATTGCAATTCAAATCCCTAATTTATGGCCTAATTTTTAGTCTAGCTCGGCCTGAATTTCAAATCCCTAATTTAGGGCTTAATTTTTAGATTCGTCCTAAGGCCACTAAAATCTCAGAAACGGCCTTGCTTCTAACTACAACCTAAAACAAGCTATATATATATATATATATAACATATCGGCAAAATTTAAAGTAGTTTTGAGTGATGTAATATGGACAGAGGAGAGTGGTACTAATTATAACATGTAATCCAACTCATCCTCTGAATACCTTACTTTAGTAAGACTTTACACATAATATTAGAGTTAATTAAGCTATTCTTTTATAAGGGTAGCTTTCACCAGCCATGATTACATCCCCTAAAAGAACTGTAACCCTTCAGGATTCCTGCAATATTTTTTTCTTCAGAAACAAAAACCATGGGGCGAATGTAAAGTGTCGAAGGTCGCGGTGCGGTTGCGATGAGTCATTAACTGAAAATATTACAAATACGGAATTTAAAATTAAAAATGTTATATTTTTTGATAAAATGTGTAACATTTTAGGTTGATGTATAACATTTTATGTTCCGTGTTTTGTTACATTTTCGGTTGGTGCCGCACCATAGCATGCCGCACCCCAGACCTACTCAAAACCATGTCAAAAGAACAAACGACCAAATAGTTCATGACTTTAGATTAGGCACATTGTGTACATAACACTCATTAAAAAGTATATTTTAAAGCCATTACCACCCTCTAATCCAGCATGAACTCATATGACTTAATTTTACCTCACCCCAGAGTCCAGCCTTTCTCCTTCTTAATATAGATCATTAAGAGAAGAAAAAGAGAGATTTGGTGTCCTTACCTGTCAAAAGCAGAAACCATTAAGTATTGAACTGAAAAAAAAAGATATTTGGTGTTCATAACATTCATAGGGCTGAAATCTGAATTTTTCCAGGTTTTTTAGAAGATGGGTGCTATTACTCTTGGTGAAGTGAAACCTACTGTATCAGGGAAGAGATGTTTTCGTCCAAGTTCAAGTATATGGCATGCTTCTGAATGGTAATTAACTTTCTTCTTCTTCTTCTTCTTCTTTGTTGTTGTTTAAGGAAAAAGCTAGCTTTTGTTGCAGAATGATTTTTAAGGTATTGGAGTTTGAGTTGTTAGGCTGTTTCTTCTTTTGTCTAACATTTCTGGATTTAATAATTACTTCTGATGCATGGAACTTTGAAAAATCCTACTGTTTAATTGAGTTTGGACCATTGTGCTTCACTTGCCAAGACAGTTTCTGAAACCTGAGTTAATGATTCAGATATTTTATTGTTGAAAGTGATGTTTTCCAGATTAACCCCTTTTGAGCTAAGATCTTGACCTCGGAAGTCTTCAATCCGAAGCGACGGCAACACGAGCATCGGTTGCAGGATATGTGGATGTCTTCTTATCTAGGGTGCTTATCGAGCGAGTCGATCGCGAGTTAGGCAGTGCACGACTCGTGCTCGTTAAAAGAATTTGCTGCTCTACTCGACTCGTTAGGCTCGTTAAAATTGTGCTCGACTCGTGCTCGTTAAAAAAATTTATTGTTCAACTCGACTCATTGCTCGTTAAGCTCGACTCATTACTTGTTAAGCTCACTAAAAAATTTACCTTATTTTTTAACTAAAAGTAAAATTTAATAATACTATATGGGGCTTAATATTAACATAAATTAACAAATTTAACCAAAAAATATCAAAAGAGTGTATAAAGCACTTTCAAAGTTTAAATTCCAAACTAACAATCCACAAATACACCAAACTAGCATATTAAACTAAAGTAACAATCCACAAATTCACCAAACTAACATATTAAAACCAAACTAACAATCCACAAATACATCAAACTAACATATTAAAAGCATTATTGAAAAAAAAAGTTCAACGATACATAACTAAAGAAACAATTTTCATAATAGAGTTGAAGTTGCTTCATAATCCGAGCAAGGTTTTAGAGAATTCAAGTTTTAATACGGTATATATATAAGTTGAAAATAACAAGTGATTTCATTAAACTGAAGGGATACCCTATCGAAACTGGCCAACAGGCCTAAACAACGGAACTAACAGGGCCTCATGCAAAACTCTGTAAGATAAAAAAGGCTGTCACCACCACCATCAAACACAAGAACACGGTAGGAATCAAGTCCGGACAAACACGATTGTTAAAAGAAGAAAAAACAAGACATTATTGAAACTAAATTAAACTATTTAAATAAAATAAGAAGAATGACAAGATAGGTAAACTAACCTGTTATACCTGCCAAATTAGAGATGAAATTGAGATTTAATATTTTGAGATTTGAAGTTTGAGAGATAAGAAAAGGTCTCTGAGGAGGTGCGGGGGTGAGGGTGAAAACTGACGAGATAGAGTTTGTTTTGTTTGTAGAAAAATAATATTATTAATAATATTTTATTATTTATTAGAAAATTAATAGATTAGTTAATTTATCATTTTTTATTATTTATTAACATTTTAATAATTATTATTTAGATTTATTTTTTTGAATGAAATAATTTTAAAGTAATTACTAAAAAATATTTTAAAAAATTAATGAGCTGCTCGCGAACTTATCGAGTCGAGTTAAACTTTGCTCGACTCAACTCGTTAAGGTCTCGAATCGAGTTCGAGTCGAGTCAACCCGAATCGAACATTTATCGAGTTTTGACTGAGTCGAGTTTGTGCAGCTCACGAGCTGCTCAACTCGTTAAGCACCCCTATAATAGGGTTTGTAGTTTTGACGAGATAGGTAAACTAACCTGTCATAATTCTGCTAAATTAAACTATTTTAATAAAAACAAGTCCCTATTCTTGTCGTACAAAACCAATAATATGAACTGCTATATTCTCATAAGCTGCCCTATTCTCTCAGAATGCAACAAAAACACACACAGCTATCAAATAAAATTAAGGGTCCCATATGGTTCCCAGCAATTCATATCCATGAATGTCTGTGAAATAGTTTAATTGTTTTTTTTACAGTTTTAGTAGAAAATATGATCTGATTTCACACACTGTTGTTCAAGCAACACCGCTCATGCTATAATTGTTGAGTTGTCACTTGTCCGTTTCCCCATCCGGGTGGACCTCCATGTCGAACCATGAACCGTGGTCAGTTTTTTTTCCTCATTAGCTGAGATGTTCAACGAGTTCAAGCATGGGAATGCAGGTCTATGCCAAAAGCAACAATATGATATCTAAACTATTTACACTAACAAGCATGTAGAATTTCATTGATCTCTCTATCCCCTTTCTTTAATTTTTAATTATTATTGTTTTAGTCTCTTTGCAGCATTTTTTAACATAGTTATCAATCTTGCAGGCCTATTTCTGATGTTTCTAGTGATCTCACCATTGAAGTAGGAGCATCAAGCTCTGCACTTCACAAGGTAAGGTGAAACTGTTTTGGTATTTCTTTAGCATCCAATATGTAATTCTGATGTATGCTGTATGCATATGGTATTTGACAAGTTGTTTACCTTTTGATAGAAGCTTTAGTTATGTGGTTGTAAATTTTCCTTTTAGTTCCCTCTGGTTTCTTGGAGTGGAAGAATCCAAAAGTTGTTGATCGAAGCGAAGGATGCAACGGTTTCATGTATGAATCTCTCCTCTATTCCCGGTGGACCTGAAGCGTTTGAGCTAGCTGCAAAGTTCTGCTATGGAATAAATATCAAGATTACCTTATCGAACATTGTGATGTTAAGATGTGCATCACATTTCCTGGAGATGACGGAAGAGTTTGCGGAGAAGAACCTGGAAGCTCGGACAGAAGGGTATCTGAAGGATGTGGTACTCCCGAACATATCGAGCTCGATATCTGTTCTTCGGTGTTGCGAAAACCTCTTGCCTGTTTCTGAAGAGATCAACCTCGTTAATAGGCTTATCAATGTGATTGCGAATAATGCATGCAAAGAACAGCTCACTTCAGGCTTATTGAAACCTGACCACAACTTCCCATTGAAAGCTATGCCGAACATCGAACCGGAAACACCATCCGATTGGTGGGGAAAGTCTTTGGTGGTTCTTAACCTTGATTTCTTCCAACGAGTTGTAACGGCAGTGAAATCGAAGGGTCTAAAACAGTATATGATCAGCAAAATTTTGATAAATTACACCCACAATTCTCTTCAAGGTCTGGTCCTCAGGGACCATTACTTGGTAATGGGAAGCCTGTTGGACTTAGAGCTGCAAAAGAAACAAGGGTTATCGTTGAAGCCATGGTTAGCTTACTGCCGACTCAATCGAGGAAGAGTTCGGTTCCCATGGCCTTCCTCTCCAGTTTACTGAAAACTGCAATATCCTCATCGGCATCGAGTTCTTGCAGATCGGATCTCGAGAGGAGGATAGGCCTGCAACTAGACCAGGCAATTCTTGAAGATATCCTAATACCAGCCAATTCACATGGAAACAATCATACAACCTTGTATGATACAGAATCAATTTTAAGGATCTTCTCCATATTTTTGAACTTGGATGATGAGGAGGAGGAGGAGGATAATCCCATGAGAGATGAAAGCAAAATGGCATATGATTTCGACAGCCCGGAATCTCCCAAACAAAGTTCAATCCTCAAAGTATCGAAGTTACTGGACACTTATCTTGCAGAAGTTGCACTGGACACAAATTTGCTGCCATCAAAATTCATAGCACTTGCAGAGTTACTTCCCGATCATGCTCGCATCGTTGGCGACGGATTATACAGAGCTGCCGATATCTTCCTCAAGGTGAGTGTCTCACAAGAAAACACTAATAAGTATCCCCCTAGCGAAGTCATCTTTAGGCATTCTTAGAACCATTTTCTGTTATGCTTTTTACAGGTTCATCCGAACATAAAGGATTCCGAACGATACAGACTATGTAAAACCATAGATAGTCAGAAATTATCTCAAGAAGCTTGTAGTCATGCAGCACAGAACGAAAGGTTACCGGTGCAGATGGCTGTCCAAGTGCTATATTTCGAGCAAATCAGGCTTCGGAACGCAATGAACGGAGGCCACAATCAACTCTTTTTCGGTGCAAACAATGGTCAGTTCCCTCAACATTCGAGCAGCAGTGCGGGGAGCGGAACCATCTCGCCTAGAGACAACTATGCATCGGTTAGAAAAGAGAACCGAGAGCTGAAACTCGAAGTTGCAAGGATGAGAATGAGGCTAACTGACCTCGAAAAGGATCATTTGTCGATGAAACAAGAGTTGGTCAGGTCTCATCCTGCTAACAAGATATTCAAATCATTCACCAAGAAATTAAGCAAGCTCATCTCCTTGTTCAGGATCAACAATCTGAAGCCTATAGGGGGTAAAACAAATGCAGAATCTCTGTTCTTGTTCCAAAGGCGAATGCGCCATTCGATATCATAGTTTAACTAGGTGTGGATAAACCGAAAGAGTGTATAGTTGATTATATGTGTATGTATTCTGACATTTGTGGTCGAATTGCAGGGTTGATAGTAGCTATATGTATATATGTATCATTTTTTTTCTGGAGTGCTCGATTTTGGTGTCAACTGAATTAATATTCGATCGGTCTTTTTATTCTAAAGAAAACTTCTCATTAGAATCTTAATCGGAATGACTTTGTGTGAACTATTTGGATTAACTAAAGATACAATAGAAGTAAGGACCGAATTATGTGAGCTTAAAGTATAGTAGCTAAATGGCTAATTGGCTGAATAATAGAGGGACCAAAGCCATAGTTTGACCCCAGAAATGATAAAACGCGGCGTTTCATATACGTTTTAAACCCGGTGTTTTCCTTATTCCTTGGCGGCGGTGCGGAGGCTGAAAAATATTCTTTCATTTTCTCTCTCGATCTTTCGAATTGAAAACGGTACGGACGAGATGCGGACTTCTCTTTCTCAAGTAGGCAACATATTGCCCATCCCGAAGCTCTTACGGTACTACAAATTCAGCCTCGAATCCCTTTTTTAGGGTTTCCGAATTCCCGGATTCGAAAAAAGATTGAATCTTTTTTTTTCAGGCAATTGGAGCAAGAAATGGAAACCGTAATCAAGGTGTTACAACCTGGACCTTTGGGAATCATCGAGCATAAGTTGTCCGCTGAAGAAATTCGCGGGGCAAACGCGACGATTCGTAGAGCCGTCGAGAATTGGCGGAGGAATGCAAATATGGAGCAGAGAAACGGGGTTTTGAAAGATTACATTCACAGGTGAACAATTATCATGCCGCTGTGTTATTTTCGGTTGATTGATGGAAGGAAATTTGAAGAGACTGTGAAAGTAGAAACTTTTGCTTAGCGTTTATATTTGTTATATAGACTTTGCTATCAGTTCTGAATAAAGTTTTTCAATTTTCCTAATGGCTCCTTTTTTTGGTACTGGTTTGCTCTTCCAAATACAGGGAGAGAATCCTGTAATACATTGTAATTAAGATCCTTTAAAAAAATGTAAGCTAATCAATGTGATCCCTGTTTAGTTTTAAATTGCTATTGCGAATTATCAGTGTTTCCCGCAAGATGAATTTCGCTCATATGTCTTCTTGGACATCATGTAGTTATCTTGGCAGATGTTAGATGTTCTTTATCCACGGTGTAGAGTGTGCTATCAGGCTGAATACTTGAATCCATGTTTATGCCATTAAGGCTTGCATGTAATTCAAAACATAGGCAACGAGACTATTTGATGATTCATATTGAGGGACATAACCTGATGAAGGCTTCCAATGATAATTTTCCCTATGAATACAACTGCTACATCGGGTTGGCTCCTAAGTTGCTGTTGTGCTTGGAATATGGTCCAAGCTCATATGCAGTACGGAAGTCAACTTCGAGTTTCTTGATGATATGACACATGCAGTAATTGCTGCTGAAGATCTCCCGGGTTAGACGAGGAGATAATTTGGGTAAATAATATGCTGTGCTATGAAGCTGGTTTGGAGGCTTCTATTGTCTATGATGAACCTAAAATAATACGCAAAATTAAACTGAGGGAACAGCAACATTTACAAATTGAAATAAGTTGGCATCGGTAAAAACAATTTGAAGCTGTTGTTGAAACTGAGATTAAATTGTTCTTGTAGATTGAAATTATCATCCCAAGTTCTACATTTTATGTGCAGGCCTTTTGATGTTACTAATAGATGCTTTCCCAGTAATTAAATCAATAAGTTGATCATATCTTTATAAATTACTGCTTATTTACTTTAGACCTTCTGTTTAATCATTGTTCAAAAGTAACTGCGGCTAATAATTAAGTTATTAAAGGACCTGATGTGCTTAGCTAGTTTCAGCTGAAATGGGCAGAACCATTCACAATGGGCTCCTATAGCCAGATTTTATGACAAGAAGCACCAATTTATTAGGTTATATTGGGCTTCCAGATTGATCCACCCCCTCCTCTAAAGCAGTTGCTTTGCTTTTTTTTTTCAATTTCATCAAATCCCAATTACTTGGAGGTTGCTGCTTTTAAACATTATTTATTCCATTAAAAGGTAATCCTTGTTTTTCTATCCAGTTCATGCTGCTATTACATTGCCTGCTGCCCTAGAGCTTGTTGTGCAGTTTCTACCATATTTATGAACCAATTGTTCCCAGGACATAGTGAAACCACAATGCCAAGTCAATGTTCAAGCCACTAAATACAGAACATAAGGACAGACAAGGGATAGATATTACACATGCAAGTAAAAATACAGGTTAGTACAAGGAAAATACTATATAACCCTGGCCAGCCCCAAAAATTGTGTACAAGGATGCTCTGCAACTCATACAAAAACCAAAAGGGAAACACAGATAACAAAACCATTTATGGCTTTATTTTAGCTAATGGAAAGTTTACTTTAATCTTTCAAATCCATATAGCTCCAGCCCTTTTGAGCAATGGGGCAAGCTGGTTCCTGAGTTGGAGGGACATGACTTGGTTAGCTCCTCCAATGAGCTGCTGGCCAATGAAAACAGCTGGTACACTGGGATTGCACCCCATCTGCTGCGGTGCCCTTTCTACTTGTTGCCCGTTGGCAATTTCGTCAAGCTCGTAAACTGTCGGGTTCGCCCCGAAGCCACCGATCAGAGTCTTGATGGTATGGCTCATGCAACAAGTGGTATGGCTGGAGATGACCACCGGCCTGTCTGCAACCATACTTGCGACTGTATCCATTGCTATTTGGCAGAGAAGTGTTTTTGGTAAGTAATGTGAGAGCTATATGAAGCTTCTTTGGAAACTTTAAAAATGTTTTGAAACTGCTTAGCCTTGATGAAGAACTAGCCACCTTGGACACCTATTTATACTGTCCATGACCAGTGGTGAGAAGGAATAAAATAATCCAAAAGATCTTCATATTCCTGATGATTAAATTGATATAGACATTCATATCTCCTTACATTCAGTACTATCAACTTGCAGAGCACTACGAAAATAAATTTAACAGTGACAACATATATAAATCTTATTTTTATTTTAAAGAACAACATTATCCTTAACATGATAAGTGCAAAGAGAGCAAAGTCTTTCTGTAGGCTATAGAACTATCCATGCATGAGCCATGTTTGATACATTAAGAATTCGTGTTATGTAGACCGACACGTTTGTGTTCGTATTCATGTATTTGTATTGTATTCATGTTTCTATTTTCTCCATCCTAGAACTTCTGATTCGATTTCTATCTTCTTTCAGCTTCTCTCTGCTGAAGTGGAAAAAGAAGTTGGGTTTATCCAATATATCAGACACCACATTTTTTTCTCTCTCTCTCATACACCAATGATCTGCATAAATTCCAAATCAAGAAAACCGAAAGCCAACAGAGAAAGCGAAGGGAAAAAAAGAGAGGAAAATGGAGAGAAAAGAGATGCTTACTAGTATAAAAGCTACAAACACAATGACCGTACAAAGAAGCAAGAAGAAGATGCCTTGACCCACAAACATTATCTGGTACTTACTCTTACATTGCGTTTTTAACTGGGAAAGAATGTAATAAGCTAGAGATATTCCTTCACATGGAACCCCAGTGTTAGTGCACTCAACTATTGGAAATTCCTACAACCAATAGTAATCACCCTATGATTGGGGTTGAAATAGGGAGAAGTTCTGATTTCGATAACTTAAAACTCGAAACTTAATTCAATTGATTCATGTTTAAAATAAACAAGTTCAGCTAGTAGCTAGATTTTGATTCTTTAACATATCTTTTGCCATTTATCTGCAATTTTGAAAAAGACAAATAAGAGTCTCCCATAGGTAATCTGGAAACGTTAAATCATTGTGTTCATACTCCGCAATATTTATTACATGGTATATTATCTTATATTATCATCATATCTCTTCATAGTTTTTTTGGTGTTAATAATTTATTACCATGTTAGAATATATTCTCATGTTAGAACAGCTGGATCCATCATGATCACATTATCCCTGGAATACTATCAATCCACCACCAATTTGAATCACACTCACAGCTATGGTGCATCTGCTTTTCTTCTTTGTCTGTTGATAGCATCAAAACTCTCGACTTTTTCTAAGTGTTAAACGCATTATAAGCAGGGATAGACCGAGGGGCTGGGGGCGGTTGTCCCCTAGAAATTTGAAATTCGTATATGATTTAGAAATTTTTTATGTATTTTCTATTGAAAATTTATTTTCGTCCCCTTTAAAATTTTACAAGTTCTCTCCTCCTAGAATTTTATAGGTCCGCCCCTTAACATAAAGTCATGCGTCTTTCCCTATTTATGCATATACAATATATGTATATGTGTGTGTGTCGCCTTTGAGTGTAGGTACCTGCAGATATATCACCACGTAATATTATCAGCAGCCAAACCTGGCTCGAGATAAAGCGAAAGGCCAGGGTCAATTTTCCATTTATACCATTTATATATATATATATATATATATATATATATCTCTGCATGAAGAGCTGCCATGCATTCTGCACCGGCCACCTGCTTGAATTGATCTATATGCTACTGCCTGCTAGTAATATCTATTAAAGAATATTACGCCAAAGATATCGACTTTTCCTCTTTTTCTTATGCAAGGATCTTTTTTTTATATAACTTTCGGGCTTTTTTTTTTTCTGAACCATTCATTTGAAGCACACTAGGAAAAGTTTCCATCCCAGGTATACACACACACACACACACATATATATATATATATATATATATTCTTTGATTAGCATGAACGAGATAGAGAGTGACAATGAAGACAACAAGTACACATATGTATATGGTACAGTGGGAATGTCAACTTTGCTGGATTCATTCACCTGTACACATAGCAGTGTACTTGAGAGCCACTAAAAAACAACAATGAAAGGAAAGAACAATGAGGCCAAGTCGACTCCTGGCATCACAGACAACTCAAAAGCCTACCCTAACCGTAACTAATATATGTCCTGAGAAAGAAGATATGTTTGCATGCTTTTGCCTGCAAATATATATAATTGCTTTTTCTTTTCAAAAATGTTTTCAAGCATAGCAAATCAGTAAGACAGGATTTCCATATATGAAGATGGACATTTTACTGTTGTTGAAGAAAATCAAAGCTATATATATTCTGCAAATATTAAGATTGATCATCGTCTTGAACAGGAAGCTGAATATTTTTGTTCGGAGGCTGACAGTAACAGCTAGCATGGGGCCGGGGTTGTGGCATATATCATATATGGAGCAGTTGCTTTCTTCTTTAGCTTCAAACACCACTATTCCATGTTTCTCATCTTCATGCCCGACGTGATAATTTGATAGTTGTAATCACTTATTTTTATTCGAGTTATATTAGTATTATATTATTTTAATAATATTATTATCGAGTATTATTATTATTATTACATAAATAGGTTTTAAATAAAATAATAATAAACCCATTAATTAAATGATCCAAGTCTAAATTACAGTTTTATAACCTAAAATAATAAATAATACAAATGACCCATTTCAGACCCAACTCAATTTCAAAAACCCTAAAAAACCCTAATATAATACGCTATCTGATTTTATGCACAGCCATGGGAGAACCGTTGGATCAAGCCAAATCCAACGATTCAGATCAAATTCAGGCAACTCTTCAGATGCTGCGTGTGGCGCACACTCAGGACTGCTGGACTCCCACGCGCGCGTGGGAGTATCCAAGACCCTTTGTCTCCCCTTCACTCGATGACTGCCACGTGTACTGATCAATGGCTCCCCTTGATGTCGGAAAACGCTCTGTCACCGTACGGCCACCGTCTCTCTCTCCCAACTACCATTGCATGCAAAAATAGAGAAACATTAAATGTATCATCATTAACAGTGGGTTAGGGCAACTAATATAATAAAAAAGAGAAAAACAAATTCAATATATGTAAAAGAAAGGCAATCAGATGTAATGACTTTTTCTGATCAATACCAAAAAAAAAAGTAAAAATTTTCCAAAGAAATTCATCTTTTTTTCTTTTTTTACATTTCATAAACTAAAAAAAAAAATAAACAAGGGTAAGAGAAAGGGAAAGGTATACATGTTTCTGGTTTCAGACCGCCGTTGTTTTCGGTGGCAAAAAATGATGCACCGATATGACATCGGTCCATAATCTTTTTCTCTTCAAAAGCTTTCGATTTTTAAAATAAAAGAGGATTTGAGGGTTTGATTTTAAAAAGTGATTGGGTCTGATTTTTAAATAAAATGGTTTTTTAAGGTTTTAAAAAGTCAACGACGCATACGAACGGCGGCCGATGACAGCTAGCGACGGCCGACACATTTAGACCTTGTTGAATTCAGGAATTTGAGGCGATTTCTGGGTTCAAACCCAGAAACCTATCTAGTTTAGGGGATAGATTTTAGAGAAATGGCGGTTTTTAAAAAAGTTTTAGAAAAAAATGAGGGCTCAATTTTCGGCTGAAGTGTGTTATTTATAGCCTTTAAATTTTTAAAAATGGTCTAATACCTGCACAAGTCCCTTCGAGTTTTGGAGTTTTCACCTGCGACCCTTCCGCCTTCCAAAATACGGTCCATGATCCCTCATACTTTTTCAAAATTTTCAATTTTGTCCTCTCTCTTAATTTAATTAAAGCCCGAATGGTTTAATCCCTCTTTCGGTCCCGCGAATTTCTTTTGGTTTTTAATTAAGTCTTAATTTCGTGGTTTATTCACCATTTTAGCCCCTTTGCCTTTTAATTTGTTCAGTTTGCCCCTTTGTTTTCATGCATTTTAATTACAGCCTTGCAATTTAATTTCTTTAAATTTCAATCCTAAGTTATGCTTACATGTGCGTATGTGTTTATTCATTTGTTCGATATATATTGTTTAATTTTGTTTTTACTGTTGTTGTTTATTAATATATATATGTTTATATATATGTTTTTTTCTATAAACGTATATATATTATAGACTATATAGATTGTTTTTATATGCATTTATACGTAGATATATATACATATGATAGTTATATATTATATATAGCCTTACTATACATTATTATAATTTTATATTTATATGATTTTATTATATTTATATGTATATATACATATTTTTCGCTATATATATATACATATATGCATATTATACTATTTCATGTATATATATATGTATATACTAGACTATGTTATATGTATATATATTTTCCGTTTTTTTGTACATATGGTATATGTGTATTCTTGATCTATGCTTTTTATTTATTTACATGTATATTTTAACCATGGTATATGTTAATATTTGTTACATATTATATATTAATACGTATATTATGCTATATGTAATCTTTGGATATGCATGTGTTTAATAGTATATGTTACATATTTCGTGTTTTTATTTCATTAACTCGTATTTAGTTTTTGTCGTATCTATTTTGTTCATACATGTGCCATGTTTTATATTTATGTTGCCTTTTAGGATATAAACTGTTATGCGGTGTCCTTTTATTCGAGAGTAAATATGGCTAGTACCAGTCGTAGTGGTGGTGGTTTTTTGTTTATTCTCGAATAACAGAGCCCTTAAAATTTACTCACATGTATAACCAAATTTTGATTTAAATGTCACTTTAACTCGCAAAATATGATATTAATAAAATGGTAATTGATTTGGTACCAAATTTGGACATGGTAGGGGTGCAAACTCTTCCCCATATGTAATCGACTCTAGAACCCAAAATGAAAAGAATCTCTGATTTATTTTTTGGTGTTCGGTCTACCTAACTCAAGTGACCGGTGGAGACTCCAATTTCTTAGATACGATTTTTAAGAGAAATTCCCAAAAAATTAATTTTTAAATGTGGGATACTTGTACGATTTTTTTAAAAAAAAAAGTCGTTACAACATGGTGACTCCACTGGGAACTTTTTTGTTTTTACAAAAAAAAGAAAGAGTCATGCCTAAAAACAATTACCACTTTATTAATATCGAAAGTTGCGAGTCAGAATGACAGTTAAGTTATTATTTTGTTTATAAATGTGAGTTCATTTTGAACACATTTAAAATTTGGCATATAAACCCGTCCATTTAAGTGAGGGGAAATGCTAGTGCTTTCATGGGGATATTGTTCCTCCGTGTGGGCTTAGCAAATACCTTCGGGGGGTCGGGTATCCTATGTTTTTATGGGAATATTGTTTCCTCGTATGGACATAGCGAATGGGTCCCCTGAATTGAACTCGGTTAAAAGGAGCCTATAATGAGTGATGATCGGGGGCGGCCTGGCTACCCTTAATAGGGGACAACAAAGACAGTTTGAGTAGCCTTTTAGTACCAAAACTGCACGTAAAGAATATAAAAAGCCCACCCTATTAGAGCCATGCAGATAACCTAAGGGGATTAGATGGCATGTAGATAGGGTTGCATTTTTATGCTTTGTTTGCTCTTTTATTTCTTTTTATCGCATTATTATTATATTCGATACAAATTTATTTGTTTTGTTTTATATTTTTTTTGCACTTTTTGCATCTTCATGACATTTTTAAAGTGTTGATTCCCGAGTGGTCGCCAAATTAAAAATCGTTCATGATGGATAGAAAGTTTTGTGATCAGATAGAAAAAAGTGCAAATTTTAAGCGCTGTCCTAAAGATACATGAGAGACTAGACAAGGTAGTTCATTCGAAGGCTTTGAATCAGACATGGTAGATGATACATGCGCTGGTGAAAAGCGAAATGAAATGCAAGAATTAAAAAAGTAAATAGCCGAGATGATAAACCTGGTGACTGTTATGGTTAAAGAGAAAAAGACTGTTGAATCAAAAGAAGAATTGGCCAAGATTCAAAACATGAAGGACAGACAAGGGATAGATATTACACATGCAAGTAAAAATACAGGTTAGTACAAGGAAAATACTATATAACCCTGGCCAGCCCCAAAAATTGTGTACAAGGATGCTCTGCAACTCATACAAAAACCAAAAGGGAAACACAGATAACAATACCATTCATCACTTTATTAATTTGAGCTAATGGTAAGTTCATTTTAATCTTTCAAATCCATAAAGCTCCAGCCCTTATGAGCAATGGGGTAAGCTAGTTGCTGAGGAGGGACATGACTTGGTTAGCTCCTCCAATGAGCTGCCGGCCAATGAAAACAGCCGGTACACTGGGATTGCACCCCATCTGCTGCACTGCCCTTTCTACTTGTTGCCCGTAGGCAATTTCATCGAGCTCGTAAACTGTCGGGTTCGCCCCGAAGCCACCCATCAGAGTCTTGATGGTATGGCTCATGCAACAAGTGGTATGGCTGAAGATGACCACCGGCCTGTCTGCAACCATACTTGCGACTGCATCCATTGCTATTTGGCAGAGAAGTGTTTTTGGTAAGCAATGTGAGAGCTATACGAACCTTCTTTGGAAACTCTAAAATTGTTTTGAAACTGCTTAGCCTTGATGAAGAACTAGCCACCTTGGACACCTATTTATACTGTCCATGAACAGTGGTGTTAGAAAATAGGAACAATAATCCAAGAAGTAATAATAATCAGTAAAATAAATACAGATTTTATTATAAAGATCGAACATAATAGAAAAGGAAATTCGAAGCAAAATTCAAAATATGAAAATCAGAATTGACACCGTTTACTTTTATCCGAACAACAGTTCGTATGAACAGATTTGTTGAAGCTTGTGAAATCACAGTTTCCTTAAGACAGATTCGTCCGCTCCTATGGTGCTTGAGAACCGTGGACGACCATTTCCCAAGATACAACAGTATGAACATAGCAGTAGTACATCTGCAGTGATCAGCGAACCGTAAACTCGTCTTCCTCTATCACCGAAAACACTAGTTTCGAAAATCACAGAGTGGAAGCAATTGAAAATACTCAGCAGTTGTATATTGTGTAAAACCTAGAAGATTTGCATACTATTTATAGGGGTTTCACGATGGAGTATTATTGGAAATTATATATTCTGATATTATGGTCATTAATGTTGTGTCCAAATAAATTCAGAAATAAGCCATTAATATTGTATCTAATCGAATATATAAATGTGAACTGCAAGATGTTACTTTATTTAATATCAAAAATTAAGAAAATCAAATAATATCCTAATAATTCGGAATATTTAAAAAAATATGTTATATAAAAAAATAATTCGTAGTGGGTAAAACATATCCTTAAGCCCACAAAAAGCCAAAGTAATTGAGACATTCGCGTCACCCACAACCCCAACAGGTTCGATAAACTTCAATTTGCACCCTTACACTTGCGTACGAGGCACAATCTTAACTCAAGTGATTAAAAAATTAACAAGTGGATTGATGTATGTAAACACTTCTCATGCGTATTATCCTACCAACGTGCGAAAAGGTTTTTCATTTTTCGTACATAATTCACAAGTACCCTACTTTGAACATCAATTTCTTATTCATCACTCAACCGTTTTGAGCATATAGGATACCGTTGTAAAAGTATCATGGAGTAAAATATGAATTAATAGATTCATCATTCGAATCTCCACCTTTACCCATAAAAAATATGCCTCAAAATTTCTAATTTATCACAATTTTCCAACATATGGTACAGTTTGTGAATGTCAACTTTGTTGTATTCATTCACTTGTACAAATAGCAGTGTACTAGAGAGCCACTTAAAAAAAGAACAATGCGGCGAAGTCGACTCATGTAGGCATCACAGACAACTCAAAAACCTACCCTAATACTGAGAAAAAGAAGATATGTTTGCATGCTTTTGCCTACAAATTATAATTGCTTTTTTGTTTCAAGCAAAGCAAATCAGTAAGACATGTTTATGAAGGACATTTTACTGTTGTTGTTGAAGACAATAAAAGCTATATATTCTGCAAACATTAAGATCGATCATCGTCTTGAACTGGAAGCTGAATATTTTTGTTGGGAGGCTTACAGCAACAGCTAGCATGGGGCCGGGGCGAGGCATTGGCATATATGGAGCAGTTGTTTTCTTCTTTAGCTTCGACCATTCCATGTTTCTTATCTTCCTGCCCGACGTGATGAGTTGATGGGGACGGATATAAATTCTTTGTCCTTTTTAGTGTTCTTATTTATTCACTATATTAAAAAAATTAAGTTTAAAGTTATAGTTTATGGTTAGTCTTTATAAAATTAGAGATAAAGTGTACTTTTTAGGGTTTATAGTTTAACATTTAAAATTTAAAGTTTACCGAAAGAGAGAGATGATTTTGTCCCCGAGAATATGAAATTACTCAAGCTCATTACCTTGTCGCTTTGCAACTGTAGGATATGAAGATTGATGAATTTAATAAATAAAGGAAAAAACTTTGATACACGGCCGTGTAAACTTTTGTTTACACGTGCCTTTTAGTTTTAGGGGTTAGGGTTTTAGTTTAGGGGTTTAGGTTGTAGGATTTAGAATTTAAGGTTAGGGTTTAGAGTGAGGGGTTTAGTTTTTTAGGGTTAGGGTTAAAAATTTAGGATTTAGGTTTTATAGTGTAAATACACAGACTTGTGTAAGCATGTGTATCAAAGTTTTACCCATAAATAAAATAAAGATAAATATATGGATTTGATTCCATTTTTTATCTGTTTCCTTTTCTTGTAATGAACGGTTAATTTAGACTAATATAAAGGAAAAATATCCCCTGCACCGTGGTACAAACTAAAAATTTTCACAAACGTCCTTATTTTTAGAGTTTAGGACTTAATTTAAGGTTTACAGTTTAGGGGTTTAAAATTTATAGTGTATTATTATAATCTAAAGTTTAGAGTTTAGGGTATTATGGTTAGAGTTTGGGTCTTAACTTATAAACCCTAAATTTCAATCATAAATTCTAACAACGCCCACAAAAGATAAATCTCAAATTTACCCATTATTTTTTTCTTGACTAAGTAGTGTTATAATAATATTCCCAAAACAAATGCTGGGATTCAATGTACTTTTAAAGCGAATGAGTATCTATGATTAAGTCAATTAGTGAATCTCACTTTACCAATTAATTTTGATTCAATGTGCAATGTACTTAGGAGTTAGGAGCGAATAAACAAACTAGATAAATCAATAACCCAATCGAACCGTAATATTTGGACCGTTAATGGTTCACATAATTAAAAATTATTATTATTTGAATCAAACTGAATTATTTTTTTCAAAATAACTTTTTAGGATTATATTTTATACACAAGCTATGTTATAAAATTTACACGACTCTTTTTATTTAAACTATAAAATTTAAAACTTAAATCTCTAACATTAAAACTTTAAATCATATACCCTAACAATAAATCATAATGTCTAAATTTTACAACATAAACTCTTAAGTTCTTAACCCTAAACTAAACCCATAAACCATAAAATCGACAAAATTGTATAACACAAGCTTGTGTATTAAATCATTTTTCTTATTTCTATTTACTTGAAAATTTAGTTCTTTTAGAAATACTTGTGAAAATGACTCTGAAACTTTTTATCAACTATTTTCAGTATTTTCAGAAACCATAAAACAAAGTTATTTTGCTAAAATAAATTCAAAATAATTAAAGCACAAATTTAATATGAAAAAAAACAAGAACTGAACCCGAATTAAAATGGACTGATAAAGATCAAAGAAATCCGACCAAACTTACTGAACCAATCTCACACATAATCGTAATATTTTTTTAATAGTCTAAAGGTGATTACAAGGTAATATATTTTTATACATATTTTTAATTCTTTGACAATGCACACACCTTGTAGATAGAGTGATTGAACCCGAGTCTCCTAAGATAAACATCATCCGCTTTTTCCACTGGAACCACTTGTTGGGTTCCCTTAATTTTAATATGTTAACTTTGATTTAATGTAATTATACACATAAAAACATTTATTTTGGCTTAATAACATAAGAAACTTTGATTTTTTTATTAAGTAGAGAGATATTATATTTTTAAGACAAATGGCTTGATTTGACCCCATACAAGATGGACAACATGAACACCTTTGGCCCCTCAATCAATTAGTAAATCTCAAAAAAAACTGCCATTTTTCGGTTACTCTCTCGGTTTCCTAGGGGTGAGTCTCTCAGCGGGTTTTCTGCGTACACATGACCTCGAATTTCAGACATATTTAAACAATATCAAGTTACATATCACTTGGATTAACCCTATTAGTAAAACTTTGATTTTAATTAAACCGTACCCATATTAAAACATGCTCCCTCCGTCCCATGAAAATTGTCCTTTGTTGACTTTTTTTGGTCAATTTTTTTAAATTTTAACTCTTTATTATCTAAAATTTATCATTGATAAAATATAAAATATATATTTTTAAAAACTTTCAATCAAGTAGTTTTAAAATATATATTTTATAAAATTTATTTTTTAAAATATTTATAATAATTGTGGTCAAAATTTAAAATTTTTGACTTTTCAAAGTCAATAAGACATTTTGAGTGGGACATAGAGTAATTTTTTTTTTGAAAAATCTTAAATCTAATCCTAATTCTACCTAAAGGGGAAGGGAGGAGAGTGCTCCTAGTGGGTCTCGAACCCATAACTTACGGAAATATAAGGAAACAAAGATGAGCAGTTTGTGAAAATTGAATAAATCAACTTCATATATTTGTAACATAAAATATACTTGCTCTATTAAAACATAATATCAATATATAATCAATTTAAATGAAAATATTTTTTATAACTTAATATGTAACATAAAATAATAGTGAGTCAACATTGTGAAAATTGAATAAATCAACTTCATATATAACGGGTTGAGCACAGGCCAGGGCCCCCATATTTAAGGGAATTGTAGTGTTTCCCAAGCCCAAAGGAATGCTTATAGTTATGGTATGACAATCGGATAGTCCCAACCGGACCCTCCGTTGGATATGTCCTCTTCTCCCATCTTCACATCGGGAAAAGATCCTGAATATATATCATGATTAGGCGTGTGTATTCGATCGAATCGAGACAAATTTTTTTGAGTTAGTCGAGTTGATGAGCTTTATTTTATAATTAAAATTTTATTTAAAATTATTTCGAGTCATATTGAGCTTATGAAATTCAAATTAAGTTGAATTGTTTGATTTTTTGTTTAAATTTAATTGTAAATATTTAAAATATTATGATACTAATTTATTCTAATTTAAACGATTTTTCATAATCATAACGATATACATATATATTTATTCATATTTTGATATATATATATATATCATGCAAAGTCGAGAGAATAGACTCGAACTTAAAAATTAATCCACTAATTACTAAAAAATTTCTAGTTATTCGAAGTCTCATTTTACAACTCTAATTTTACTTAAACTTTTTTCAATCAAGTTTATGAAATTACGATTCAAGTCGAGTCAAATCAAAAAATTCATTTTTTCGAGTCGTTATTAATAATATGTTTTCTCAAAAAGTGGGTTAAAGCTTCAAGCTCTAGCAGACAAAAATCTTATGTCTCTTTTTTGTACTCATCACTAAAAAAATCAAATACTAAGCTCTAACCCTAAATGCTAAATCATAAATTTTAAACAGTCCTGTTATATTTTGACTCATTCTATTTGGTAATTAAGTTGGGTTGTATTGCAATTCTAGTGATGGAAGAATACTAGATAATTAAGTTTATTTAATGCTTATATATTTATGTTAGACAAGAAGTAAATTACTCTGGAGAGATGTAACCACTTTTAGAATTTCTACAACTATTGTGCCTACTTTGTAGATATGAGTATTGTAGGGATGCTGGGAAGAGTGTTTTGGTTCCATTGGGTTTTGGGATGGGTTTTGAGATACATGAGATATCATGTATTTGTACATGTGCATGTCTTGGTTTATATTGTTATTGGTTTGGTTATTTTGCTATATACCAAATTTCTAACAAATCTTAAATTACATTGGGTTATTTTGCCATATATCAAATTTTTAACAAGTCCTAAATATACACTTTACATCGAATACTCTAAACTCTAATCTTAAACCTTAATCTTATAATTTAAATTTAATTTTTTTAATGATAGGACAAAAGTTGGGCACCGTGAAAGGGAAAAGTATTTATACTCGAGCTCTAACTGTCCTCCCCGTGCAGCTCTGGGTATGTACAAGGAGAAGAGCCTCCGGATAATAGGGCTAGCTGATCTTCAACATCTCGATGTAGGCAGTGACAGTCTGGCTTTTACATAAACTTGTAGATGCCTTAACTTTTGTGTTCATGGAGTTCCCAAAAAAGAATATTTTAAAACTTTTCTCCTATGCAAAGCTGGGAGATGCTAAGGTAAGATATTTTAGAGTGCAGTTAAAATGCGGTTTTACATAAATTTTTATTTAAAATTGTAAGAATTTGTATAGAATTGAGTAATAGTTAAGGTAGAACCGAAATTCTTACTGACTAGGTAATAATTTGTATAACTACATAAATTATTATCAATTGGTAAAAATTTGTGGAGATTTTGCGTTAGTAAGAATTTGTGTAGTTATACAAATTCTTACCAACTGACTAAGAATTTGTGTAAGATCATCTCATTTTAGCCGCACTCTAGAACTACCCATGCAAAGCTAAAACTATACTAGAATAAAGTTCCCACACAAACCAAAACGCATGGCTCCTCTTTTTACGGTCTGAGATAGCACAAGAATGGAGAATCCTGCCCCCACCATTGATGAACGAAGAGTTGTTGTCATTGCACGTACGACCGATGGCACCGTTCACAGGTGGCTCACTCGCAGCAGCAGCCCTATGCATGAATTGATCCTATAAGTGTGCTCACATGTGTGAAGAATCATGCAAGTTGGATTGCACAATAGTAAGAATTTACAGCCACAAAGAGACATCACATTTGCAATCTGGTTCGTAATCTTATTCTGCAGCAGAAGGATTCAAAGGAGGCGATTTCGAGGATCTTGCGTCAATTGACATGCCAACCTCAGTATTTTTCACTTTTGTTACATTCTGATATGAGTTATAAAGTATTCGTCTCCATAAAATCTACGGAAAAGGTGGGAATTCGTATGGTTTGTAGGCTAAACACGTAGGTCGATGAATCAAGTTAACATGAATCTTGCTACTTTATAATCCTTTTTCTAATTTTCTTGAACCATCTATTGGAAGAAGTGATTATGTCTGATCAGCATCCATAGGCTTACACAATCACTTTGTATATGGTTTGAGTAATATTTAGCAGACACTTGTTCTAGCCAACCTGTTGAGCGCTATAAATACTCTGGCATGGAAGCTTAAGTTCCAGCAGGCAGCAGCCTCAAGCTTCGAACCCTTTTCTCTCTTTTTCCTAATTCACCTTCTAAAACTCCAAACTTCCACTATCGAAAGCTGTACGAATTCGATCCGATGCTCTTCGACCTTTAACTGAAATCTACAGGTAATCAAGGGACTTTCTCCTGTTAGGCTCTGCACATATTGTGAACCAGGATTTTCGGCATGGACAAGGTGACTCGATTGGCCTCGGAGAACGGGGTAGTGCTATTCAGCAAGAGTTCATGTTGCATGTGTTATGCAGTCAAAATTCTGTTCCAAGAGCTTGGGGTGATCCCTATGGTTCATGAGATCGACCAAGACCCTGAAGGCTGGGAAATGGAGAAAGCCCTCATGAGGTTGGGGTGCAATGGTTCTGTTCCAGCCATCTTCATTGGTGGAACGCTGGTGGGTTCCACTAATGAAGTTATGTCCCTCCACCTAAGTGGAGGGCTGATGCCTATGCTGAAACCTTATCAGAATTTGTGTTAAAGAACCTTACATTGAAAGAATAAAATTGGCTCAGTATTAGTACTGATCTCTAGTCATGAGCTGTGTACTGTGTATTAGTCTGTCTGTAGGCCTTAATATACTTAATATACTTTCATTTCTGCTTTTCATAATGAAGTAAACTTAATATACTTTCATTTCTGCTTTTCAGCTTTCAACAGAATTTGTATCCCTTTAATATATTCGAAAGACCATACCCCACGAACCGGCACTCATGTTTGAATATGTATCAAACGCAGTCGGTATCAGATACTTTAAGAACAATAAAAGTCTGGATAGCATAATCTAGATATAGTTCCAAGGAGAAGGGAACGAGTTGTGCAAGGATCGATCCAAAAATATAATGTCAATCAGGACTTTATTTCAACGAAAGTCATTTTGTCACTGTACCACAAGCTCGGTCGACATGAATATCAAAATTTTTTAATAAAAACTTTTATGTTGGTTTCTGCAGAGCAATATGCCATGCAAGGTCGTCTTTAATTTAATGGCCCTTCCACCCGAATTGTACCACCTCAAAATGCCAGTGATGGAGTACTCTGCGGAAATGTGACTTGACTTCCCTAGGATGGAATTGGACTATGCAAGTATGCATTAGGAAGGGTCTCAACGATCCCGGTGAGATTCGACTATGACTTTTGGTAGTGGCGGAGTCAGAATTGTCATATAGTAGGGTCAGAATAGACTTTGGGTACGAGGATTTCAATGCCTCTACAATATAAATATTGTTGACCTTATACCTAAACAAATTAAATGGGTCAATTCTAATATTTTCATGAAAAATGGTACACTAACTCATTGAAAACTCCATTTAACTCTTTGAAAATCATATACCATAACAAATCAAATGGGGTCAATTGACCCCCTAAACTACATGTGGCTCCGCCACTGACTTTCGGCAGTAAATCTTTATCTGAATGAATCTTTCGTCAATTAAAGTGGTTGACTTGACAAGATGACTCAAGTGAGATATAACAAATTTCTTTTTTAGTTTCTCAACTTTGGGAACTCCTATAGGATTCCTCCGCATGCAAAAAGAAATTCCAAAAATTTTGTTATCATCTGCTGCCATTGGTTCTCCCACTTTCTCTCAAATAAAGAAAGGCATTACATTCCTTTGCCCTTTATTCTTTAACGTGGTTTACTTTAGCTCTTTTTTCTGCTTCAACGGTTGTGATACGATATTAGAGATAAATAAGTTTACCTCGAATCTTGCAACAAAAACGTGGTAAATTCTGATGCTATATATATACACTTTACAGCATATAGATGGCATTATCTAGTTCAACGTGCCATATATATTCTTCACTTCGCCTCTCTCTTCAAGTGGCTCTCCACCCATACCAGAATGGATGAACCACTATAAACCCTCATTAACCACCACCCTCATACCTATCTATAACAAACCAAAAATACCCCCAAATTAAAAACTTAATTTTAAAATCTCTAAATTCAAAACCCTAAAAATTAAAAATGTATAAACGAAACCCTAATTAAGAAATTTAGGAATTAATTAAATTTTAAACAAATTTAGTGACCTTTTTATAAAGAATTGATATTAGGTACTAATTTTGTGAACCCTAGAAAAGTATTCTTGTATATTGGAAACATATCTTTCTTTTTTTATTTTTTATTTAATTCGATCAAACCCTGCTGAGTCTCTGGCACTGCTCAATTCAACTATGTTCTCGGTTGATTTGAAGATCAACTATTCAAATCATATAAGTATTCTTGTATCATTAAATTTCGTTAGATAAGTATATATGAATAATTCCTTAATCATAGTGATAATAGTAATAGTGTTATCGTATGATTATTCTCATAGGTACTAATACAACTTGACCCCGAACTTTTGATTATGAGAGACTCGTTATTCAGTAGGTTGAGTTTGCTTCGGCTAAGGTGTGTTTTCTTCCGGTACTATAAATAAATGATTTTATTTGTGTGTTTTACACTTGAGTGATTTTTTTATTGTGTTGTGATCTTAAATTATGTTTTTCGTGCATAATATTTTCAGACTGTGAATAAAATTGAGATTTAAAATAAATGTGTTGTGAATCCCTGATTTATTATCGGACTGTGTTGAGAGTGTGAAAACTGTAACATATTTTTACTGTTTTATCAGGGTTGGGATTGTACGGAGGAAGTTCAGTGGTTTTATACCACTTGTGTTTGTGACTATGTAGTGAGGGTTATGGGGAACTTACTCTTTTTGGTGACTATGCAGTATGGGTGCATTGCATTGTGATTTTTATAAAATTGTGTTTATACAAGATTTGTGCTTTAAAAATAATTTTGTGAAAATTGTGTGAAATTGAGTTTGTGATTGCTTGCACTTTAGAGACACATTGAGCCTTATAGCTTACTCCCCAATAGTTTTCTCTTACAGATATCTTGGACCCTAGGCGACTTGGTACCCGGAGGATCTCTTTGTTTTATCGATTTTATTTTATCTTCAGTATGGACTATATTTTTTAAGACTTGTTTATTAATATTATCGGGGAAACTTTGGTGTAGTTGGGAATTGAGGTTATTTTCAGTATACATGCATACTTTTTACATTCGGATGTTTTATTTAAACTTTCAAACTATAATATTATTGTTGGATTTTTATTAACGTTTTGAGATAATTTATTTGGAAATTTAAATCCTTTTATATTATCAATTTTTAGATATCATTTTAACGCTTGAGTTTTGACGAATTATTAACTATTTAATTATTTTACAATTATTAAAAATTATTATAAATAAAATTAATTTCTTAAGGAAAAAATTTTCAATAATGACTTCTTAAATTCGATCTTTTCTTTTTGGCCGAGTTTAGGGTTATATTATCTATGTCTTTATCTTCACTTCTTTGTTCGGTGTCTGCTATTTTGGACGTCAACAACTTTCGAACATTGAAATTGAATAGTAGTACTCAGATGAGACAAACCTACTAACGTCTTGGAAATCAGAGGTGCTTTTTTGAATTACGAGAATGTATCGAATATAAACTCTAATAAAATATAATATGTAATTTCAATGTTACATGCCTAATCAGAAGCCTTGTGAGAACGGACTCATTTAAGTGAATAGTAATCTTTTCTCCCTTTTTTTCTCCTATTTATGCCCTACATTAAAAAGTTAAGTTTAGGGTTAAAGTTTAGAGTTATGGTGTATTATTAAGGTTTAAGGAATTAGGAGTAGGGTATATATTTTAGGGTTTAGGATCCAAAATTTAAGTTTAAAGCTTAAAATCTAATTTGTTAGTGTTGGAGTATAAAAAAGAACATCAAAAAACGAAAAATGATTTTTGTTCCCTTTTAAGTAACCAAGCTATAGGACCAACAAACTACCTGGCCAACATGACTGAAAGGTCAGTTTACTACTAGCTTCAACTTTCTTGTCACCTTACTCCGATTATACACTCTGTCAACTTAAGCATAAGAGCATACCCTAGAACACAAGCTTCGAAACTATACTCGAATTTGACTCGACCACTCGAATCTGATCCTCTTTTTTACTCTCTGTGATCTGTGCACCCACTTTCACTTGCCTTGGTGGGGTTGCAACCACTATTCACCCATAGCATAGTGGGTGTCACATTCACCATCTTCTTGTTTTTATATTCTCTCTTTTGTCTTTGCTTTACTGGGATGGCCAAGCTTTACTAATGGACCAAAGTTCAGAACGGACACAAAATTTTATACAAAGTGATCTGAATTCTTAAAGAGTTATATTACAAAATTTTAGAATGTGTAATTAGATCTTCAATAAAAAAAGTTTAAACTATACGAAAATTTAAAATTTTCAGGCCCCCGCTGCCCATACTGATTAAACATTTCAATTAGTATGTGTATATATACAAGGAAAAAGCTTGATATATGGTTGTCACTGTCAGCATATGCCTTTCATTTGCTATAAAAAAAAAACACGAAATTCATTTGATTTACAGCAGTCTTCTGGAAAAAGTATTATATGGACTCGGCTCACTATATCATCTATTATTACCATTTACTAAAAAACAACGAATTAATCTTTATTTTCCATATCATTTTTTTCATTCATAATTAATTTATATATAACTACTTACTACCTGTTTACACGAGAAAAAAGTGAATTCATCGTTGAAAAAAAATGACATGAAAAATATAAAAATTAATTGGTTAATTTTTAGTGGATAAGACCACGAATGACATGATGAGCCAGAAACCGTATAATAATTTTCCGCCCTTCTGGGAAAATAACGAACAGTAACGACCTCCTTTTTCTCTAATTGTTGCTAACAGACTCGATTATGCAAGAAACCAATTGTGAAATGCCACGTTTAGAGATAATGATAACTCATTCATCCCAACTAATTTTTGAATCCACGTGGCAAACGGATTATGGAAATTTTACGAGCTTTATTATACTGTCTCCTTAGACTAATCTGGCCTGTAAAAAGAGTTTAGTAGAATTAGTATAAATTTGGAGATTGGATCCACCATTTTATCATATTTCGATTCTCGTCATCTTATCACAGAGATTTTCGGGAAAGTAATTAAAGAGAAAATTGATTTTTCTTTGCTTTGAATCTCTCCCCCTTTTTCCCCTCGATCAAACACCGACGGAGTGGCCAGGAAAACTCTTTTGCTTGGTTCTCTCTCTCTCTCTCTTACGGATCTTTCATCAATGGCCTCTTGATCAGGTATTTTTCTCTATTTTCTCTCTTGTTTTTTTATAAAATTTTCGGTCTAATTTTTACATTTGTCCGATGAATTTCCTCGATTCTATCCTGTTGTATTTGGCTGGCCAGAAAATTTGACAAAATAAAACGGAAATAATTAGAATAAGGAGCGGTTTTTGTAGTGATTTCGGTTTTATGAATTGATGGAATGAGAAAAGGAGAAAAAAGTGATGGAAAATAGGAAATTTTACTCGAAATTATTTCTATTAGGTTTCTTACATTAGATTTCTCTTTATGCTCCTTTTTTGTTGGTTAATTAGATATTTAATAGAAGCCTTGCTTGATTTCACTTTTCTTCGCCGATCAGAAGATAGTAGAATATTAAGATTTATGGAGTATTATTTTTAGTCTCTTTTGAGATTGAGATCTGCATTTTGTTAAAGGAACATTTGTTGAGAGTTATTGACCGGGAACTTATGAAGTGCTCACTCTGTTGGCGAGGTCCTGTTAAACTTGAAGTTGATTTACTTGCACTCTTACCAAACAAATTCTCCGAGGATTAATTGAGGTGATGAGGTTAGTTTAATATCTTGCAATTCGATTTAGATTTATGCATAACTATCACCAGTAATGAGAGCAATCTTAAAATCAGGTCGCAAGTAACAAGAAGCTCTGCATATTCTGCTTTCTAGTTGATATCATTGAAAACGTGGAATTCTTTGTGCTGTTGCCTAGTTAAAATACAATAGGTAATTGAGTTTTCAACGTGCAGGTGAAGGAAGACTGAATTCTGGGACTGAAACTGTTCATTTGTTATCACATTCGACCTGTGTTCTGGAAAACAGAGAACAAAGATTGATATGGCTGAGGGCAAGGAGCTTATTGAACTTAAGTTCCGGATATATGATGGGACAGATATAGCACACAGTTCTTACGCATCATCTATGACTGTGGCAAGCCTTAAGCAAAAGATTATTGCTGAGTGGCCACAAGGTTATTAATATGTTTCTGCTTACATATTTCCGCCTCTTAACTTACTCCTTTCTGAAATCTATAATTTGATTAAATATCACAGGTGCTTGGTTTCATTGTTCTTCTCGTCTTTCTATCTTTCATCCGACCACTTTTAACCTAAGCATCATGGCTTGAGGATCAATTACTCTATGCTTTTCTCTCTGACCTTTGTCTTGAGTTTCTTTTCTATGTTTTCTGTTGCTGGCATTGTCATTGACTAGTATCAATTAGTGATGACATTGCTGCATGTTATTTTTGAAACCAAATTTTCATATTATCTTATATTCATTTGAATAAAATTAGTTTAGCCATGTGTTCATGTATGTGAACAAATAAGCCTCTATTTTAGTTTGATGATACCTTTCTGCTTGGAGAAAAGATGTGATGTTGTCACTGTCTATTAACTCGTATAGTTACGGGGCAGGTTTGTGTCTGTTCTAAGGAACAAATTAGAATTTCAATGTCATTGATGATGATGCTTCCCGGCAACAGCTATCTGAGTTAATGGATTCTTTTGTGTATTTCAGACAAAACTGTCACGCCAAAGTCGATAAACGATCTGAAACTTATACATGCTGGTAAAGTTCTGGAAAACAACAAATCGCTCGCCGATTCCACGATAACATTTGGTGACCTTCCTGCTGGTGTTATCACCATGCACGTGGTAATGCAGCCTGCTATAGCAAAGAATAAAACAGGTTTGTTATGTTCTCTTTCTTTTGAAAGAGAAAAGGAAAAAATGCTTGCGAGAATGAATTTCGGGAAATCTTCTTTGATTGCTGAGAATTAACAAGTCTATTTTCTCTTCATCACAGACATGATTTGCAAGTAGTCTTTGCTTTACGTACAGCACATACATCTGTCAACTAAACCCCCTACGCCTTTAGTGTTACATATTTCTCAGGGAAACAAAATGAAGAATTTCTTTGATTTATTTACTTTAACGAATCAATAAAAAAGCAATCTCTTTAATAAACCTCATGAAGTAGTTGTGAAGCTAGTGGAGAAGCTAGAAGCTAGAAGCCAAAGTTTTGTTTTCTTGCCTACCGAAGTTGCAATCCCGCCAAGGCTTATTTTGCCTTTTGCTTCACCATCTCGGTGTTGTCTCTTTTTTTTCCTAAAGGAGGGGGTGGGGGTTGAAGGATTAAATTATTTTTAAGGCTGCATTATTGATCTTGATCTTTTAGTTGATATGTTGATAATACATCGTCCATGCGTCTGGAACGGAAAAAAAATACAAACAATTCCTGTTTAAGTCTCACTTTTATCATCACTGGATTGTCATCAATGGAATTTCATATTTTCATCTAACCATGTGGGATACTTTTTGCTTTATAATTAATTCCTTTGTTCCAGTATCAAAATTTGATAAGAAAAGAATCATCAGTTCTCAACTTCCTCTAATTTCTCTTGGTTTTCCCTTCTGGTTTCGTTGCTCATGCAGAAAAGAGCAAGGAGGACACGCAGAAGCTGAATTCATGCCAGTGTGTTATTCTTTAATAATCCATAAACATGCTCCCTAGTTTTGAACACATCATCTGTATAGCGTCTGCTTTTGTGACTGTGATTACTCAGGTTACAAAGTTCTGTAACTACCTCCTCTTATCAGTAAAATTAGGCTATTCAGAGGTACATTTTTTAAAAGCTAATATTGTACAGATGAATCAAATGCATTCCAGACAGAGACCGAGAGAGATGGTAATGAAGAGGTTTGAGCAAACTTCCTTTTGGATTCCTTTTATACATCTAAATCTAATTGCCCCATTATAGAGTTCCTAGCATGTTGTGATTTAGAATTTTTGAAGATAGGAAAGAGCTAAAAGTACTGTACAGGTCCTTTCCTATAGCTTAGAGTATATTTTGGTCCTTTTTTTTTAAATATGATCACAAAGGTCTATGTAGGATAAAAAAAAAAAGAGAGCCCCTTTTTGTAAAACAGAGAGATCTGCCATCAATTCCTCAAAAAAAAAAAAGATCTGCCATAAAAAAAGACCAATTCAATTTTCCTTGCAGAATCTGTATTACAAAAATTAGTTTGCTTTATCAGACTTTAAAATACAACAGAACCCTTTACCTATAAAGACTTGAAGAACAAACTCCAAAAGAGTCGAACCCCTTTTTGCAGCCGTTACCAAGCTATACGATGAGCGACGACCATGGGACGTCGTGGAGGTTGGCTGACGCAGGTGAGCATAAGGGAGATGGCGATAAGTAATGCGAGGAGAAGTCCTGTGACATCGATGCTTAGATCTATGCAAAACTGCGCCATCTCCAATGCTATCAAAACCAGGTGCTAATTCCTTTTTATGTCCAAATGGAGAAGTAGAAGAGAGGAATTACTTGGAAATGCAATGTTTGAAGTCAAGTCGTTTGTGGAAATTGTGATGGTAATAAAGCAGATAAGGTTTTCAATGGTCATAAGCATCAAAATATTGACTAATCTCGTCGGGTACCATTCAGAGTCCTCCACCCCAATGTTTTTTTATGCCTCCATAAATCTACCCCAATTTTCCAACGAAATGAATTTTAACTTTTTAAAGATAAAATTATTATTTTAATTATTTTATAATATATTTCTTATACAAATTTTTTTTTAAATTACGTAAAAAAAATTAACAAATAACATATTTTTGTGGGGAGGAGGGGAATAATATGATACTGAGGAATGATCTGAAGTGAAATCTTGTTATCATGACATCATGGTCGTCAATCAGATTCAACTATTGCGTTCAAAATATCACGCCATCATTAACCCCTCGTATTGCTTCCATTTACTCGTCTCCTACGGCATTGATTCATTTCGTTATTATTGATATTGATGATTATTTTATTTTATTATTTTTAAAGACATAATATTAAAAAAATATCTCTAATATTTAAAAGCTCAATGACTATGATACCCTTAAGCCTTGAAAATACTACCGCTTTCAGTTTATTACAAGTAATGGCGTAGTAACAAAATTTAAATTATGATATTAAAATTTTAAAAGAAAATTTTAAATATTAAAAATTAAATATATATATATATGTATAAATACTCTTTTAAAATAATATTAAATTTATTTTAATAATTTATATACAATTTTAATATAAAAATTTCAATATAAAATTTAAGGTGTCAACTAATACCCAACAACTTGACTCTGTCAATGATCACAAACACTCTATAAACTTACTTACCTAGGGATGTTTTCAAATCTATAAAATAAATCAACAGATTTTTTAATACAATACTAATATATTACATCTTTATAAGAAACTCAAGTTCAAATGTTGACAATAAAATTATTAAAACAGATCATTATAAAATTTAAAAAATACAAATTTTTGGAACTGTAAAACAAATATAAAAATACATTAATTTTAAAAATTATAAAATAGTATTCAAAGCTTATTGATAATATTAGATAATCCTTTGCACGTGAAAGCGCTTTGCCCAACGTTAAGGGTCGGAGAAAAAAGAAATGCATCGAACTATTGACGTCGGAGGGATCGAAGTGTAGGGTATTTATTGAGTTAGTCGATCACGAGTTAAATAGTATTTGATTCATTCAAAAATTGTTCGATTTAATTTGATACTTAATAAGTTTGTTAAAAAAAAATTCGATTGCACTCACTAAAAAAATTATTATTCGGCTCGACTTGTTGCTCGTTAATCTTACCATAATTTTTACCTTGTTTCTGTTAATGTATGTAAAATCTAGTAATACTATATAGAGCTTAATATAAGCATAAATTAAAAAAAAGTTTAAAAAAATATCGAAATAATATGTGAAACAATTCCAAACTCCAAAGTAACAATCCACAAATACATCAAACTAACGTATTTTAAAAAATATAAACACTACATATTTAGTACCTCAATTATGTTTGTGTTACAGTTTTAATACCCGAACTATTATTTTTTGCAAAATGATGCATAATGTTACGTTTTTGTTTTGTTTTGTTTTGGTACCCGGCCGTTAAAAATTAACTGAGATGGTGATGTGACTTGGTATAATCAAAGTTTTAGTTCAAAGCACTTATACATATTATCAATTTAGTCCAAAATTCGTCAATTTAAAACATCATCTTAATTTTGAGCGTAAAACATCATATTTATTTTGATAGAATTTGTCTCATCCCTTTTCCACCCCTCGTATTCTCATCGGTATCCCGTTTAAAAATAACGAAAATGGTACCTAAAGTTTTGATTGTCCATAGCGTGTTTTTTAAACTCTAAAACCTAAAAAAGAGTGTTCGAGGAAGAATAATAAAAATAAGGAATTTACAATTTTAATCCAAAAATTAAAATAATGTTTAAGTTGATATAATTTTAGACTAAATTGATAGATTGTATAAATTTTTAGACTAAAACTATTATTAACTCAAGCCACCATTTCTGTTAATTTTAAACAGCGGAGGTACAAAAATAGAAAAAAAAACGTAACGTTATGTACCATTTTACCAAAAATAGTAGTTGGGGTATCAAAACAGTAATACAAGCATAGTTTGGGTAGTAAATATGTAGTTTTCCCTTAAAAATTTTAATGACTTGTTTACGAACTTATTAAGTCGAGTTCGACTTTGCTTTACTCGACTTGTTAAGGTCTCGAGTCGGGCTTAATTTCGAGTCAAATCAACTTGAGTCGAGTTTTGATCAAGTTGAGCTAGAGCTGCTCACGAGATGCTTAATTTAGTTAGCATGTGAAAAATGTGACGAAATATAGATGTTTGTTGTATATGGTTCGAGAAAGTCATTTAAACCGAAACAAAATAACATGGCGCTATGAATATTTACAATTAAATTTAAATATAAATTTAAACAATTCAATTCAAAAATATTTAAATAAAATTTAAATTATAAAATAAAATTTATCAATTCGACAAACTTAAATTTTTTTTAATCAATTCAATTTCATCCAATGTTCACCCACGATGGAAATAAAAAAAAAAATAGAAGAGTCAACCACATCAAAGCAGAGGTTAGAAACCCAAAAAGTGAATGTGTGTTGTATGGAGCCCTCGATGAAACAAAAAGCTTGCACGACTTTGAGGGCGGCCTATGTTTGTCCCCTACTGCCGGCCTTGCCTTGTCCACTCATATCCATTATTTACCCAAAAAAAATATTCATATAATTTTTCTATTAATTAAAATATCTATTTTTTTAACTATCGATATTCGAGTTATTAGTTGAGTAATTTATATCGACTTTTGTAAAGTCTCAATATGAGAATGACTTTTTCAACCCAATTTTCTTTATACACAATGTCAAATTTTAAATCTCTGACTTTGTTCAATGGACTTAACGCCTTATTTCATTAGACCAACTGGTTGTTAATAATTATAAAGATTTATATTCAATACACTAACAGTGAAAACTAAAAGTTTTCACAAACGTTTTAGTTTTAAAATTTAGGGGCTTAATTTAGGGTGTAGGATTTATGAGTTTAGATGTAGCAGGTTAGAATTTAGGGATAGTGGTTATAAATTAGGATTTAGAGGTTAGGGTTTAGTTTTTAGAGTAAATGGTGAAGATTTAAGATTTAATCTATAAACTTAAATTATAACCTTAAATCCTAAAATTTAACCATTATTCCCGAAGAAGAGAGTAGAAATTGGGCACACTGAAATGATTGTAAATTGGGCACCATCAACGTCCGGCGACGCTCCTTGCTTCATTGACATAGACGCAATGCATGCAATCAGAGTTCCCGGAATAGCATGATATAATATGTCATGCCTGAGAAGATGCGGGGTCATTAATCCCATATTAGAAAGAAAAAGGGAGGTCTTGAGATATAAATACGGTGGCGCTGCACATCCTATCAGACATGTCTTTTGGGAGTAGAGTAAGTAACATTGTGTGAGCGATGATGAATCCCCCATTAGCAACGAAGCCAAAAATGTTGAAAGTAGGTTCGATCAGTACAGAACATACTATTTTTTATATCTGGAATAGTTTTGGTAACTTAAATTAACATTTAGAAAAACAAGAAAATACTACCTTGAAATTGAGTGGTTACTTGGTAACCCGGGTTCAATAAGATTCTACTTAGGTGATCCGGATTCATTAAGATACTATGTTGTAAGAAAATAAATGCTCGATTTGCATTAGATATTGTACCTATTTAATTTTATCTTCTACCAAGTCAATATCTATCAAAAAAATTGGCATAAAGTCAAAAATATCCCCTAACGTTTGACCTTTTGATCACTTTAGCCTCTATTTTTTTTTGTCCAGATCAACCCTTAACGTTTTATTTTCGTTCAAAATTCACCCTCAATGGATGAAATCAATCAACTAACGATCAACACCTTTCACTGACGTGGCATCATAATGCTTTTTTTATTAAAAAATTAATTATCTCTTTATATTTATATTAAATTTTAACCAACTGAATGATGACACATGACATCATTTGGTTGGTTTTAAAGTAAAGAATTAAAATTGTGATAAGGAAGGCTTAGGGATTAAACTCGGGTTTGGTGGGTGAAAGTCTTAAGGCCTAACCACCAGACCAACCTTCTATTTGAGTAAGTAAACACCAAATATATTATATAACCTCATTAAAATAGCATGGCTGTTTTTTCTCCAAATTTCTCAACAAAAAAAAAACATGTATCAATATATCTTGAATTAAACTTTCAATAAGAATGAAAATCAGGAAGCGAGAAGAGTCTCATCACCTCACTTCCTTGCAAAGGAAACCACAATAAGAAACATTTTTAAGTAGGGATGGACCTAGAGAGGGCTGGAAGGGTGATCGTCTCCCCTAAAAATTTGAAATTTTTATATGATTTAAAAAAAATTTAAGAAATTTTTTATGTATTTCCTAATAAAATTCTATTTTCACCCCCTAAAATTTTATAAGATCGCTCCCGCTAACATAAAATTTTGTGTCCGTCCCTATTTTCAAGCATCAGGATGTTGTAACTCTGAAGAACCAAAACACCTCAAACCATACCAATAATTTGGTCTAACCAATCAAATATATGCATTTCTACACTTTCATTTCATTTCTATTAGTTTAGGAATATACAAAAATCCTTCAACCCAATGATTAAACAATAGAGCAGTATGACAGTTTTAACTATAAAAGCCAGACTAATGTCACGTTTAAAAAACTTTTGTAGCTGTCCACCAATCAACAATTTTATCTTTTTCTCTAAGTAAAAAATGCTCTAATCAGTAGGGAGATCAGGGGGCTGCAGGATCTCGGTTCATGAGAACCCGGGGTTGGTGTTTGGGTATTGGGCCAGTGGGCTGGTTGTAAAGGGTTTAGTTGGGTAGGTAAATGTGGGTCGATATAATTTGGATTTTGGTTGTAGGATGGTGTTGGGTCTTGTATAAGGATATTTGGTTTAATAGAAATGAATTTTCAAAAAAAAAAGATGTTCTCTATAATTCAATGTGTGGGTGTTTGATCCCAAAGAAAACCAGTGAATCCCATTACAATTAACTTAAAAAGTCCAAACTCCTGCATCAGACATAGATCTTTGGTGCATCCACCATTACTTCAATTGTAAAACTTGGGTGAGAAATCATTCATACTAAGAAGCATCGAATGAGAAGATAGCTGAAAAGAAAAAAAAAATAGAATTTTGCAGCCAGATAAGTATATTGGTTGTTTTTAAGGGATTTTTTTTACTAGAAGAAAGGTCTGAAACGCACTCTGATTGTTAATGAAGAAAAAGAAGAAGCCATGTTATTTTAACGAGGTTATATAATATATTTCGCGTTTACTAATTCAATTAAAAGGTCGGTTTGGTGGTTAAGTGCTAAGCCTTTCACCCATTAGACTCAAGTTTGATCCCCAAGCGCTCTTTATCATAATTTTAATTATTTACTTTAAAACCAACCAAATGATGCCATGTGTCATCAAAAATTTAATATAAAGAAATAATTAATTTTTTATAAAAAATATGATGCCGCGTCAGCAACGTGCCACATCATCATCTCCATACATGTGGGATCACCACATCAGCAAGTCCTTCCATGCATACATGCCACGTCAGCAAAAGGTGTTGACCGTTAGTTGACTGACGGTTTTCATCTATCAAAGGTAAATTTTAAACGAAAATAAAACGTTAAGGGCTGGTCTAAACCAAAACAAAAAAAGCTCAAGTGACCAAAAGATAAAATGTGGAGGGCTTTTTTTGACTTCCTAAAAAATATTTAGACAATTCAGCAAATAAATCTAAAAGCTCTATCTATTTTTTTATAACATGGATGAATATAATAAGTGTTTCATTTCATTTTATTTTATTTAAATCCCACCGTAGTCTGTTTCTAAGAAATACGATTTTTCCCGAATCTAAGAAAAAATAGTGTTATGAATCAATGGGATTGGCATATGTTGTCTGAATGAAAGCGGGCCTGAGAAGATGACTTGTTGGGTTGATTAATATAACGGGAGAAATTTATTTATGTAGGTTGCTGGGTAGATGGGGAAGTGTAATGTCGGGTAAGGGGATAGGTGAGAATAGTGCACCGGGCAGAGGAACATGACTTGGGATAATCGGCCGGTCAGGGGCTAAACCAGCCACCATACACGGCGGGTTCACAGTTCGAAACTGCCGTGTTTACCCCTGACCAGAACACTACTAAAAAATCATGAACTCTGAACACTAATATAAAATTAAAAAAAAAAACGTAGGCACCCAAACACTAGTGTAAAACTTTTCAAAAAAATACAACATAATGCCATGTGTCGGATGCACAGAAAACACATTATCTGACATGGCATGTTTCAAAATAAAATAAAAATAAAACAGTTTATTTTTGCCAAATGATGATGCAATGTTTAAAAGATTTACATCAATACTCTTGGCTCTCTAAGTTCTACCGCTGTCTAATTCTGATTTTGTGCATGCAACCATGCTTATGCCCCCTTCATCAATCTAAGAATCTTGGAAAATTGTTACAACCTCGGCTAATTGATGTTGCTCTCCAAACCAATCAACCATTTTCTTATATCCTTTGACCTTTGCTAGCTAAGATATGATCGAACTAAATTCACAACCTTTAACAAATTAAGCCCAAAGGATACCATCAAACCCCATCTCCAAATTTGAAATCGGACTATCCCCGAAATCCTGCTCAATCGCTTGGTTGCCTTCGAGTGGTTCAGCGTATGGTTCTAAAAGATCGTCGGATCTTTCTGACGGAATACCATAATCTTTGAGAATACGAGGCGAGGCAGCCATGGCTGCTTCCCTCTCCAAAACAGCTAGGTAATTGTCTTCAAACTCGAAAACCATATACTTGTCCTCACAACCTGACCAGGAATAGAGGCGTCCATGAGATCTACTTAACAACAAGACAAATGACGGTGATGATAAGGACTTACAAGCAACAAGGTGTGCAAGGTGATGAATGTTTTTAATTCGAGTTCCATTGAACTTCAAAACCTGAAATATTTTATGTTTTAGCACATGCGAACAAATCGGAAGAGGCAAATCAGGAGGATATACAAAACCAACCTGCTGGTTACCCATATCCTCGTATCCAATGTTCACTTCATTTGCCAATACCTATTTGAAGACAATAAAAAAGTGAAATACCAAGCATTGAAACACTCTTTTCAAGATTCCCCTGAAGGAAAGCCGTGCTCGGTAATACGACGAAATCATAGTTTTGAACAATACCTGTGATAGGATTACAATTTGTTCCCCTTCGAACCTTGCCAAAGAGTATCGTGCCTTAGCTAGCAGTTTCAACTAAAAGGATAATAATGAACAATTAAATGCCAAACCTCAAAAACACTGATATCAAAATGCACATATTAGTAGAATATCATGTTTCATGAGTTTCCTAACTTACGCCAATCGATTCTTCGCACTCCTCCCTGAAAATTAGAAATGAAATCCATGACCATGCATTAATATCCTTACATTATTAAATCCATTCAACAAAAGAATCAAATAAACAGCTCAAGTTATTCCAGGCTTACTCGATTAATGGTTCTGAAAGTGGAGTAAACACCAAACCAGCAATAATAAGATATGAAGGTTGATCTCCATCTATATGATAGGGAACCTAGAACTCCGCACACAAAAGGATCTAAATCAGTATTAGCTCTAAAGGAAAGCAAATGTAACCAATATTTTTGGAGGTGTACGCTTTAGTTCAGGGCCAAAATTTTAATTGCATACCAAATGTACTCTTGGATTTAGTTCTACCGGAACTTTTATGAATTTGCCTGCTCTGATAATACCAAGCTGTGCTACATCACCTGCAAATCTGTAAGAGAGCTTAAATTGGATACAAAGACGAGCTTATATTACAGGAATATGGAATGAATGCTTGACGAAAGGCGGGAAATATATATTGCATAAATTGAAAATTGAGTAAAAAAAACGTATGTCATGTAGCTTTTAACGAGATTTTTGACAAAGAACAAGGGACAATTACTTTTGACTTATGAGATAGCGGAATGCAATGCGCTCATTCGATCTGAACGGAATTGTTCCTTCAGAACCCACATGAACATCATCAAAACTGACAATCACGTCCCCCTGGAAAGGTAGATGTAAAATAAAGATTTATCGTCATAACATATAGGTGTACACAATGTCTGAAAACAAGAGAAACAAATCCTTGTCATTAAAGCTTCAGTTATCATCTGTGACGAAATTGGACTCTCGTGACAACAACTAGAAATAAATAACAAGACTCAAATTACAAACCATTTATGGTGTGAGCACATAAAACTGAGATGAACAATAAAACCGAACTAAAGGTGCAACATGCTTTCATACTTGTGAATGTTGCTAGCATACCTGCTTTAAAACATTATTCGCGTCTGAAGTAGGTTCCACTCTTCGAACAAGCACACCCTGTGGAAGTCAAATTTTACATTGGAAATATATAAGGAAATGAGTTGCTCAATAGACTTGACACTACTAAGTTTAAACAACATTAGAAATGCGTGCAAAAGTTTGTTTGCGTTGCGCATTGTGCTTGCTATGCAGCCTATGCCGAATCAATTGTAGCCTAAGTACCTCATTAGACTGTAATTGTAAGCATGCACGTAGTGCTGGATTTTCCAACTTCTGAAGCAATACACCAAGGCAAGGGAAACCTGGAATTCAATGAAAGGTTTTATTTGTTTATTTTTACTTTTGGAGAAAAAGCCACATTCACATCTCTAAAATTCACAAGAATGAATTCGTATCATAAATTAACAACACAAATGATGAAACCTGTGCAATACGGTGAAAGGGAAGAGGCTACCTAATGCAGTACTTCTCAAAATCCCAATATACTCACACGGACTTACATGCAAGCATAATACATATTTTAGACACCCGTGAAAGCACCAAATGTATATGTTAGGAACAGATTCTAACCTGTATATTTTCCATTTCTCTCGTAGTCATTCAGAAAATGAGATACAACTGTAGTTGGTATGACATAGCCAATATTTTCAGCTTCCTCAGATCTGTAAACCTAAAGGAAGTCTCCCATTAGTACACACTTTAATAAGTGGTAGCTAGGGGAAGGAAAGATTACCAAGAAGGAAACATGGCAGAAGCAAAAAACACATGATAAAAAAGAATAATAGTTGATAAATCAAAATAGGACCAAATATGTCAATTTATCCCTCTGACATTTACAAATTTTGAGTGCATTTTACTTTTACATGGTATACAACTGGGGTACAACACCAAAGTCCAAACATGAACAATTAATGCTTATTTCAGTCATGAATATACATTTTGAGGCAACTCAGAAGGGAAAAATGGAAGGCAGTGGCATCATGGGAAAAAAAAGGAACATAAATAACCATAAACAAAATAAATTATTATAAAAATAAAAAGTAGTTGCTAACATTTTTTGGCATAATTCCAAATTTTGAAGTCAATCAAAATTGACACAGAAGATGTACCTGAAATGCAACCCCAATGCACTCTCCCTGCTCGTTGAATGCAGGACCACCACTATTACCTAAAATCTACCAAGTATAAGCAAAGACTATCACAATGGTAGGGGTAACGCCTTTCGAAGAGGGAGATAATGAAAGGCTAAGATATATAAATTTCAATGACTCACTGACCAGGGTTTATTGCTGCATCAATTTGAATGCCCAACAAATCAGATGAGCCATGGGCATATGACGTGACCTGGAGTCGAATAATATCAGAAAGAAATTTTGATACTGTTTTTATTTGACACGTCATCAAGAATAAAGAATACATGGATACAAGTATCAAATTAACTATAAGATGAGGCAAGATCAGATGGATGCTTCTAATTATCACTTTGAAGGGGTGAATATCAAACCTCTATACGTGATACAACTCCCTTTGTCACTGAAATGGTGTCTCCTCCTAGGGGATATCCCACGACAGTTACTGCATCCTGCCCATAAAGAAAACATAACAAAAATGGCTCAAAAAATTTGAATTTTTTTTTTGTCATAACCACCCTAGCATGATTCGCTAAAGCTTCAAAATTTTGCATCTAACTTAGATAAAGCTGAAGAATGAAGGACTTTGAATGCCACATTGATAAAAAGAAAATTGGAGCAGATTTTATGTTACTTTTCTAAAGTTCAGTTTAAGCCATGATGGGCTTCATGCTGCCTAATATTACATCTGATTCATATCGCATGCCTGATGCAGAGAGGCAGGTATGTAGAATCTCTCACAAAGACGTTACAGATATGCAAAGCTTATTACGAATTTACGGCTTTAGAAAGACCATCATACATGGCAGATCATATTACTGATCCAAACCAAATAAATAAACCAAAAAAGAAAAAAAAAATCAAAGACAATTGGGATTTCTTTTATCATAGTTCCTCGGCTGAATCCAAACAACTGCAAATTTTGTTAAGGTAAATAATCAACTGCGCTGTCTTTAAGATTCAAGATGAAGCATGAGGTATTGCAAAATGCACTGGGAGAATGATTCTATTCTATGATTTAAAAAAAGAATTGAGTAAAAGGGCAATTCAAAACCTGAAGACGTGGCAAATGTCCCAAGCGGAGTGGCTCAGCTCCTTTCCAAAATTCTTGACTCTCTACTGAAAGCAAAGCTATGTCACAATCAACACCTCTGGCTAAAACCTGTTCAGAATATCAAGAGAAGATACTGAGCTGCAAGACGTTAATAATATTGAACAAGCAGTACAACTCGACCTGGACATCTTGAAATTCCTTATTATCTTTGCAACCAATGCCTTACCAGCCAATGATGTGCATCACCATGCAAATATCTTCATTTGAATAAGTTAGTTATTTTGTTTTCATGAGTTCAAGTCCAATAAAGTACTAATAAAATTTAAGACACCACTGCTGGTCAAGTATCATTAAAATTTATTAGGGACAATACCTTAGCAACATATTTGGTATCATCTCCCCTTCTCTTTACTTTAACCTGTTGTCGCAAAAAGATAAAAGCAAAGAGAATGAATATTCAACCGAACACAACAGCAAAATGCAATTAAAGCAGACAAGGAATATAAACAAATAAATAACAGCTCAAAGTTATTAGAGAGAAAAGTGAAAAGGCTAATATGTAATTCCTGATGACTTTATGTACTTCAATTGACAACCGAGGTCAAGAGGACCACGTGCACAACTTATCTGACTAAAGATAAAACCCTAAACTATATGCCTCTAAAATCTAAATCCATCTAATGAAAGAACAATGCAAATATCCTACTAAAAAATTGGGAGCTAAAAATAAATGAGTTCTGATTATTAACTCTGAACATCAATCCAGAAATATGACCTTCTACTCTTCTTTCACATTTTAAATGTAAACACGGATGCAGAAGAGATGCCAAAGATGGTGTCCAATAAAGCTTAAATTCTTAGTTTAGGTAATTAATGCAGGACTGTTTCCGGTTGGTAAATTGAGAACCTAAAATCTGAAATCGTCCAACAAGTATCATTCTCAATATCTCTGAAAATTACATAGTAGCCTCATTTCCACGTTGAATTTAGATAAGAAATAGTAGGAGTTTTAGGATCACATAAACAGTAAAAACTATGACAACTGGTAATACTCCAGCAATTTTGAAAGCTATATTATTCAGCTACATGATGATTCAACTGTATCCCTAAGTTTTACAGATAATTTAACGCCTATTATATACTCCAAAACTTGAATAGTGTACCTGTGTATCATGTTCCACACAATGTGCATTTGTTAAGAGCTTCCCGTCTCCGATCATGAAAGCACTACAAGATTACAAAAATATATATAATTGTAAATTAAAATTTAATACCTAATATACAACAAAAGATGAATGAAAGATAAAAACCACTTGACCGGTAAGAAAAGCAAGAGAACTAGCTATGATCTTTTTCTTAAAAGCTGTTTATATGCCCAGAGCCAGAAACGAGTTAGAATCTTGCCTTCCGGTGCTTGTATATTGTCTTTGCTTTTGCCAAGGAAGAGAATAATCAGGTGCAGTATGAGTGCAGTAAACCTAGATCAGATATAAGACTCATCATTAAGAAAAAGAAAATGGATTCTGTAAATTGATGACTGACCAAGAAATTTAATCTAATAATTATTTCTCTCCAAAAGAATAAAGATTAGTACAGAGATCTGGCTAAAGTGATATGCATCACTCACTGCTTAAAGAAGCATCCAAAATGTCTATTTAACTAAAAACAATTTATTCTCGTCTATAGAAGTGACAGTCATTGGTCCAAAATGAGGAATCTGTCTACCAAGCGACCTAGCCATCTAAATTAGCCTTAGCATGTGCATGTTTCACACTTTGAAGAATGGGACAGACGAGGCTTTGTATACCATGCATTAGCGGTTCAATGACTCAAAGGCTGAATCTACATTAAAGAAAAAGATACAGAAAAATGCAATTTAGATATGCAAAGAAGGCACTCAAATATGCAACATTTAGAAATGTTATGATAGAGCCTTAAGAGGCAATATGGCTATCTATTGTTTAACAAACTAAATAGATTGAATATTTCAGACATAACATTTCTTTTCACTGCAATCATTTCCAAACCTTCACAACAGCATTGAGAAAGGTTGCATCCTGAAAATTCCCTGGTTCAACCTGACATGAAATGGAAACAGGTAATAACCGTTGCAGAAAAGCAAAGCAAATGCACACACACAAAAATAAACAAGAGTGATCAAATGACATGGCAAACTAATGTAGTAGTCCTTTTATAAAATAATAGCTTTGCTAAGAATTTTAAAACCACAGCTAAACTGAAAATCATAATGAAGTCCAGGTTCTTCAGAAGTATAAAAAATAATCGACTAGACCCCATGCCTCATAAAATGATAGTAGAATGGGGTTTTTCTATATGCAGAAACTTAGCCTAACCTTGTGGTTACCACTTTAGATTGATGCAAATTAAGAAAATTGTGTAAGTCTGCAGTCAAAGTCCTTCACGTTCAACAACAAGTGCAAGTAAAACAAATTCCTTTGAAACTACAGGTTTGCAAGCATACCTGTTGGTCCCGCGAATCAAGCTGAAACTCCTTCTTCTCTTTTCTTTGTGTACCAAATGATTTAAACCCTGTTGGTTGAGGACGCCCCGTGTCGCCCTTTCCACTAATTCCATCACCATATAAACTGGACTTGTCATCTTTCAATCTTCCTGGAAGTTTCTGTTGTAAAAACATAACATTAAAGGGCAGAACTCTATTACTAACACCGGTTATTCCATTAAACTGAAATTGTTACATCGTGACGAGTCATCTGCCCTCGTGACAGGCCTATTGCTCTATAATAAAACTTCCCAAAACCTATTTTGCAACGGCATAAAAATGTTCAATTTAAGCATAAAAAAGGAGTAAATTGCACACTTCAGTTACCTCGGCATTGGATTTACGCGGAGACGCGGAGGAGCTTTTCTTGGGAGCTCGTTTATGAGAGCGAGCGTCCAGGTAAGAATGGGAAGTGGAAGTGAAAGTGGAGAAACGTAGATGGCAGTGACGGGATTTAAAGGTGGAGCTGAAGGCGGAGAAGCAGCAGTTTGCTACTGTTATTGCCATAACACAAGAAGCTCACTCTTCTTCCTTATCCGGTGGGTGGCGCCTCCTTCACTGTCTATGGGGATAAGGAGAATATGTATTTTTGGTGTGTTTAATTTAGGACTGATATTTTTAATTTATATTATAAATTTATTTGAAATGTGTGAAACAAAATACACTCAATTAAGTATTTTAAATTAATAAATTGAATCGGTTTAGTCTTTTGACTAATTATGAGCAATAATTTATGATGATTTTTTTAGATATTATTGTTATACTTTATAGTTTTGTCACGTAACATTTATAGTTTTTTAGAAAATTATTTTTATAATTTTTTTAAAAATTCAAGAACTTTTAAATTTTTTTAAAATAAATAAAAAATGTTTTACAAGTGTCAAGTGACAACAGTGTAACAGGATACACTACACCAATCAAGTCAAAAAATTATTAAATTTAACAGTCAACGTTGGTCAAAAGAATCAATTAATAAAATTTTAGAGTATAAAAGCTTGATTTGTATAAAAAAAATAGAAGCTTAATTGTTTTTTTTTTAAGTTTAAAGGCTTTTTGATACTATTAAACATATATTCTATTATTAAAAAACAAATTAAAATTTTAAAAATATATTTATTTTATAACTTTAATCGTATTATTATTGTTGATGGTGGGAAGATAATATTTATTTAAAAAATATTTTTTTGATTGTACTCCTAATTTTCCAAGGTTTTATCCTGACTAATTTGGATTGACATGCGTCGAACATCTGACCTCGAACTCGAAACCTGCTTAAGTGATACCAAGTTGCTTACCACTTGGACAACCCCGTTTTTTAAAATATATTTATTTTTTAATATAAATATATATAGTTATTTTATAACTTTAATTTCAGACGGTTCATATTTTTGGAGTGGGTGGAGGGTAAGGTGTTCGTTGTTCGGTTAAAATTGAATTAACCGATCGAATTAAAATTTAGTTCAGTTAATCAGTTGGTTAATTAGGTCTTCGGTCGGTTAACGACTAAGGATTTTTCAAAGTTCAATTATAGATTAATTTGGATCAAACTCGGTTAATTAACCGAACTTTTAATATATAATTAAGGGAAAATATTCTATGCATTCTCGATGGAAACAAAAAATTTCACAAGTGCCTTAGTTTTAGTGTTTATGGATCTAATTTAGGGGTTTAGATTTATAGGTTTAGAATTTAAGGGTTGTGGTTAGAACTTATGGTTTAGGGTTGTAATTTAAGTTTTATAGGTTAAGGTGATATAGTTAAAGATTTAGGTTTTAATCTATAAAAACTAAATTGTAACCCTAAACCCTAAATTTTAACCACATCTCTTAAATTTTAAACCTATAAACTTTTAACTCCAAACTAAATCTCTAAAATCTCAAACTAATACTTTCGTGAAAAATTTTTGTTTCTACATATTACAATTACCTTATATATGATTAATATATTTTTAATTTTAAGCCTAAATTTCAACAATTACACCTAATATTTAAAATCAAATATTTATGTTTTAATCTTAATTTTAAGTTCAACCCAAGAGTGAAAGAAATAAAGTCTAAGAATAAAAAATATCTAACAAACATATTTTCAATCTATTGCTACTTAAAATGTTATTTTAAATCAAAACTCTACAACTTAATAGAAAATTTCAGTTAATTCAAAAATCGACCAAACTTAATTCGGTTGAATTAATCTTTTTCGGAAAAAAATCGGCCCGTTAGCGGTTAAAAATTATAAAAATACGGTTAATTTAGTTTTGAGTAATTTAATTCGACTATTAATCGAATCGATCATTTGAACAAAGAGTCGGAATCATATTTCAATGAAAAAGGGAGAAAAAGAAAGGTCGAGTTGAAGAAGACGATAAACAGTAGTACGAAGATTTTGAAAAAAGAAAAAGAATTCTAAAAGTTGAACTCAAACAGCAGTGCTGAAAATCAAATTCACCCAACGAAGTGATCACCAACTTTGCTTTTCGTTAATTTGATGGAAACGGGGTTGAAACCAAACCCCTTTGCGGGTTCCGGGTTCTTGAGCTTTCCCGGTGTTTTCGTAAGCGATCATCGCATCAGCAGGGTGACAAGGTACGATCGTCCCGCAAGTCGAAACCGGAGATCCTTCTCCCAATACCGACGCCAATCGTTTCTCCATTTCCTCTTTCTCGCGACTCGAGCTGAATCTCAGTGGGAGGCATGGTTCCTTCGACGACTCCGGGTAACGTACCTTACCGAACGTTATGCTTCGGTCCTTGATCGAGAAACGCAGCATCAGATCCGTGTTGTCGAAGTAGTAGAAGACCCCGTTGTGATATGCAGCGTGTACGATTTTGTACGGGAATGAATTGAGTTCGTGCTTGGACCACGAATTGGCTCCACGGTGAATCATGTACAGCTCCAGGACTTGTATTTTTTCGGTCCTGCAACTGATGCACACGACACAATCTTTCGAAGTTGGAGGAGCCGAAAACATGGCTGCATGGTCGGAGAATTCTCTGTGAGCTAACTCGAATGGGACCGGAAGCTCGATTCTGGCACGAGAGAAAGGGCAGAAGAAGAACATCGAGCCTTCTCGGAATAGAAGGAGCCACCCTTGGATCGATGCGAGGCAGGTTGCTCCATCCATTTCCGGGATGGTAATGGAATATTGTTTCCCTGATCCAGTGACCAACGTGCATTGAGAATCATTGTTTTCCCCATAGAGTAGGAACCAAGGCATGCAGTCCGGTAAGGCCTCGATCTCAGCCGAAGCAGTCGAAGAAGCGGAATTCCAATCCTTGCAGACGCCACGGAATCTGAGAAGCTCGATCAGACCTAACCGATCAGCAATGCACGGCAAAAGTTCAGAAGGAAGATCATCCCATTCCCTCCCCACCGCGACATGATCGTTCATGCCCTGCCTGGAGAAAAATTACTACATTTGCATCAGACACATCTAATGGCTAGTTGATGAAGAATTAACATGTTTCCAACAACAAGACTCAAGATTTCAAACATGTCGATCAGATACATATTCGAATGTGAATTAATTACATAGGCGATTAACGATCGAATAATGGCAAACCCAAACATTGTTTAGGATAAGGGAAATTACCTTTGACAGTGAACCAGAGCTGAAGAATCCATGCTGCTCATGGAAACAAGAACTGGGATGACTGAAGAAACTAAGGTCTTCCGTCCAACAATAGTTCATATTTATTCTACTTAAATCATAAATTAATTACATTTTTCCCTTTAATTAGATCAGGAAAAAGAGCCAGTGGACTTGAATTACCTAATCAGAGATAATCTAGTTATCAGTTTCATGTGTTTGAATGCTAAAATGACTCCTTCAAATCAAATTAACAATGGATAAATCTAAAGAGTAAGTGTTAAACAAAGTCAAGTTACAATTAATTAACTACTTTGAGCATAATTTTTAATTAGTTATTTTAATTTTTTACCAGGTTATCGAACAATGTAAATTAAAAAAATAGTGTCGATTTTATTTCTAAAACACTTATCCCCTTGTTTTAAATAAAATATAAATTGTTTTTTATTTATCTTTTTATCTAAAACTATTCAAAATAATATAAAATTGTATTGATATGCATGAAATTATGAAATAATAAATTTAAAAAAAATCAAAGATTTACTATTATCAAATCACACGAATATATTCAATACTTAATTTTTACCAACACATCAAATAATTTATTATATAAACCTAGGATAATTATACCATGTACTGGCGCTAAATTTTTTATTTTTATAAGTGTTCTAATTTTAGTGGTTAGAGATCTAGTTTATAATTTAGGGCTTTAGGTTTATGTGCTTAGAATTTAGGGATTGTGGTTAGAATTTAGGGATTGTGGTTAGAATTTAGGGTTTATATGTTAAAATCTAAATCCTTAACATATTATCCTACAACCTAAACCCTAAGCTTTAAACCTTAAATTCCAACTACAAACCCTAAGTTCTAACCACAATACCTAAATTCTAAACCCCTAAACATAAACCTTAAACTAGATCTTTAACCCTTAAAATTAGGGCGCTTGTGGAAACAAATTTTTTTACCGCCAGTGCATGAGATATTTTTTTATAAATTTAATACAAAAAAATCAAGGCATAAAGCCAAAAAATGCACCCAACGTTTGACTGAATATTCACTTGGGCCCCTATTTTTTGGCGTAATTCAATCCTCAACGTTTTATTTTGGGTCAAAATGACCCATCTGCGGATGAAAACTGTCAGCCAACTTACAGTAAATGGCTTGAAATGATGGGACAAACCTATATGGCAGTGCACGCTGACATGACAGTATCTTATAGACAAATATGTTAACTTGAAAAAACATTACATCAGTCAAAAAATAATTTTATAAAATTATAAAATATAAAATATTTTCTTTTGCAGACTTATCATTCTGTCAACTCATTTCAAACTGCTTACCGTCAGTTTTCTAACAATTTTCATCCGAAGAGGGGCCATTTTGACCCAAAAAAATGTTGAGAGTTGAATTGCTCCAAAAAAGGATAGTGACCAAAGTGATTATTTTGTCAAATGTTGGGGTATTTTTTAAATTTATGCCTAAAATCAAATACTTAACTTTTTAATATTAACATTTTCAACTTATCAAGCAATATTTTACGTTATCATGACATATTATTGAAACATTGTTAATCTTGCTTGCATTTATCAATTTTGATGATTTGTTTTATGAACTACTAAGGTTTTTTACAATGGAAGAAATTGATGATATTGTATGATTTTAATTTTGTCATCATTTTCAACGTGTTTTTTTAATAGCATTTTCAATGTAGGCTTATATGAAAAATAAGTGCCCAAAGTATACCATTTTTGAACTTTAGGTGCCTAAAGTATTTTTTTTTTGTAAAAAATAGGTGCATAAAGTTTTAAAAATTAGAATTTTAGGTGTCCAGCTGTTAAAAAAACCGTTAACCATTTAAAATGTGACACGTGGCATAAAATATTGATTTTTTAATTATTTTATTTTAAAAAAATTAAAAATTATTTTTTTAAAAAACCTGAAATTTATAAAATCATTCATATCAGTCCCTAAATCCCTAAATTTAAAATCCCCAAATCTTCACCGCTGCCGTCGCCAACGTCGACCCTACCCTTTCAGTCGCCGGGCTCAGCCGACCGTTTCCCCTCACCCCCCGTCGTCGTAAACCAGCGAACGGTGTGCGAATCAAACGGTTCACGTTCGATTTGAAATAACCGTTCGATTCGCACATAGTTCGCCGGTTTTCGGCGACGGGGAGTGAGGGGAAACGGTATGCTGAGCCCGGAGACCGAAAGGGTAGGGCCGGCGACGGCAACGATGAGGATTTTGAATTTAGGGACTACTTTAGAAAATTTTCAAATTTCAAGATTTTTTTAAAAATTTAAATTATTAAACAAAAAATAATTTAAAAAATTAAAAATGACACGTGTCGTATTTTTAATGGATGACGGTTTTTAAACTTTTTTTAACAGCCGGGTACCTAAAATTATAACTTTGGAAACTTTAGGCACCTATTTTTTACAAAAAAAATGTTTTTTAGGCACTTAAAGTTCAAAAATGGTATACTTTGGGCACCTAAAGTTCATTTAAGCCTTTCAATGTATTTTGTAAAAATTGGATGCTAGAGAAAATCATGGGCGTTGTTGTATTATTATTTTTTAATCATTTTATTTGAATATAAGATATTATTTGTGTTCAGTTTGAAATTTATATAAATGTACGTATATTTGTAATTTTTTATGAACAATTTCTACACACGGGAGTTGGAGGGAGAATTTGCTCTTAATGAGTTTTGAACCCACAACCTAGGGAAGAAGGAATGGTGTCAACTGAGAACTTTAACCACTTGCTCTAGAGATTATTAGCCGTACACTTACAACAAAAAAATTGAACAACTCCTACTTGGTCTAGAACCCATAACCTAGGAAGAGGGGATGGGTCAACTAAGAGCTTTTAACCACTTGCTTTAAAAGTTGTTGACTACACTTACAATTTTTTTGAATAGTCTAAATGTGATTACAAGATAGTATCTGTTCATAAATATTCTTAACACTTTGACAATGCGCATACACCATATAGACATAGCGATTTGAACTCATATCTCCTAAAATAAATATCATCTGTTTTTTTACTGGGACGCTTATTGAATTGACTCTTTAGATTATTTAAATAAAACATATAACCTTTTATAATCGGACCACTCTATAGAAAATGAGTGTTGTTGCATTATAGACTAGTATTCCTTTGAAATTTAATAAAAACAATTATTAGGTAAAACTAATTCTTTGACTTTTTGAGAGGTTCTCTTTGCCCGAGCTATTATTGTGTTATTTTTTTAATAGTTTTAAGGTGATTATAAATAAAATTTGTTCATATTTGTTTTTTAATTTTTAACAATGCATACACTTTACAAACAAAACGATTTGAACTCGGGTCTCATAAGATGAACATCATCATTTTTTTCCACTGGGACTAGGGGTGTTTATGGTATGTTAACCGTACCGTTTAGCTTAAACGGTTCGTTAACCGTTATAGCGGTTATTAACCGCAACTTAACCGTTAAGAAATAGTTAAACATTAATTTTTAAATGGTTAACCTTTAAGAAACGGTTCAGTTACAAATTAATCTATAACCTATTACAATTTTCTTTTCAAATGTTCATTATTTCTTTTTATAATAATAAATCTATCTCTCCCAATAAATATTGTATTAAAATTTTCAAAAAAAAAACTTAAATAGAGAGATTTTGAACACAAACTTCGTACTTTATTAAAAAAGTACCTATAGGTTAACCTATAGATTAACCATTAACCATCTTTTTAGCGATTCGGTTAACCAAAATCATTTAACCTTAATAGTTAGGTTAATTAACCATTAACCATCTTTTTAGCGATTCGGTTAACCAATTATTTAGGGTTTTAATTTGGAAATTAGGTTCCAACTTGGGGAAAAGATTTATGATTTTTAATTGGCTTAAATCAAAAAACAGCCCTCAAACTATGTCGTTTTTCTGCTTTTGGCCCTTAAACTATGATTTGGGTAAAATAGGCTATTAAACTATCATTTTTGGTCACTTTAAGTCCCTAAACTATTTTTTGGTCAAAATAAGTACCTAAACTATATCATTTTTCTTCTTTTAGTCCCCAAAACTAGGGGTGTTCAAATCCGGGTACCCGGGTATTCGGGTACCTAAAGTACCGGGTACCCGGATCTTCAGGTAGTAGAAAAATGTGGCTCGTGTCCCGACCCGGTTTTTGCGGGTACCTGAAAATTCGGGTATTTGGGTAACCGGATATAAAAAAAATATTTTTTAAATATAAAATATTTTATTAGTTTAATATAAAAATATAAAAAAATATATATATTAGTTTAATATAAAAATATAAAAAATCTTAGATTTTTTATTAGTTTAATATAAAATTATGTATATTGAATATAAAAAAATATTAATTTTAAATATATCCCGAAAATTCTTAATTTTGTGACCCGGGCCCGACCCGAGAAGTGACGGGCCGAGTAATCGGGCCGGGTCAGTCGGGTCGGGTATTTTTGAACACCCTTACCAAAACTATTAATTGGTCAAAAAATCTTTGTGATGTGCCAACATCTTATTAGTCGAAATAATTTTCTTTTGACTTAAATAACTATCGGACTTAAAATGACCAGAAATGATAGTTTGGGGGCTTATTTTGATATATGATATTTTAAAATTTAAAAAGAACATAAATATTTATATATGTTAGAAAAGCCTATAAAATGATATTTTTGTAACCATAAACTTAAAGTGACAAAAAATGATAGTTTAATGGCTTATTTTGCCCAAATCATAGTTTAGGGGCTTAAAGTGGCCAAAATGATAGTTTAAGAGCTTATTTTGCCCAAATCATAGTTTAAGGGCCAAAAGCAGAAGAAAAGCATAGTTTGAGGGCTTCTTTTTTGTTTAAGCCTTTTTAATTTAAGAATTGACTATGGTTGGTATTTGATCCAATTATTTTAAAAAAAATTAGAAAATAATATATATAGAAAATAATTTAATTAAAATTTTATTTTAAATAGTTTATAATTATATGTCGAGTCCTTGAGATTTTTAATCTTTATTAATTAATTTAATGGTGTTCAGCATTAGTAGTGTTCAACGATATTCGACGCCCGTCATAAAATTTTTCAAAAAAGCATGTAGGTTTCAGCATGCATCAATGAAGTCCATACATTGAATTTAATGCACATTCAAAACCGGATGGATAATTTTATCAAAAATAAAACGGATGGATAATTTTAAACTTAAATTCGAAAATAACGATAGAGGTTTGAGAATCTGTAAGTTGACTAAGGCTTCTTTAATTTTTTAACGAGCGTTTGACCGTCGAATACAAAGTAATATCGAATGATCATGAAAAATACTTCAAACATACATTTTGTGCTGGATTTGGTTCCAAACGAAATTTTGACAGTTAAAGTTTTCAACTTTTCTCCGAACGAACGTTCTTACCTAAATTGTCGTTTGATAATTCACGCCCTAAGTCTAAAAAATGGCTAGAAAATCATTGTCATCAGTTTTATGAAAATTTATTATATGATCCCGACTCGCTACGTTATTTTATAGTATCGTCTATTAAACATTAGTCACATAATTTTTTCATGTTTTTTTTTATAAATTTTTATTTTTTATGTCACGTAAATAAAGAGTATGTAATTACATAAAAATTAATTATAAATAAATTAATATTATTTAAAAAATTATTATTCGACTGATTTTTAGTAGAGGATGATTATTAATGACGTAGTTCGTAGTGAGCTGGGTGATAAAATAATTTCTCCAGATTTACCAATGATTTTTCTACCCCTTTCTTTAAAGATTTTTTTAACCTTATCCACTTTTTACGGTTTCACTGGCAACGGTTAAAGAATAATTTACTCAAGGGTAGTCTTTGGAAAATGTAGAATGAGGGGGAGGTTGGCGTGCGACAGCCTGGCGTAGTTATCTTTCGCACCTCGCGTTTCACGCGAATCTACCATTGTACCCCTCCTCTTTGTTATTTCTACTTAATTGCCCCTCTGTTTTGCATATCCACTCCATGACTCCATAGAAACTTATAACGGTATCCGTACTCCTTTTCTGCCAAAAATGGACCCTGCCGCACACCGTTGGGTTTGGTCAACCCCTTTCCTTGCCTAATTTTGCCTTTTTTTTTTGTTATCCTTTTTTAGTCACTCAATTTCGCTTTTATTTAACTATTCCTTTTGTTTTCTACTTTTCTTAGCTATAAAAAAAAATAAAGTTAAATCGTTGTAAACCAGTGTAAAAGATACATCTAAAAAGGGATCCCCAAAGATGTTTATTCATTATTTATTAGCTTAATTATAAAATAATTTTTATAATAAATATTTAAAGTATTGTTTGGCTGAAAGAGGTGTCTAATTTTTTTGTTGCTTAATGTTTATTTTTTTGTCTGAAATAAATGCTTAAAGTTTTATTTTGTTATTGTTTTAAGGTAATGCCTTTAAAAAATTTACCACCCAATAAGAAATTGGCACGTATTTTTATTTTATTTTTAAATTTTTTCAAAAAAAAATAAAAAGGAAAATAATTTAAAAAATTAAAACTTTTCAAAATCTTCAAAACAGTTAAAACTCCTAAAACTCCACACCTCAAAATTTCAACATTAGTGTCATTACCACCGTCGATAGCCTCGACGTACCCTACCACCGTCGTCTTCGGAGTTCCGCTCATATTTTTCCCAACCACCCATCGCCAGTAACCGTCGAGAGGCGTGCCAATCGAGCGTTAAACGATTGGAGTCTTTCGCGTTCGTCGTCTGATTGACGCGCCTTCTGTCGGTTATCGGCGATAAGCGATTGGGAAAAATGGGCGGAAAACTCCGGCAACGAAGATAGTGGGATTCGAGGAGGCTATCAACAGTGACAATAACGTCAATTTTGAGTTTTAGATTTTAAGGATTTGAAACTGTTTTGTAATTTCTGAAAAATTTGAGATATTTTTTATTTATTTTATTTTCAATTTGTTTTTGAAAAGTAAAAAATAAAAAAATATGTGTCAATCTATAACTGGGTGATGAATTTTTTTTGACAGATTAACTTTAAAACATAAAAAAATAAAATGTTAGACACCTATTTCAATTAAAAAATATTTCAGACACTTATTGCAAAAAATGACAAATTTGGGCACCTCTTTTGTAGTTAAGCCTTATTTATTGTTATAAAATCAAGAAAGATATGTTAAGAGATTCGTTAAGAATATATTTTTTTGTACACACATGTAAACTCAATTGTTTATGCACCACCAAGAAAAGTCATTGAGTCGGATAATTAATTTCTTTCTCGCATAAAGTCAAAAAACGCTATCAACATTTGACTGAATAATTACTTTGACCTCCATTTTTTAAGAGTAATTTAACCCTCAACGTTTTATTTTGAATCAAAATGGCTCATCTGCGGACGAAAACTGTCTGTTAACTGACGATAAATGACTTGAAATGACGTGAAAAACTTATATGCCAGTGCACCCTGACATAGCAGTATTATATAGACAAATATGTTGACTTGAAAAAGTGTTACACCAGTCAAAAAATAAGTTTATAAAATTATATAAAATATTTTTTTGCTAACTTATCATTCTATCAAGTCATTTTAAGCTATTTACCGTCAGTTTTCTAATAATTTTTATTTGCGAAGGGGACATTTTAACCCAAAATAAAACGTTGACAATTGAATTACTCTAAAAAAAGAATAAGGGCTAAAGTGACTTTTCAGTCAAATATTTGAGGTGTTTTTTGACTTTACGCTATTTCTTTCAAGAAACAATCGTTCATATATAATATTTCAAGAGTATTATATATATATGTGTATTGTGCAAAAAAGATACTTAAGCATTTATATTTACTCTTTAACAAATAAAATCTGAATCTCTAAATTATAATTATTAAATTTTATCCATAATCCTAAATTATAAATCATGCAAATCAAATCTCTAAATTTTAAATCATAAACTAAATATCTAGTCTTATAATATAAAGAGCTGCGTAATCTAAAAGCTAAACATGTGTATTGGATAGTTTTCCATATTCAAACACTCTAGACATTCTTAATTATTGTACATATGATCATAGAATTCTAAAATCATAATGTTGAACAAACTAACCACTTAAACAAATGAAATAAGATTAAACAAGTAAATGAATAAAAAAATAGTCAAACAACTCGAACAAATAATAGTCAACGATAAATGATAACACTATCAACGAAAAACATAAATTTACAAATAACAATAAAGCTTTTATGAGAAATATATAACACCCCCTTCCCGTATTCGTACACCTAACACGAGTCAGAAATGTCACAGTGATTTAAAAACATTTTTACATTCAAAAATAGGGGCTGATAAAAAATTTCATATAACATATTAATCACTATATTACCCTATCAAAATTATACATATAGTATACCGTTAATTTTACAGGTACAAAACTTTTGCAAGGCAGGCCGGATTAAAAATATTTTAAACAAAATAAATAGATTATCTTATACATGCCACTATTCATACAAAATATGGAAGTCGTATATACTGAAATAACCTGTTGATATGTTATCTCCCCCAAAAGAGATGTCAATGCAAAAGCTCTGCTACTACTTCTGTTTACCTACGTGTATAACCAAAATACACGCTAAGAATAACTTAGTGAGGCATAAGATAAGTAATATTTATAAACGCTTAATAATGCATGATACTTTCATATGCATGATAATCAATAAATCATATAACTTGTAATGTAGGAATATTTATGCAGTAAAGCATACTGTAATCATTATTTAACATAAAAGCATATGTTATCTTGTAAAACTATATAGCTATCATATGACGTCATATAGCCCATAGTAATTATCAAGTGACTTGTATTATTCTTTTCTTACTCGTAGACACATTGAAATGTCAAGACACAATGAAGTGTCAATATCATGCTCGTAGACACATTAAAGTGCCGAGACACATAGAAGTGTCGATAACTTACTCGTAGACACAATAATGTGTCGAGACACATAAGAGTGTCAATATCTTACTCGTAGACACAAGGAAGTGCCAAGACACAATAAAGTGTCAATAACTTTGTAATACAATACTCAACATTATAATTACCAAGGGCAAACTTTTAAAAACAATTCCTGCAATTAATGGCAAGTAACCCAAATTCCATACTTTCAAACATACATATATAAGCATGAAAATGTATCATAATCTTTAAATCATTAAAATAAAGTATTATGCTAAAATTCATGTCATGCTTTATAAAAAAAAAAAATCTTTACCTTAAAAAAATGCATGTTAACAAACATACAAGTTAAAACATGTATGCACTCACCTTAGCCTTGCAAAGATTTCCTTCACTATTCGATATCAATCTCGAATTAGTTCTTTTCCCGGTCTACGAATACAACCTCGATCTTTATCGGTATCTATAATAAAATAACATATATCATTTCAAAGTATATGTTAGAATATACTTAATCCATATAAAATAATGGAAAGTAAATAAATAACTATCCATTATTTACAAAAATTGATTCGATAAAACCTTCTATATTCGAATCAATATTTCTCATACTCTTCTTTAAATTTCCAACTTTTCCCAAAGTTTACAATTTAGTCCCTAAAGACTCTTTTAAGCTTCCAAACATCATTTTCCAACCAATTTCTTACATTACTCATCATTTACACCTTAGGACCGAAACTTTAAAAATTCACATATAAGTCCTTAAAGTTTCCGAAAATTGCAAATTGGTCTAAAAGTCACCATAAACTTCAAAATCAACCTTCTAACCACTTAACTTAATTTTTCAACCCAATACACTTCAAAAATAAGCTTAACAACCAAATCCATAAACTTTCCAAAAATTTCAATTTGGTCCCTAATGCAAAAAAAATTGGGGATTTTCATTCCAAACAATTTATATCATCTTTTTAAACCATTCTTCCTTCATTAACACCTTAAAATTCCAAGCATGGCTCAAACCCTAATTTTCCATAATTCAAGAACATAGGTAATTCTTCATCCTAACAACAAAATCGCACTTAAGCAACATCATTCTCATCATTTCCATCATCAAACAAATTTTTGCCATAATTTTCCCTATTTATTTCATCATAACCAAATGATCACTTGAACTTTTTCCATGGAATTTTAAATGTTTGAACCATAGAAACAACATCATGAACATATTTCCAACTTGAAAATCCACAAAAACATAAGTTTCCATCATGCTCCTCATCTCACCCAATCACCAAACATCAACTTAAAGATGTGGAAACTAAGCAAAAATTATACCAAAAGATAGAGAATTTCATGGAGATTAAATTCTTATTTCACATCCTAACCTCAAATCCAACCAAGTAAGCTTGAAAATTAAATTAAAATTTCCCCCTTACCTTATCTAAAGCTTGCGGCAGCCCCTTGGAGAAGAAGACAGAATTTTTGTCAAAATTTTTATCTTTTATTATGCCATTTGGCATAATATTTACCTTATTTAATAATTAAAAATCCTTAATACTCAAAAGACTAATGTAACCCTGAGTTATGACCAATAATACACCAACATGTGTATTTTCTTATCTAAAATAATCAATTACGTTAATAAAACATGGGTGAAAAGTCCCTTTTGTCCTCCAACTAAATTAATATTTACTAGTTAGCCTTTCTAGTAAATATCCAACCAAATTAGTTGGAAACTACCCAAATCTAATTGAAATGCAACTAAACCATAATAGAATATTCCAAAATAATATTCCATAACTTTTCCATAGCATTTTGAATTAATCTCTAAAATTTTGATTCGACCCGATATACCGATATTCATAAAATTTTTCTACTGCAATTTATCCATTTCCGAACTATCGAACTCATTCCAAAAATTCCATATTTTATATTCGAGAAATAAACTATTTTATTTCATAAAAACTTCATTTCCATATACTTAGACTGAATTTTCTCAAATCAATCTATTATTCCGATAATTATCGAAAGTCTCCATAAATTAAAATTTCTCTTATAATTTCTTTATCGATAATCCATACGAATCTTCTCTACTCTTACTGAGTCCAAGATATCGATAAAAAAATCTCTTTTATGGAACCTTCCCGGAGGTCACCCATATTAAATTTTTCCTAGCCTGAGCACGCTTGACCATTTTATTCGATCAAATTTCAGTAACTTTTTCTCCATCTAAATTCTAAAAACTAAAATGACTAAAAGGTTAAACATTGAGGGGCTATTTTTGACTTTATACTATTACAATAATTAATAAAAATACAAAAAAAGAAACGACTCAAGTAGGGTGTGCATTTCGGATATCCGATCCGAAATTTTGGATATTCGAAATTTTTGGATAGGTAGTTTAGTGATCCGTATCCGATCTGAAAAAATCGGATACCCGATTTTCGGATATTCAAAATTTTGGATCAGATATTCGGATATCCGAGTAAACAAATTTATGTCTTAATTTATTTATTTATTTAAATTTGGCGGTCCTATCCATGAAAATTTTAGGTTTTTGAATATAACAATCAACAAATTATTGAATATAACAAATTTTTATCCATAAAAATTTCAATTATTCATATATAACAAGTAAAAATATCGAATATAACAAGATTCATATTTATAAAAAAATTAAATTTTTAAATATTGGATAATCAGATATCCGATCTGAATGTAAAATAACTATCCATATTCGATCTGAATTATCCAAAAAATAAAAAAATAAATTAAATATCTAAAATTTCAGACCAAATTATCGGATAAACAGATCGAATTAATCGGATCAGATTTTTTTTGCACACACATGCCGAAGAGGGAAAAAAAAAAAGAAAGGATAGAGCGGCTTAAAGTACAGATCTCATTCCAGCTCATCCACCTCATCCACCTCAAAGCTCAAGAAATTGCACAGCTGTAAGGGCATTATCGTAAATAAACCAAAACGGTAGCCCCACTAAATTGAATTGCAATAAAATAAATCCCATTGAAGATCCAGCTTTGCCATCCAGAAAACCCCATTTTACCCACTCCGACGACTAAAACCAAAATAAAATAAAAAATAAAAACACAGAAATAAACTCTCTTCAGGTAGAAAAAGAAAATCAAAGGAAAAACAGAGAAGAAGAGCAGGCATTTATGGCGGAAGTAAAAAATGAGATGAAAGCGACGAACGAAGAGACGGTGAAGCTGTTTGTTGGGCAAGTGCCGAAGCACCTGACGGAAGCTCAAGTTCTCGCAATGTTCGAAGAGTTTGCTTTGGTTGACCAAGTCCACATCATCAAAGACAAGGCTACTCGCGCCTCTAGAGGTTCAACTCTCTGTTTCGTTTTCAACTTACTATTCGTTTTTTAAGTTTCAAATTTCTCACATTATTCGTTCTTTAGCGTTTGTCTTTTTTTTAGTGATTTGTTTGATTCGTTTAGTTTGAAGCTAAATTTGCATTGTTTTGTGAGGTTTATGACGTTTGGAAGCCTAATTTTGAGGTATTTTCTGTTTTTTTTAATGCTGGTTAAGGATGTTGCTTTGTTATATGTCCGTCAAGAGAAGAGGCTGATAAGGCGGTCAATGCCTGCCATAATAAGAAGACTTTACCAGGGGTTAGTTCACCTTTTGAATTTCTGTTCCTTTGATTTTCCTTTCTTCTTAGTGTTTTATTGCCACATTGTTAGTTATTGTAGTCAAAATCTACCCGATACTGTCCACAGCTATTGTAAATTCATAATTAACTTCACATGCAGCTTATTCAGCAGCTGACCTGCAAAAGTAGCACCTAACTTCCACATCTGTCCACTTCATTTCACTGTTGATCCATTTCAAAATTGTTCTGAGCATTTTCAAAATTGAATCTTGCTATTACTGCATTTTGGACATTGTGAATTTTTTTTTTGTAGTGGATTGAATCTTGCCTGGTTACTAATAAACTGAGGAAGAGAGCACAACACAAACATTGATGTTTTCAAACAAGGAGCCAATCCCCACCCAGCATACAATGCTGGCATCGTGTGAAATTATTTCTAAAGTTTCCAATAAAACTACCTTGAACTTGTGTTACTTGGCATTTTTGTAACAAACTTGGTGGAAGTTCTTTACTGCTTCACTGTGCTGATTAGGGTGCATGGAGATAATGCAATTGTAGAATAAAATAGATAATTATGTTACTTGCTCATTTGAAGTAAATCTATGTCTTTGAGTTTTAGAGACAACGGAAAACGAGAAGATCACAGCATCAAAGTCCTGCATGCTGTAAGCTTATTTTTTTAAACACCTGGTTGTTTTATGATGAAATGATGTTTTGGAAAATTTTACTATTTCATAAACGATTAAGGCTCGGGTTCTCTATACTAGGTTTCATTTTTTGTAGAACATCATTTGGATGAGAAACTGGGATTCCTATGCCTGCTATCACATTTGTGCATGGGATTCCTTTTACCCTCAGTCTTATTACCTCCCTGATTAGAACTCATCTATCTGTTTTTTTTTTTCTGATTCAGGCATCTAGTCCATTGCAAGTGAAGTATGCAGATGGCGAGTTGGAAAGATTAGGTATGCATAACTTCTGTAAATTAATTGCTTATAATTCTGCTTGCTATGAGGTTGGAATAATTGATTTTCATTCATTATTTGGAAATGCCCTTTCTATCAAATCCTTGAATAAATTATGAATAGTCATCTTCTTTTTACTGCCTGATGGTTTTAGAGCACAAGCTCTTTGTTGGCATGCTGCCAAAGAATGTCTCTGAAGAAGAAGTTTCTGCTTTATTTTCTAAATATGGAACCATAAAGGACCTACAGATTCTAAGAGGTTCTCAACAAACAAGTAAAGGTACTTATTCTTTGATCTTGTATTTCTTTTCTGTCATTTTTTCTTTTTTCCTTTTAAGAAGAAAACATATTAACAGCTAAATTGTCTAAACAAACCTAAACCTCAAGCTGATTTCAATATGTAAATTGTGGATTTGTTGATTTCTTTATGGCAGGCTGTGCCTTTTTGAAGTATGAGACAAAAGAACAAGCCCTGGAGGCCCTGGGGGCGATTAATGGAAAGCATAAAATGGAGGTTGGTATTTTTAACACGTTTCCGATGTTGGAAATCAACAGATTACCTTGAAGATTGTTCCAAATATATTTTCCTGCTCTATGCTGTATTTAAAGGTTATGTACTGATCAGTCATGTTTCACAGTTGTCGGTCTTGCATAGGAATGAATGACATAAAAATTGAACTTATTTCATGATGTTAGCTTAGCTTGTAAGAGCTCAAGTCACTTAAGATTCCAATACTAACCTGGAAATTGTTTTCAAATGCACCAAAGGATTATTTTTGTGGCTTGATATCCCTGTTATGTATTGCAAGCCGCAAAACAGAACTCATCGTTATAAATAATTGCATGTTTGATTTCTGATACCATGATTGAGTATACAGAGAACTATCTATAGCACATAGAATGATATCCTCAGAATCAACTTGAATATTATTAGAAGAGTAAAGTTTTTATATATACATTGGATAGATCAGTTTAGCATAACTGATTCTACAACCGATTCTCAACAGAATTACAACTGCATAACTAATCCATTTAGTTAACCAAACTTAACCAGAACCGAAACTCCTAACTCTCGAGATACTTTTGAACCAGACCATGACTATATCTAGCAATGTTGTATCTAGAATCAAAATTGTCAAGCTAGTGGACTCTCTTTAGAATCCCATAATCTTGTATCTTCACGAAGCTACACTTGGGTTATATCTGAAATTTGCTTCTATGGCCTAGTTTTGGAAATGCATAAATACAATTTAAATTTATTATATTCATTAGACTTTGTTCTACCAGATAATCAGTTTTTAATCAAAGGCATATCTTTACCTTTGGCTTCGAAACCTGAGTTAAGGATACCATAGCCATTTGCCTTGAATAGCATATTTTCTTTATCATGTATGGTAGTGAGTTAGACAGTTATATTCTAATAAAAGTGGCTACTAAATTCTGTTCTTCTGCTGTTTTAGGGTTCAAGTGTCCCTATAGTTGTCAAATGGGCAGATACAGAAAAGGAAAGACAAGCTCGAAGGGTCCAGAAAGCCCAATCTCAAGCTTCGGACTTACCAAATGCTGATTCCCCACATCCTTCATTGTTTGGAGCCTCGCCAATGGGGTATGTTCCCCCATATAATGGATACGGATATCAGGTAGGTTTTCCTTCTTGTTTTTGGTCTGGATTTAAAATTCTGAAAAAAATTCTGGGACTCGTCAGTGATTCTGTTTCCTCCTATTAACTGAGCTATGGGGATTTTCTGATATTTTTGTCAATGATGATTTTACTGAGCATTTAATATCGAAATATTATTTATCATCTCATTATTTATTTAGGCTCCAGGAAGTTATGGACTTATGCAATACCGCTTGCCACCAATGCAGAATCAACATGCGTTCAATAATATGATTCCTCCTGTGAATCAAGGAAGTTCATTGCGGGGAATTGCACCTGATCTTGCATCCAATATTGCTCCTAGAAATTATGCTGTGCCTACAAGTTATTTGGGCTCAGCTTACCCAGCTGTGCCAGGTCTTCAGTACCCCATGGCATATCCCGGGGGAATCATGGGCCATCGTCCGTTTACTGGTTCAGTGCCACAAACAAATGGAAGCAGTAATTCTTCATCGCCTTCCCCTGTTGGTGCAAATTCAGGAGGCCAGATTGAAGGTTTGCTATCTGTGATCCTCTTAGTTTTTGTTACCTTTTGAAAGTATATTGGTGGTGGTGGCATATTATTAATTAGTGTATGCTCTGACCTAGGTCCACCTGGTGCAAATCTATTTATTTATCACATACCTCAAGAATTCGGTGATCAAGAGTTGGCTAATGCTTTTCAAGGATTTGGTAGGGTCTTAAGTGCAAAGGTTTTTGTTGACAAAGCAACAGGAGTTAGTAAATGTTTCGGTAAATGCGTTATCTTTGACCTCTTAATCTGATATGATTGTCAAGGAGTTTTCTCTCTCAAGAATCTCTCTTTGCAGGATTTGTTAGTTATGACTCTCCAGCAGCTGCTCAAAATGCAATAAACATGATGAACGGATGCCAATTAGGTGGTAAGAAACTCATGGTTCAGCTGAAGAGAGACAACAAACAAAACAAACCGTATTGATTGAGAGGTTAGTCTTGGAAGAAAGCAGAGTGGAACTTGGACATATTGACTGGCTGTGATATAAGCCTTTTGGGTGGATTCAGGATAACCTGTGCTCATATGTTTCACTCCATTCATGTAATTGTTTCATGGAATTAAAATCCCAGACACTTGTAATTTATGTTGCATTACATGCCTACGCAATTTGTATTCTGTGTATCATTGAATTCAATTTAGATACTAGATATTGATTTATTGATTTTTCCTTAATGTATTTGTTTCAGCGCTCAATAACTTATTCTCTACAATTTTGATTTTTTCTCTCAGCAAGATACATTCTTAGAGTTTATTCAATTTCTCTGTATTTTCACTAGTGCATTGTACTCGGCACTTCCCTTTTGTTACTTCGTGCAACATTTTTGGTTGATACTTTTAATGATTCTTATTATCGTATAAAAGAATGTTGCAGTGGGTGTGTTGATATTCAAGTTACGTGAAGTGATGATCCATATTCCTTTTGGATGCACTCAGCCCTACGACATTCAGGTATTATAAAATCATAATGCGTAGAGGCCTATCTTTTTGGTTTTTACATGAGATTTTCTTTCTGTCATCTGGCCCGAGCAGATTTTTTCTGGAACTATGGTTTATCATTTTGGTACTTGTTCCCCCTTGACTGAATTTAGTCTCTACATTTTTAACTTGTAGTTGGAATAGGTAAGATTTTTTTTAAAAAAAAATTGAAACTTAACATCTATTGTGCCTATCTTTACTTTCAGCACCTTGGTTGAAGGCGTTGCAGATACATTATCTGGATGGTTACAGTAAAAAAGTACTCTCCGTTGAAATTTGGAGGTATCTCTCATGCTCCACTGTTTCAATTGAGCATTTTCCTGAGTATATCTGTTTGTCGCGGGGTAACCGGAACCCTACATCTCAGGTACCACTTGTTGCTTGTATTTTGAGTATCCTTTCTGCTGGGATCATGAAGCATTAGCAAAAATTAAGGTACTGTGGCATAGATCTTGGATCTCACTAACTTTACTTTGGCAAGTCTCATTCAAGAATTGTTTCTGACATTTTGAACCTTTTCCTCGCATTTTATATCTCCTTCGATTTTATGCTTGCTTATTTTCAATTCATTAGCTCATGACCGCATTAAGATGATCATGTGGATAGAGGATTCTTTTCATTTTTATTTTTGGGTAATATTGCCTGTTTCTGCCGATCAAGTTGATATAAGGAACAAAATCTCGAGGGTAGACAATTCTGCTGATAAATATATTACAAACTCCATCGGCCATTTTCTTGACGTGTGCGGTTTCGTTCATTTTCTGTTCCTGGCATATATGATGTCTTTCATCTTTTGTCATGCCACAGTGCCAGTGGGAATTTGGTGCATGCAGCCGCATTATTTTTAATCTGTAAGTAATTCTCGACTATTCATCTCGTTTGTCATGTAAGACTTCATACACGTAGTTAAAGCAAACAAATCACATTTGTTTTATTCAGATTTGAGTACGAGTGATGTAAATCTGTTGGCAGCTTGAAGTCTTGTGAGCCCTCCCTCAACCCTCTTCTTTCTTCATTTTTATTCCTCACGCTGGTTCTATCCTGTGATTGTATCGAGTTTCGAGGGTCACAAGCAGGTCCACCTCATTATTAAACCTTATCTATATTTCCCCAAGTTTTCAAATCTCAATCAAATAGAAATACCAAATAATTAAACAGCCCATGCTTCATAAAGTAACGATTCATCTCTACCACTCCACCCACATTATCTCCCTTGTTTTTTCTTTCTTTCCTTTTGGTCTAAGACCTCCCGTGTCGAGTAGTTACATTGAGTTTCGATTAAATTCGGATTGAACTTGAATAGGAATATCCATCCTCTAAATGAGGATAAGTTCTTCCACCGTTGTTTTCTTTTTCATATGCAAGACTGAACTGCTTACTACTTGATTGAACCCATGTTGGTCCATCTCTTAATTGGTGTTTATTTCTAATATCTATAAATCACAAATGCTGAGATCAGATTTCAGTATTTTGCTTTACGGAAAACAGCAAGTGAAGTAAATTTAGAAAATCGTTTATTCTTTGAATTTGTTATGTTGGAACATGAAATGATTTTGATTGGCATGCTTAAAATTCAATATTGTTTTCCCTCAGTGGTTTAGAAACATTATATGTACATGAAATGGAATATAATAAGAAAATATTTAATATACTGTGTAATTTTTGGAGTACACAACTCTTTCGGCATTAGGGCTTAGAAATTTCTATTAGGGTTTAGAATTTGGAGCCTTTTTAAAATTTAGTTTTTAAAGAGTTTTTTTAAGGAGAGTTTTTAAAGGGTAAATATACATATTTGTATTTTTTTTTGTATAACCATTGATTTACCAACATATAGGTTGATTAATCTAGATTGCTATTACAAATCCCGTTATGAGACGATTCTCTCAATTTAATTTAATTTTCTCTATTTACAACTTTAAAATTCGAACTTTTAATTTTAAGAGATTTAATGTCTTATTTTATTCAACCAATATATTGTTAATATTGTATAAATTTAATTTATATGTTATATATGGGTAAAATTTTGATACAAAAGCTTGTGTAATTTTACACAGGCTTGTATTTTCACACTATAAAACCCAAATCTTAAATTCTTAATCTTGAAAAACTAAACCCTATACCCTATAACCTAAATTTTAAACACGAACTTTAAATTCTAAACCATACAACCTAACCCTTTAAACTTTAAATCTTACAATAAACTCTAATCCTAAAATTAAAAGGCACGTATAAACTATAATTTATACAACCTATGTATTAAAGTTTTTTCCGTTATATATTAAAAAAGGTAAAATGCTTATCACTCAATTTTACTCTGTGACCTATTTTGGTCACTAAACTTTAAAAATGACCAATTTATTCACTAAACTTTTAACATTGTGATTTTTAATCACTCTTCTGTTAAATGTTTAACACTGTTATGACGAGTCATATATAACTGATAAAATAGTAAAAGAAATATATAATTGATAAAAATTTAAATCTCTAAATTCCAACCCCCTCTCTACCCTTTGAATTTCATAATATCAGAATCCGGCGATTAAGGTGTTAGTGTGGATGGCCAAGTATAACATTCTATATTGTTGACCAACCTTATAGTTTTTTTACTGTGATTCTCGCTAGTATTTTTATTTTCATTTTATTTTTTCAACTACGCCACTTGTTATCTTCTTCTTCTTCAAAGTCGGATTCTATGGCTGTTTGAAACTTTGTTGTTTTGCTTCACGAGTTTGGTGACTCTGGTCATGCTAATGAACTCATAAAGACGCTCTTTAGGTCTTTCAGGTTCCGAAACACCAAGTGATATTTTTTTTTTTATGTTTTTAAAATCCCAGTCATCTGCAACTGTAGTTTTATTATTTATATATTTTTACGAATTAGTTCAGCTTATTGACTTTTGTTTTTGCGTTTTGAATGAAATTATGTGTATGGGTCTGATTCTTTCTAGTTAATTGATGATGGAACAAATTCTTAGCAAGGAATTAGTTTAATTTAGGGTTTCAATGTCAAACTGTTTCGTGATCATTCAACGTTGGTGTGAAAAAATTTAGTCCCTCTTTTGAACCTATGTATGCTTGGATGGCTCATCTGTTGAGGTTTTTTACTGTGACAGATGACGATATTGTCATCAAAATCTGATGCTCTTGCCGGACTCAAAAGGGTTAAGAGTGGATTATAGTTAGAATTTAAGTATTTTAAAAATTTTTATTTTTATCAGTTATATATTTCTTTTACTATTTTATCAGTTATATGTGACACGTCATAACGGTGTTAAACATTTAACGGAAGAGTGATGATAAAAACATAATATTAAAAGTTTAGTGTGTAAATTGATCATTTTTAAAGTTTAGTGACCAAAATAAGTCATAGAACAAAGTTGAGTGATGGTTTAGATATTTTACCATTAAAAAATTACTCGTATAAAAATAGATTGACAAGCTTAACCCAGCAGTAGATTAGCTTCAAAAAAACGAAACCTGCTTTGTCAATTATTGAATTCAATCAAGTAGCATAAGCAGTTGTTGAACACGTATTTGGCTGCAGACCAAACCAAAACCTGCCATTAACATAGATAAGTTCACTTATGGGATTGCAATATATATATATATATATATATATATATATATATATTTGTATTTAATGGACACCCATGTGATATTTTCGTATACATTCAGTGCACGTTATTTAGTAAACATCCCCATCCATCGTCTCGCGTTTGCCCCCATTATCTTCTACATTGGGGTTACCCCCTTTTTAAGTTTTGTCGTCCCATTCTAGAGTAGATTCTCATGTTTCTTCTTTCGTATAAACAATCTATTAATATGATCTGGGGGAGTCGACAGTTTGCTTTCTGCAAGATTTGGTAGTATATTATATTACATGTACAATTTTCTTCTAGAAGGGTGTGTCTGAAATTTGAACTGATATCATATGAACTATCTATTGTATCAAAAGCATTCCTTCTAGAAAATGTCATAATCTCTTTGTTCTTCTCACAAGTTACTCAATTTCAGCGTACAGTTCTGGCATCCAACAGGCTGACTCTATTTTTTTAAATCCTACATTAATGTTTTTAATATATCTGTTAGCAAAGCATACAAAACTGGTAATATATAAAGGAGAGACTTTTAAAACAAAGTAGTGTTTTTCTTTATGGATATTAAAAGTAACGTGATTGATATCTCTTGTTTCCTGCTGTTGGAGGCCTCTGGGGATTCTGAAACCGGGTGTTTTGATCCTGCCATGCCTGTTGCTGCTGATGCTGATGATGCAGAATCATGTAGCAGTGATACTACACCTGAGTTTCTTCCTGGTGTTAGAGAGCTTAATGACTTGGAACACAAGGCAAATGTTGGTGATGATGATGAAGGGGAGGTGGTGGAGCTGGAAAAGGAGGCTCGTTATGACTGTGATCATCAGCGTTTTAATGGAGTGGGAAAAGGGAAGAAACTATCTTCTTCTGCTTCTGTTGATTCACCCAAAACCGTGAAAGGCAAGAAGCTGAAGAACAGGCTATTTTGGGAAGCCTGCCTAGCATCTTAACGAGAAATTATTGGATAGATTCGACTCATCACATCATCCATAGTCTATCCAACGAGATCCATTTATTTCAGCGCAACTTCTAAATAACTACCACTCTTTAATGACATGTAGAAAAGAAGTAAAAATTTACCTTAAAAAAATAAGATGAAAAATTATTATTGGATGGAGATGAAACCTATCTAATAATTTTCTATCATAACACTATGGAAATATTAGTAATCCATATTTCATTTATATTTATCATTAGTTACATCTACAATGAATCAGTCTGTAGTTTCTTAATTTTCTTGCAGTGTTCTTTAGGATTTAGATAAAATAAATTTTCTATATTCAAGAATAATATTAATTGAAAACATGTGGTATTAAATTAAGGGTTATATTTTGATACACTAGCTGTGTAAAAAAAATTTACACAACCTTTCATATTTAAGCTATAAAATCTAAATCCCTATCCTTACACCCAAAACCTAAACCTTAAATCATAAACCCTAAACTCTAAATTCTAATAATAAACATTAAATTCTACACCTTACAATCTAAACCCCTAAACCCTAAACTACTACCTAAATTCTTAAACCCTAAAATTAAAAGGCTTGTATAAATTTAAGTTTAGCTTGTGTATCAAAGTATATTCCTAAAAAACTTATGACACCCCTAAAAAAAATTATTTTTAAAGAACATATTTGATTGTTTTTTATAGGATCGGAGTCAACAGGTCGAGCATTTTTTAACACCCCTAAATTACCCGCTACAGCTATTTGACCCAGAACCAACCCAGCAATTGATTAATCCGCGTGGTCCAAGTCTGTTGTAAATCAAACAAAGTCTACATCGTTTGGGCCCAGTACATTGGGCTGTTGGGTATCATTCTTTACCACATTGTTATTAGCCCATTTTGTTTTATAGTACTATATGCCATGGTTGTTTGAAGTTAATATTTTTTAATTTGGGTAAAGTACACAGATGATCACTAAACTATTCCTAAAATAAAAAATGGTCACCGAACATTCAAAAGTTACATAATGACTATTAAACTTTAGTTTTTGCTACAAAATATTTACTGAGCCGTTAGCTGTCGTTAAGTGGTTGATGTGGCAGTTATGAAAATTTGAATAATAACATATTTAATCCTCCTTATTTACACATTCAATCAATTTAATCATTATTATTGATGTTTTAATTGATTGAATGTCTAAATATGGAGGGTTAAATATGCTATTATTCAAATTTTCGTAACTACGGCGTCATCCACTTAATGGCAGTTAATGGCTTAGTGACCATTTTGTAACAAAAACTAAAATTTAATAGTCATTATGTAATTTTTGAAAGTTCAATGACTATTTTGTATTGTTAGGGATAGTTTAGTGACCATATGTGTACTTACCCTTTTAATTTTACTAGATGAAGCATAACAGGTAGGCTTAAATGTATTTTTTTAAACGAAAAAATATTGATACACGAGCAAAGTTTACACAAGCTTATCAAATTTAGGATTTATAGTTTAGGTTTAAGGTTTATAGTTTAAGCTTTAAAAATTAAGTTTCAGGGTTAGGGTTTAGAGTTTTAAGTTTTATGAATTTAAATTTTAAATTTTAAAGAAGGGTTGTATAACATTTTTTTACACAATCTGTGTATCAAAATATATATTTTTAAATATAAAAATAAAAATAAAACAAAAAATGATAATATCAAAAAATAAAATTTAAAAAGGTAATAAGTGAAAATAGGAAAAATAGAGTCAACAAAATAAAATTAAAGAAGCGATATGGATACAATACGACTGTGTAAAAAATTCCACAAACTGAAAGTGAATCAGAAAAAAAAAAGTGATTAAAAAATTTGGTTATCCAAATGAAAAATTAAGTATCAGTACGAGATTTTTAAAAAATATTTTGGTTCGATTATGGTTCATAAATTTAGATAAAATTGGTTAATTGAACTGACCAATTATTTACTTTATTTGTAACTTTTATGCATTAAAATATCTTATAGTCCGATGATTTTGATGTCTTTCATATTCTTTAAAGACTTTTTTTTGTTATGAATTCGATTACTAGAAAGTGTGAACTATTATTATTATTATTTTTAGTTGTTTTTTTCACTTTTACTGTACCCGTTTTTTTAATTTATCATATTATTAAATTTAATATTTTAATAAGCAAAATAAAAAAAGTTACTCAAATCGAACCAAAGTAAATATTTCAATTAATCAATTAATCTATTATTTAATTTAATTTATAATATTTATTACAGAAAATTTGATCATCAAAATTAAAAAAAAAACTGAAATAATTTATAACGATTAATCAAACCTAATTTTACACTACCCCTAGTATACAACACGACGAAGACATGGATAGACTAACGCACTCAACATCCTAATATTTTTTGAAAATTTCTTAGCCTTTTGTTTTCATTTAATTTACGTGAATAGCATTAAATTGTTTTATATAATTTTTTTTAAAAAAATACCGACAACGGAATTTGAAGAATTTATTTCAAAGTAATTTTGAGATTTTTGTCCCCACGAATGAAATTAATATTTTTGAGATTTTCATGAGGATCAATGTTGATTTTCTGTCATTATTTTTATTTTTAAAGATATTCATTTCATTCTCAAATAAATGATTTATTATGAATTATTTTTAAGTATTTATAAGTATAAGAATAAAATATATTTATAATTTGTGTTATAAATATATTATTATACTTAATATATTTTATAATTATAAGAATATAATATTTAATCCTTAGTATTTAAATTGAGCAAATAAATAAATAAATCAATTTGAATATATTTTTATTTATTTTAGAATTATTTTTATTATAATGTGAAACTCGAACTACACGATTTATATTTAGATTAATGATTACCCAAAAAATATTTAGATTAATGAAAAATTAAATATATTATATAAGAATTATTAATTATTTAAAAAAACTGAGAAAAAAACTTTTATACTTAAAAAAAACGTACAAGAACAATAAAGCGAAGTAATTTAATCAAAATAAAAGTCAAAAAGTTACAACTCAAAATTAATATATAAAAAATAATAAAATAAACCAAATTATCATGGACAGATAAAAATTTGCAAATACCCTAATTGAATCTCAGCAATAAATTAACTTGTTTCTCTGTAAAATTACTATTATTATTGGGCTTTAGTTTTAGGGTTTTAATTTAGGGTTTAAAGTTTAGGAGTTTAGGCTGTGTGGTTTAGAATTTAAGGTTAGTGTTTAGAATTTAGTATATAGGGTTTAAGGCTTAGTTTTTTAGGGTTAAGGTTAGAGTTAGGATTTTAGCTTTTATAGTATAAATACACAAGCTTGTGTAAAATTAATTTTACACAGCATGAGTATCAAAGTTTTACCCTTAAGTAAAACCTCAAAGTTTTACCCAAAATGTTAAGATTTATATTCTCTTTAAATATACTTATATGTATGTAATGTTAAATCTTGTATTGTGTATGTTTTAGATACCGGGTCAAGCATAAATAAATTATTATTAAAACGAAAATAGGCAATAAGAAAAAAGAGTTATAGAGTAAACTTGAAACAATTAAAAAAGGTGTAAAGTCAAAAAACACCAAACGTTAACTGAATAGTCACTTTGGTCTTTATTTTTTTGGAGCAATTCAATCCTCAACGTTTCATTTTGGGTCAAAATGGCCCATCTGCGGATGAAAACTGTTAGAAAACTAATGGTAAACAGTTTGAAATGACTTGATAGAATGACAATTCATCAGAAAATATTATTCTATATTTTATATAATTTTATAAAATTATTTTTTTGCTGATGTAACGTTTTTTTAAGTCAACACATTTATCTATATGATACTGTCATGTCAGCGTACATTATCATATACTACAATAATGTTTGTCACGTCATTTCAAGTCATTTACCGTCAGTTGAGTGACAATTTTCATCTGCAGAGGGGTCATTTTGACCCAAAATGAAACGTTGAGGGTTGAATTGCTCCAAAAAAAGAATAGGGGCCAAATTGACTATTCAGTAAAATGTTGGGGATTTTTTTAGCTTTATACCACTAAAAAAAGTTAAAGTTAACAAATAATCATCAAACTATAATAAAATACTCATTTTGATTATCTAACCTTTAAATATTACAAAATGATCATTAAAATTTGATTTTTTTTGTTACAAAATAGTCATTGAATTGTTATATGTCATTAAGGGGTGACGTGAATGTTAATAAAGTTTGTATAATAGCATTTTTAGTCATCTTTATTTACACATTCAATCAATTTAGTCATAATTCAAAAAATAATAAATTTAGTTATCATTATTTATATATTCTAACAATTTGGTCTATTTTTAATGTGAATAATAAATGCTAAATATATTAGTTTTTTTAGAATTAGGGCTAAATTGATTGAATGTGTAAATATAAAAGACTAAATATTCTATTAACAAATCTTCTTAACTGTTATATCATCTGGTTAACGACAATTAACAACTTAGTGATTATTTTATAATAAAAATCAAATTTTAATGACCATTGTATCTTATTTAAAACTTGGATGACCAAATATAATTCGTTTGCCTTTTTCTACTCCACAAGTTGGGCCAACATTAATTGCTTAACAAGTGGCATGTACGTCACTACCAGATTTTTAATGATTATTTGTCTTTTTCTTAATATAAATAGTTTTTTCTCCCAACTATTGAAATATTTATTTGTTTATAAATATATTTATAATATTCACTTCCCAAGCTTAATAAAATTAGAAAGTTTTTATTTGACCTACTTTTAATGATAAAAATATCATCTATTTTTGGCAATTATTATATATTGTCAATAGTCAACTATATAATTTGTGCACGTAATCAATGAGATATTAATAGAGTTTGGCAAAGATTTACGTCTCTATAATTATTTAGTTGGTTATTTTAGATAGGGTTGAAATTGAATTGGTCTGATTTTTTTTTTTGTAATTTTTATGGGGCAAAGTTCAGTCACTAAATTATAATAAAATATTAATTTTCATCACCCAATTTTCAAATGTTGTAAAATAATCATTAAACTTTCATCACTGAGCTGTTATTGTTGATAAGGGGTGATGTGACAGTTAAGAAAAGTTGTATAATAACACATTTAATCTTTCATATTTACACATTCAATCAATTTATTCCTAATTTGAAAAAATCAATAAGTTTATCCCCATTATTTACACATTATATCGGTTTGGCCATATTTTTAATTAGAAATAATTTTATAATTTTGTTTGATATTATTTTTATTTAATATTATTTCTAATTAAAAATGAGACTAATAAAAATGTGTAAATAACGAGGGCTAAATTTATAGAATTAAGACTAAGTTGATTGAACGTGTAAATATGGAGAAATAAATGTATTATTATAAAAATTAACTGCCGCATCCCCTTATCGACAATTAACGGCTCAATGACTATTTTGTAACGAAAATTAAAGTTTAATGATCATTTTGTAACATTTGATAGTCGGCTGACTAAAATAAATATTTTATCAAAGTTTAGTGACCATTTGTGAACTTTACTCTTTTTATATACAAGTTTTGAGTTTTTTTTTCTTTTTATTGAGTTAAATGACTTTGTTTTATGAGAATAGAAATCCTCAACTTTTTTTGTGCCCCTATTTATGTGCTCACACTAAAATTTTGGTTTATTATTTAAGGTTAGAGTTTAGGGAATTTTGGTAGGGTGTATCTTTTAGGGTGTAGGGTTTAGTCTTTAGAATTTAGGGTTAGGGGTTAAAATTTAATTTTTAATGTCGGGGTATAAAAAGGGGCAGAAGATTTTTGTCAGTATGATATTTGTGCAGTATTTGATAAATTTTCAAAGTATCATTTATAAATATTTTTTAAAATTTAATTTTAAGTAAATAAAAACAAATAATAATTTTTATATATAATATCTTTAATTTTTTCACTAATCTAAATCTAAACTACATAGTTTTACATTATAAGAAATAAAAAAATTATAAATTAAATAAAAATAAGATTTGATTTGGATTGGTTTAAGTAATTAGAATTTCTAAACCTCTAAACGATGAATTATTTACACATTACAATTCAAATTGATTTTCAATTTCTTTGTTCAAACCGATCTAAATCAAATCCTACTTAAGAATTTAGAGGGATTATGATTGTGTGGGTACTTTAGATATTATATAAAATAAATAATAATTTTAAAAGTAATTTAGCAAATAATACTTATAAAAGATGGAACATAATACTAATTAGGTTACAAAATTAAAACATTTGCCATATATCATCACTGATATTCGCCGTTAGGCTTTAGGGGTGGTGGCAGCAATGGAGTGGTAATTACCCCAATTTTGATGGTTTAGTTGTATTTTAGATTATTGATAATTTTAAAATTGAAAAATAATTTGATGTATTGGCAATGGAAGTTTTCCACATATGTGCTTTCTAAGAGTATAGGGTTAGGATTTATGGTTAAGATATTGCAGGCTTTAGGGTACTCTTAATGTTTATAGTTAGGGTTAGGGTTTAAGGCTTTAAGGGTGGTGGCAGGGATGAAGTGGTAATTACCCTAATTTTGATGGTTTAGTTGTATTTTAGACTATTGCTAGTTTTAAAATTAAAAAAATAATTTGATGTATTGGCCGTGGTGCTTTTTAAGAGTATATAGTTTAGGGTTTATAGTGTCAACTCTTAATGTTTATAGTTAGGGTTTAAGGCTTAGAATTTAGGGTTTGATTTTTTAGTGTGCAGGATTTTGGTGCTCTAAAATGACATGTGCTATCATTTAAAGCCCGCTTGTGGAAAGAAATTTTTTTATTGGCGGTGCTTCAAATATTAACCGTTAAAATTATTACAATTAAGTTTTTGCTTCTTTCAGAATTATATGATTTATTATTATTTATAAAATAATATAAATTTAAATTAATAAAATTAAACATTAATTCACTATTTCTCTAGATTAGTTACTTTTTAAAATTTTATTTATTTTAAATTAGTTTATCTTTCATAATTTAATCTTGATTCCGTGGTGATTTTACTCTCATGTCAGTGTTCAATGTCATGTTTTTTGAGCTTATATCACAAATAAGTACTTAATGTATATCAACCTTTTTATTTAGGTACTTAAAGTATATTTTAGTCAAAATAAGTACCTAAAGTATATTTTTTGGTTAAATTAAGTACTTAAAGCATATTTTTTTGGTAAAAATAGGTACATAAAGTATTATTTTGTCAAAATAGGTACCTATAGTACATTTTTCTTGTTAAAATAGGTACCTATTTTTAAGAACCTAGATGAATATATATATACTTAAAGTACCTATTTTCACAAAAAAATATTTTAGGTGCCTATTTTGACCAAAAAATATAGTTTAAGTACATATTTTGACCAAAAAGTATACTTCATGTACTTAATTTAACTAAGTACTTAAAATATATCAATTTTTATTGGTTAACAACCACCTTTAATAATAGTTTGATGGTTTAATATCATATTTTCTCCTTTAAAAAGGTCATCATATATTGACCTGTCCCGGAAAAACAATCGATTCAATATTGACATTACCTAAAAAATAATCGATTCGATATTGACCTGAATAAAAAATCAGCATATCCGATATTGACCCAACCCGAAAATTTAGTTGATCATATATATACCCAACATGATACTCGACTCAACTTGAAATAACATAGATCCAAGCTAAATCTGAAACAAACCTAAACCAAAAATAATCCGACCTAAAATTACCCGAATCGAACTACCAGATTGCCCCTCTTAGTATGGGTGTTATGCAACGTCGTGGTAAGCATGCTGAGTGGTTATTTCCATTTTTTTGATGCAACAATGAAGCAGTGTATGGTGTGTGTTTTAGATACCGTGTCAAGCATAAAAAAAAGAAAAACTCTGATATACATGTTGTATACTTGTATGGTCTAAATTACACATTTTTTTTTTCATTTTAGGTCTTAATGAATTAGTTCATGGTTTAAAATTTAAATGCCTTGTTTATAGAATTTGGAACTTAAGATTATAATTTAGGTTTTAGTTATAAGGTTTTAGAGTTAGAAATTTATATTTTAATTTTTAAAGAATAAATATAAATTTGCATAGCTTTTTTACACATTTATATTAAAAATACAAAAAATAAATTACTGCTAAAATTAACAAAAAAATCTTATGCCATTTTCAGCACCTCTTTCTATGGCCGAACGCTAAAAGATTAAACTCTAAGCACTAATCCTAAGTTCTAAATCCTAAACTATAAACCCTAAGTTTTAAAAATATACTATACTCCTAATTTCCTAAACCATAACTTTAAACCTTAACACTAAACCCTAAAGGCTCTACTCCTGCTAAAACTAAAATTAAGATATGAAAAAAGGAAAAAAGAGCTACAACATAAACTTGAAACAATTTAAAAAGGACACGTGGCATAATTATGTGCGGAGGCAGCGATAGAGGTAAGGATTTCTACTCTCATAATTACAAAATATTCCAAAACGACTAGTATAAAATGGCTGAGCTTGTTTCACTAAGGCATTGCAAGATTCAACTAGAATTATTACATTTACAAGATGGGAAACCAGGCTTTTATTTTGCTTTGCATGCTGGTCTTTGCAGTTGTCGGGACCTGCCATGGAACTAGCCTTCAGAAGCATTATTACAAGCATACATGTCCTGATGCAGAGATGATAATCAAGAACGCTACTGAGAAAAGTGTTGCCCTGAATCCCGCGCTGCCTGCAAAGTTCCTGAGAATGCATTTTCATGACTGTTTTGTTAGGGTAAGTATTGTATGTATAGTAAATACTCATGTACGTTAAATGTTAATCGGACAAATATTTCAGGGTTGCGACGGTTCGGTCCTGTTGAACTCGACGGCTAACAACACTGCCGAGAAAGACTCAATTCCGAACCTAACCCTGTTCGGTTTCGATGTCATTGACAACATAAAAGCGGAGCTTGAGAAGAAATGTCCGAACGTGGTATCTTGTGCTGATATTCTGACCTTGGTTACTAGGGATGCAGTTTCTTACCAAGTAAGTTAAGCCAAAACCATGTTGATTTTTGATCAAGTGAAAGCATTTAACAATTTAATTACATGTAGTACCGAAGACCACTTTGGGAAGTTTACACTGGCAGAAGAGACGGCAGGGTGTCCCGAAGTGCCGAGGCATTGGCTAATCTTCCTGCCCCTTTCTCCAACTTATCCGTCCTCCGACAAAGTTTCGCTAACCAAGGCCTCAATCTCCTCGACTTGGTGGCCTTATCAGGTACAAATAATATGAAAATGTAACTAAATGTTTATCATTCGTTGTCGACAATGCTAATCGAAACTTGAATGCAGGCGGTCATACGATCGGAGTTGGTCACTGCAATACCTTCAGCAACAGGCTATACAACTTTACTGGAAGGGGAGATCAAGATCCTTCCTTGAATGCAACTTATGCTGCTTTCTTGAAGACTCAATGCCGAAGCCTTAACGACACCACGACCACCGTGCCGATGGATCCCGGTAGCGCGTTCACATTCGATGCTAACTATTACGTCACGGTTAAGCAACACAAGGGCCTGTTTCAGTCCGATGCTGCGCTCTTGACTAATCAACTCTCGAGCCACATCGTCCACCAGTTGACTAATCCGAACAGATTCTTCAGTGAGTTTGCACGGTCAATGGTGAAGATGGGAGCCATTGGAGTTCTCACAGGGAATGCAGGAGAAATTAGGAAGAAATGTTACGTTGTTAACTAACAACAAAAATCTTCTTTTTCCTTTTTGGTTTTTATATATATATCCAACACTAAAAAAATTAAACCCTAAGTCCTAATCATAATTTCTAAATCTTATCCCTTAAATTTTATATTCTATACCTTAATCCCAAAGCCTAATTTTAAACTTAAACTTAATTTTTTAAGTGTTGGGTATATGTATAAAGACACAAAAACGGAAAAAAGATTTATGTTCGTTAACTAATACCTATAAAGAGTTAAAGACTGCTTAAGTGAGTGAACGACCATATATGGTTCATTTAAATAAATTATACTAGGAAAGTATAAATATATATATATATATAGTGATAATTTATTAAAAATATATAAAAATTATATTTAAAATGTCTTTTTTATAACTCTTTGCTCTCGTTTGGTACAACGGATGTAATAGAGCTGTGTTGTAATAAATAATGTGTATTAAAAAGATGAATGAAAGATGGTTACATCAAGGTATTTGGTTGTTGAAATTTTTGATAAAGTTCAAAGATAAATGTTATTTATGAATGTACCATTTTACTCCTAAAACTCTAGCTTCATATTTTTCTCTTGTTTTGACATTGATTATTATGCTATTTTTAATCACACAATGTAAATACGTAAAAAATAGTGAAAGTATTGACAATATGAAAATACGTGAAAAAATAGTGAACATATTTAAAATGATGTAAATACGTGAATAAATAGTGAACATATTTACAAAGCTATAAATGCGTGAAAAAGAATTAATGTATTTACAACGATGTAAATTCGTGAAAAAATAGTAAACACATTTACAAACTATGTAATACGTGAAAATAGTTAACATATTTACATCGATGTAAATACATGAAATATAGTCTGAGAGTATAATTGACAAATTAATTTAGAATCATCACAAAACAAATGTAAAATTGACGTGTTAAATATACACTCTCTCTAATTCAGTGATAAATATCACCTAACTTGAGTATTAAAGAATACGACGTATTAAATATCACTTTTACCAAACACATGGCTATTTGTACCTTCCATAATACAAGTGTGTAAATAATACAACACGCCAGTTACAAGCCAACCAAACATGACAATAATGCTTTATATATTATAGTAGTGCTTAACGTACATTTAGTGTGAGATCCAATAATTGACCTAGTGGTAAAAGAAATTCATATTATCGAATCTTATATGAGTTCGAGTCATAATATTTGCCATTTTAAATGTAAAAGCTCTATATTCCTTAAGAAAACTAACAATTGGTGTTATTGTTACCTCTGGCCTCTAAATCTCACATAGATGAAAACATGTCGGTGTGACTTTCAAGTGTGTTGATGAGTAAATCGTATAAGATAACTTTAGGCATAAATATCAAAAATGCCTCTAACGTTTGGTTGAATAGTCATTTTAGCATATTTTTTTGAAGCAATTTAGCTCTTAACATTTTATTTTGGGTCAAAATGGCCCCTCTGCGGATGAAAACTGTTAGTCAACTAACGGTAAATGGCTTGAAATGACGTGACAAACCTACATGGTAGTGCACGCTGTGATAGCATTGTCATATAGGCAAATATGCCGACTTTACAGAAAGACACATCAGTCAAAAAACAATCTTATAAAATTGAACAAAATATAAAATATTTTTTCTTCTAATGTGTTATTCTGTCAAGTCATTTCAAGTTGTTTATCGTTAGTTAACTAACAACTTTCTTTCATAGAGGAGCCATTTTGACTCAAAATGAAACTTTAAAGCTTAAATTATTTTAAAAAATAAGAGCTAAAGTAACTATTTATTCAACGTTAAGGGCATTTTTTTTTTTGCATTATGCCTTAAGTTTATTTAATAAAAGTTTTCGGTCCGTCTGCAGTTAATCTTTTAACATATTCTCTTGTGTGCTTTTTAAATATTTTAATATTGTTTACCATTATATATATATTTTTATAATATTATATATATTTATTTTTTCTATTTTTCTAATTTTATACATTTCTAGATTTAAATACTTATACTATTTCAAAATTTAAAACTTAGTCTTATATTTTTTTTTGCAAATTATATTTATAAAAAAATAAAACAACTTTTAATCCCTTATAATTACAATTTTACCAATTTGACTATTAATCTTTAAATATAAATAAAAAATCTTTAATTAACCAATACACAATTTCAATCATCCATGTTTAAAGTGGTTTAAGGGTCAAATAAATAATATCATTTACAAAAAGTTATTTATCTTTTTTATGGTTATTAGATCAATATTTAACGAAGAAATTGAACAAAAATTAGAGGATTGGCAAAATAAAGTACCTGAACTAAATTTTAAACTTAGAAAATAGTACAAAGATTTTTATATATATATTTAAACCTATTTTTTTATAATTTTTCGTATGATTTTCTATCTAAACCTATTATCGATGAAACATAATAGTTCAGATTAAGAAATAAGGTGAAATATTGAATTTTTTATTTTGACAAATCCTAATTTTAATTATAATCTTATTTAGAAGACAAAGAAAAAAGAGACTCGAAATAAAGAAAGTGAGTGTTTCTAGTAGGTCTAAAACCATGACATAAAATATATAAAGGAACAAAGATGAATTGTTTCGTTTATTTATATGCTGTTACAATCTATGATGATAATATTTACATTTATACTGTTAAAATGTAAAGATGAAGAAATAAGATTCTTTTTTCTTCATATGAAGAAATTGGTTGAGGCCATTGCGGCTAATTAGGGAGGGGAAGGGGAAAAATAATTTTTATTTTTATTTTTTTATATATTCTTCTAATAATTTTATGTCATGTGTATAAATAATTTTTTATATTAATTTATTTATTTATTTTTGTTTTATTGATAATGCATGTGACAAAATTATTGGAAGGACATAAAAACAACACAGAAAAGAGACATACAAATTCTATTTAAGAAATGATAAGATTTACTTTTACGGAAATGATAACACAAGATAAAAAGAGATACAATTTTTCGAATAAGGAGATTGTACAGACATATCTTTAAATATCGGTCGTATTTGGCACTGCCTGCAACCACGACACCCGTAGACCTAACAAACTTGACCCGAGATCTGAAATCGATATGAATATGATAATTCGAATTTGATCCGAAACTTGAATAAATCGAACCGAATGAAACCGATCCGATTTAACCCAAACCGAAAGCTACCCGAGTCGAAGGCAACCCGAAATAAAAAAATATTAAAATAAATAAATAAAGATGAGATGTGAACCGTCGCACAATTTACCAAAAAGCTAAATATACATGCAATAAAAAGTCATATATAGGGTGGAAAAACTTAACTCGGCCTGAAAACCCGACTACAACTGATCGATCTTTTATTAACCCGATATTGACCCGACTCGAAATCAACCGACCCAAAATCAACCGAATCGACGTCCGACCCGATACCTGAACCGAAATTACCATAGACCTAAACTAAAACCGGATCAGACCCAAACTGAACTTAAACCGAATGTAGTCAGACCCGAACTGAAACCGAATCGAATGACCCGTTTGCCACCTCTAGACACCCGTAACCGTTATATTCGCAATAATATCTATTCTTTGAAAAATCCACTACCTCAATGACAACAATAACCGCAATAACATCCACTTTATCCGCAACCGCAATAAATATAAGACGACCGAAAATGTAATTGCAATCGTTATTTAAGTCCCTTTTATATGCCGTTCACGCAGAGAGAGAGAGAACTGAAGGAGTGGGCGACTGCAGTGTTGAAGCTGGAAGCCAATGAAGAAGGGGGTTCTGATGTACATTTTGAGGATTTTCAAATGAGTGATGTGTGTTAAGCTATTTAAGGACGGGTGGTTTGTTTCTGAGTTTGGTGAGAATGATGATCGCAATCTATCGAAACTGAAGAAAAAAGTTGGTCAGTGGAGGTTAAGGAGCTGGACGGATGCAATATTTTATATTAAGGGAAGTAAACCTATAAAATTTTAAAGAGATAAACTTATAAAATTTTAGGAGGTAAAAATAGATTTTCAATTAAAAATACATAAAAATTTTTTAAAAAATTTTAAAATTATATAAGAATTTAAATTTTTAGGAGGGCGATTGCCCCCTCTAACCTCACTCTAAGTTCCTTCCAGTTAAAGAACAAAAATTAGTTGTCGTTATATAATAGTAGCGGTATCATTTAAAATTGTTATTGTGAAAAATAACGATTTGTAATACCGCAATAACATCGTGTAGTTGAACATGTAGAATAAAAGAATACGAAGAGGCGGAGAGTAAGCTTGCAAAAAAATGTTATCAGCTAGCATTTGTAGGACACGTTTTGTATTTTTGAAGAAGAAAACTATTGGTAACAAGTGCTAGCAGAAGCATAACGGGGGTCTCTTCCCGGTAGAGGTGAACATTCGATTAAGTTGAATCAAGTTAGAATTTTGCTAGTTAATTGAGTTAATAAGACGTATTTTATAACTTAAATTTTATTTAAATTTTTTTCATATCAAGTTTATCAAATTTGAGTCGAATCGAGTTTCTATTCAAATTTAATTATAAATATTTATAATGTTATGATTTTAATTGGTTCTAATTTAAACTGCTTTCTATAACTATATACGATAAACATATATATTTATTCATAGTTTTCATATGTTATATACATATATCAAGTAAAGTTGAGGGATTCTATTTGAATTTGAAAATCGATCTACTGATTACTACAAATTTTGAGTTATTTAAATTATTCGAAGTATGATTTTATAACTCAAACTTTATTTAATTTTATCCCGAATAAAGTGTTTTCGTATTGACTTGAGTAAAAAAATTATTTTTTTCGCATCGAGTAAAATTTTACTCGCACGTATTTCATTATACTTGGGCTTGGCAGGTTGAGTTCGGAAATTTAAGCTTCCATTATACGCGACCTTCCCATGTTGTCTTGCCTCTCTCCAATAATATGAACTGCCTGAAAACTTCCAATTCTTTTTTAGCGGGTTGATGACAATTGAATTAGTATATATATATTTTTAATAGTTTAAAGGTGATTATAATTTACAAGGTAGTATTTGTTTATAGATATTTTTAACTCTTTGACAATACACACATATCTTGTAGACAAAGCGATTTGAACTCGTGCCTTTTAAGATGTACATCAACCGCTTTTTTACTGAGACTTGTTGAGTTCGACAATTAGTATACATTAGAATCAATTTTTTTTTTGTCTTTTTTAATATAAATCTACGAGTAGATAATTAGAATCAATCATTACCGAAATTCATTGGGCTAACCTTCACTGGAAAGGTAAATCCTTGATCATTTACTTACTTAAAATTAGAGGCGGCAACCTGACTCGAGACTGAACCGATTTTTTTATTCGAGACTCGATATTGACCCAAACATGATGATCCGAACTTGATTCAAAACCTGAAATAAAATAGAATTGACCCGATTTTTAGTTGAACCGATATGGACTAAATTCGATTTTCAACCGAACCGAATGAACTCGAATCGATTTTCAGGCGAACCAAATGAACTCGAACCGATTTCATCCAAACTGAAAGCAACCCGAACCAAAGGCAACCCGAAATAAAGAAAAAATATTAAAAGAAATAAAGAAAGATTTGATGCGAACTGTCGCACAACTCACCAAAAAGTCAAATATACTGGCTTTATAAAGCTATATATGGGTGTAAAAAACTGATCTGGACTGAAAATTCGACTGAAACATATCGATCTCCTATTGAATCGATCTTGACCCGACCCGATATCAATCGACCCAAAAAGCAACCGAACTGATGTGACTCAACCCGATACCCGGCCCGAACCACTATAAACCCAAATTAAAACCGAACCAGACCAGATCTGACTCGAACTGAACCAAAACCGAAAATAATCAAAACCGAACCAAAATAACCCGACCTAAACGGCCCGTTTGCCACCTCTGCTTAAATTGCTTGGAGTACCTTCATCTACACCATTTGAAGAGAAACGAACATGCGACATTTCCGTCATACGGCTCGTGACATTACTCAGATTATTGATGATGTATAGAAGATAGTTCGTATTCGTCTATTAAAGAAAAGTATAGATATGAATAATAGCTTGAATGTATAATTATGCTTTTATTTGAGTATCCCTTGATCCTATAATAGACATTTTTATATACGATTTTAAGTAGTAATTCTTTTTCTGCTCCTTGGATAACACAACAAACTTATCCAAAAATTATGAAGTGACAATCAATAAGAGCAGAGAATCACCAGATAAAAAAAATTGCTTGAAAAAAGTAATAAAAATGATTTTAATTAAGTAAAATCATTGCTGATGTGGTGAGAAAGGTTCAAAATATAATTTTTTTATTTATTAATAATTTAATATAATGCTAATATTCACTTCCAGGCTTAATAGAAAAGGAGGGATATTATATTAGAATGCTTATATGGACAAAAATCTTTTATCTTTTTCCGGTTCTTTTTTTTTGTCTCAATATTAAACAATCAAATTCTAAACCATAGTTCTAAATTTTAAATTCTAACTTTTAAACCCTAAAAACTATATCATATTCTAAAATTTTTAAACTATAATCATAAACCCTAACCTTAACCCTAAACCTACGTTTTTAGTGTAGAAACATAAATAAAAACACCGAAAAGAAACAAATAAATTTTATTTTGTTTATATTTGGTCTACTTTTAAATAGTTTTTACCACCTGTTTTATTGATTGTATATATACATATATATTTTTTCGAATTAAGATTGTATATATTTTTTTGGTGAAAAAATATGATTTTATTCATGAAAAATCATACATAAATAAATGATTGTATATATTTTTCAATACGTGAGATGTATAAATTATTCACGTCATCAATGAGCAATACTATAGTTTGGCAAAGATTTATGTCTCTATCATTATTTAGTTGAGTGTTTGCATAGGGTTGAAATTGATTCGGTCCGTATGTTTGCGATTTTAAGTTTTGGTTTTTAAATTTTATCTTAATTTGTGAATTTGTGAACTATAAATCATTCAAATACTACTATTTAAATTGTTTTTGATTTTTTAATTTCTTAACTTGACCCTTTTTGGTAATAATTGATTTAATATACACTAATTATTATTGGTTTTTAGTTAATACTTATAAAAACTAATTCTAAAATAACTTATTTTTAAAACTAGAATAGAGATCTTCAAAAAAAAAAAAATACAACGTAAACTTGAAACAATTTAAAAATGGACACCAGGCGTACTTTTGTACGGAGGTAGGGATAGGGGCAAGGGCGTTCATTGTCGAATATCGGATCGTATCCGGTTTAATTTTTTAGATATCCAGTTTTTTGGAACTGCGATATAATGATTCGTATTTGATCTAGAAAAAATTAGATATCCGGATATTCTGAATATCCGATTATCCGAAAATATAATTTGATTTAATTATGTTTTTGAATTTGAAGGTCGTATTTATGAAAATTTTAGATTTCGAATATACAAACATTAAATTGCTAAATATAAGAAGATTCACCATCTATGAAAATTTCAATTTTTTATTTTTCGGATATAACAAGCATCAAATTGTTAAATATAACAAGATTAATATTCATGAAATTTTGAATTTTCGGATTTTCGGATAATACGAAACTTGAAATATTGCGATCCGTTTCCGATCCAAAACATTTAAAATCGGATCAAATATTCAAATTTTCGGATCAAATCAACGGATATCAAATCGAGTTGGTCGGACGGATATTTTTGAACACCCCTAGGGGCAAGGATGAGCATTACATCAAATCAATTTAAAAAATTTTATATTAGTCGAGTTGACGATTCCTATTTTATAACTCAAAATTTTGTATTAATTTTTTTCGAGTCCAGTCAAATCGGATTTCTATTTAAATTTAATTATAAATATTTATAATATTACGGTACTAACTGATTACAATTTAAACACTTTCGATAACCATATATAATATAATATATGGATAGAGCAAGATAGGGGTAGAGGATTAATTTCTACTCTCTTTATTACAAAAGATTCCAAAACGACAAGTATAAAATGGCTGGGCTTGTTTTACTCATGGCATTACCAGATTCAACTAGAATTATCACATTTACAAGATGAGAAACCAGGCTTTTATTTTGCTTTGCATGCTGGTTTTTGCAGTTGTCGGGACCTGCCATGGAAATAACCTTACGAAGCATTATTACAGGCATACATGTCCTGATGCAGAGATAATAATCAAGAACGCTACTGAGAAAAGTGTTGCTCTGAATCCCGCGCTGCCTGCAAAGTTCCTGAGAATGCATTTTCATGACTGTTTTGTTAGGGTAAGTATTGTATGTATAGTAAATACTCATGTACGTTAAATGTTAATCGGACAAATGTTTCAGGGTTGCGACGGTTCGGTCCTGTTGAACTCGACGGCTAACAACACTGCCTAGAAAGACTCAATTCCGAACCTAACCCTGTTCGGTTTCGATGTCATTGACGGCATAAAAGCAGAGCTTGAGAAGAAATGTCCGAACGTGGTATCTTGTGCTGATATTCTAGCCTTGGTTGCTAGGGATGCAGTTTCTTACGAAGTAAGTTAAATTAAACCAAAACCGTGTTGATTTTGATTAAGTGAAAGCTGGTAATGATTTAATTACTTGCAGTACGGACGACCGTTGTGGGAAGTTTACACCGGCAGAAGAGACGGCAGGGTGTCGCGAAGTTCCGAGGCATTGGCTAATCTTCCTTCCCCTTTCTCCAACTTCTCCGTCCTCCAACAAAATTTCGCTAACCAAAACCTCAGTGTCCATGACTTAGTGGTCTTTTCAGGTACAAATAATATGAAAATGTAACTAAATGTTTATCGTTCGTTGTCGACAATGCTAATCAAAACTTGAACGCAGGCGGTCATACGATCGGAGTAGGCCACTGCAATACCTTCAGCAACAGGCTATACAACTTTACTGGAAGGGGAGATCAAGATCCTTCCTTGAATGCAACTTATGCTGCTTTCTTGAAGACTCAATGCCGAAGCCTTAACGACACCACGACCACCGTGCCGATGGATCCCTGTAGCGCGTTGACATTCGATGCTAACTATTACGTCACGGTTAAGCAACACAAGGGACTGTTTCAGTCCGATGCTGCGCTCTTGACAAATCAACTCTCGAGCCGCATCGTCCACCAGTTGACTGATCCGAACAGATTCTTCCATGAGTTTGCACGGTCAATGAAAAAGATGGGAGCCATTGGAGTTCTCACAGGGAATGCAGGAGAAATTAGGAAGAAATGTTGCGTTGTTAACTAATACCCGGAAAGACTGCATATGTATGTGAACGGACCAGTATATGGTTTATTTAAATAAACTATAGAAATTATAAAAATATAAAAATATATAATGATAATTTAAAAAATAAAATAAAATTTATCTTTTCTTTGTAACTCTTTGCTTAAGGTCTTAAACGTGAGATTTTTCATCTATTCATGCTTAACAAACTATTAGTGTAACTGCTACCTCTAGGGATGGTCGCATGATTTTATGTTAGGGGCGAACTTATAAAATTCTAGGTATTGAACTTATAAAATTTTAGTGGGTGAAAATATATTTTGAATAAAAAATTAAAAAAATTTAAATTATATATAAATTTTAAATTTTTAGAGGGGACGACTATCCCTCGAGCCCCTCTTGGTATATCCCTGTTAGTTACCTCTAGTCTCTCGTAATTCCACATTGATGAAAACAAATCGAGGCCCGATGATGACTTTCAAGTATGTTGTCAAATAAATAATATATGAATTTAGTTCATTTAATGAAACTTTTCAATCTGTTTGAAGTTTAATCCCTTAACAAATGTTCTCGCGTACTTTTTAATTTTAGTATTTTATATATTTATAAATTTAGAGGTGGCAATAGGGTCGTTTGGATTGAGTTCAGTTCGGATCACTTCGGGTGGGGTTGTTTTTTTATTTTTGAGTTTTTTCGGTTTAAGTTCGATTCAGGTCGGATCGGGTCTGATTCTGATTTAGTTCGAGTCTGTGTTATTTCAGATCGGACCGGGCATCGAGTCGGGTTAATATCGGATCGGTTGATTTTTGGGTCGGGCCAATATCGGATCGGTTGACTTTTCGTATCGGGTCTATATCGGATCGGTTGACTTTCTAATCAAGTCAATACCGGATCGTTCGACTTTCAATTTGAGTTGATATATGAAAAATGATCTTTTAAAGGACAAAAAATAATATTAAACCATTAAACTATTACTAAAGGTAGTTGCTAATTAGTAATATATAATACAAAATGAGAATAAAACATACATATTTGAGGAAATTAAATTCAGGTTGATTTCTGTAAAACCTATATTTGATTTTGATATAACAAGGAACTATAAGGACCATTTTGTAAAAGGGATAAATTTTTAAATATTCAAAAGACTCACAAAATTGACAAGGATTCGAACTTAAAATAATTTCTAAGTCAAAACCTTAAACCCCAAATATTTTTTAAAGTATTTTGGTACTCAAAATAGCCAAATTGGCCTAGGAGTATCGATACGCATTTGACTGTATCGATACGGTCTTTAGCTATTGGAATTTCGTTTTATACTTGTTGGCTAAAGGGTACCAACACGCGTATAGCCGTATCGGTACGCCATTTAAACTGGGAACCAATTTAAGCTTTGAGTATCGGTACGACTTTATGCGTACCGGTACGGGGTGTTAAGATTTTCCAAATCTTTTGTAATAAATATTCGACTGTTGTCTTGTCAGCTTATTGTAACAATATCTTTGAAAATCAGTTAACACGTATTGATACCCTTATAGGCGTATCGATACGAATTTTTGTACACAACTTATTAGGATTCCGTGAGCAAGACTAGTACCGATACATTACGGATCGTACCAGCACGCCTTTGTAAAATTCACACTCCGTATCGATACTGCTTCCCACGTATCACTACCCATTTGTACAACAACTATTTTTTCTTATGACATGTACCGATTCGAGTCTTAGTGTACCCAGTGTTGGTAGACAACATTTATTGCGAGAAATACGCATCCCAACGGCTCTATTCAATATCTCAGCTACCCAAACGGTTAGAAGTCAATGAGAGGGTATAAAAGCAAGTCTCCAAAGTTTCATCAACAACCATTAATCAAGTCTAAAGCATTCAAGCACACATCCAACAATCTTTGAGCCTATTAGAGTCATTTCTTGTAACCTACTTGAGAGAGCTAAATTGTAATCCTTTTTATTCAAGTTTGGAGTTTGAGTGAACTTTGTATTGGACAAACATTCTACCTTTGAGAGGATTTTCATTTTGCTTTATTTGTATTCACTTTGTGAGGATTTCTTAAGACTTTAGGGTATAAGTTTTAAGGGAGTGTAAGGTTATCTCATTTAGCCTAAAAAATAAAGCAAATCCAGTGGATTTGATAAAATCCTTAGTGTGGATAGCTAAGGTAGTGGATGTAAACCTTGTTAGAAGGTTGAACCACTATAAATCGTGTGTCTCAATTCTTTTTACTTTCCTACTTGCTTCTACCAATTTTTTAATTTGCCAATTCACCCCCTCTTGGTCTTCCACCATTGATTGATCACCTTAACACTTTCGGTTCAGGATGATTTTCGGTTCGAGTTAATTTTTGGTTTTGGTTGCTTTTGGTTCGAGTTGTTTTCGGTTTCGGTTATTTTTTGGTTTCGGTTAATTTCGATTCGGGTTGATTTTCGGTTTAACTAAATTCGGGTTGATTTTGGTTCAGTTTGGTTTTAGTTCGAATTCAGGTCAAGTTTTGACCATTATGTTCGGATCTATATCGGGTCTCAGATCGGATAAATCAGTTCGGGTCTCGAATTTCAGGTCAAGTTTGTCATGTCTATTTACAATGTTATATTTATATATTTTAATTTTTCTATTTTTAGATTTAATTATCTTTACTAATTCAAAATTTAAGACTTAGTCCTATATTTTATTATTGCAAAATTAAGTTCAAGTACTATTTTTTATTTAGAAAATTTTGGCTCTCCCCTAACTTATGTTCAAATTCTACTATTTATTGTTGAGTTGGTAGCTATAAAAAATACAAAATAACTTTTATACTCCATTACATTTTTAATTTTATTAATTTGACCATTAATCTTTTTTAGTTTTAGCCAAGGTATCCACCGCCAATAACAGTGATTAATCCCCTCGCCGCTGGTGCTCTCACTAAGAGGTAAACGGCTAGCCATGAAATATACTTCATTCTCATTGGTAGGAATAGAACTCCTAACCTCATGGTTAAGGGATGAGGTGAGCAACCACCACACCATATCTCATGGTTAATTTGACCATTAATCTTTAAAAATAAATAAAAATATCATTAATTAAATAATACAAATTTTCAATCATCCATGTTTAAAGCGGTTTTAAGGGTGTGTATCTATGTAGCTCTATATCCCTATTACTTCTTTGTACTACCTTTTTTGGCGGCAACGAGATTGTTCGCCTGCGGTTCCAACTTCCATGGATTTCAACGGAGACACCGGTTATAAAACCGCTTATCTATGTAGCTTAAGGGGTAATGCCTGATGGTTTATAAATTGGTTTTAGGATTTGGTAGCACTAATTATATGAACTTGTATGTTATATATATAATGTATGTCCTAGAGTTAAATATAAAGATTTTGTTTCTATGTTCAAAATTTTGCTTTCTGGGTTTGATTGTATGCCAACTTCCATTGCTATGAAGAATCAGATCCTTCATTTTATAGAAACCAGACAGCTACATTTGAATGCTTGAGTTGGTTCCCAATGTCGGCTTCAGGCAAGCAAATCCTTTGTCTGCTAGGGCATGGTGAAAGCACTTGGAGCCAATCATTTCCACACTAATAAATGTCAGCTGAGTAGAAAATTCAACTACTTGACAATGTACACACAAAAAAAATGAATGAATAAATAAAGAAGATGATGATCAACGGTAGCAAGTTGATTGAATGCCTATTTGATAGCTGTTTCCCAATGGGAATTAATATTTTTGTTGTTTTGCTCCAAAGTTTTATTTAATATGTCGAGTGTGATTATATGTAATATTTGTTTATACTTTTTTTTAATTTTTTGACAAAGCACAGATTTTGCACACACCGTTATTTGAACACAGTCTTTTAAAATAAACATCATCTTCTTTCTACTAAAGCCACTTGTTCGGTTTTATTTTGCCCCAAAGTTGACTGACCAAAACTTAAATATTTGTTAGTGAATGAAAAGCTTAATCCAAAAATATTATTGAGCATTTGGTTCCGACTTCCGTAGATTTTTTAAGAATAATAACATTTTCTTTTCTATTATGACCATCCAAAAAATATTGTTTCATTAGAAAAAACAAGGGACGACATTTTTTTTGAATAAATTATATAACTAGGGAAAAATCCAATTAAATATTTCAGGGCATTGGGTTTTCGATAGTTGAACGGGCACTAAGTGGTAGGAGAAGAGTTACTAAGGTTTGGATAAAGATATGGAACTTGTCTATTTTTTTTTTTTGTAATATGTATATTCGTCTTATAGTCCATGTTCGGGATGCGAGATTGTTCCTCCCAACAATGTTGTTTCCAAGGTTCAAACTCGCATTTTTCCGTAAGAGTGTAATGTGCATTATCAATGCACTCAACACTTGTTGGTTAGAACTTTGTCTGTTTAATTAACTTTCTAGGCTTTTGCTTAGAATATATGCTTTGTTTTTTTACTTATGTAAATGATTATTTAAATAGCATTAAATTATACAATTAACCTAATAACTAAGTTAATTTAAATTAAATTTGATTAAAGAATTCTCTTCCATGATTTAAACACTCAGATTTAAAACTCACCATTTTTTTTTTTTTCTTTCATAATTTTGAGTACACTTTTTCTTGTTTAGATTCCCAATGACCAATTGATTTAATGTTTTATTTAATTTATTTTGTCTAATTAAAATGTCGTGGGAATTGTAAATTAGCTGTTTTAATGTGTTGAAAATTAGTTAATAATACGACAAAATATAAAACCATTGTCAACAAAATTAGGGTCAAAACCTTGATTTACTTTTGCCTCATAAATATTCCCACTTTGATTTCTTTTATTAGACATTGTTTGCCGACTTCAAACTTTGCCCCAGTCGCACCTAAACATGTTTCCTCTTTACCTTATTTTAATTTATTCAGGGACCATTTCAAAATTTATCGCTAAATTATATTGCACTCATCTCGTGTTTAATTCTTAAATGTTTAATTTATCATAAAATATGGTTTTTAATTTTTATTATTCAAATATTATGTATAAATATTACGACTCTCTTGTTCTAAATTAATCTTCAAACTTTTTAATATTTTAATTATATTCTTAAATTATGACATTCATTCTAAACTGGTTCTTAAACTTTTGAACGTTCAAATTTCATCGTCAAATTATCATTCATGTCGCATCATATTATTATATAATATACATCAGTGTTTACATGATGGCTAATAGTTTTTGTAGCGATTTTATTAATATGGATATGATTGGCATATACTGATAATTTGAGGATAAATTTGAAATGTTCAAAAGTTAGGAGACCAATTTAGAATGAGAGCCATAATTTGGGGATGAAATTGGAACGTTTAAAAGTTTGTAGACCAATTTTAGAATGACAATCATAGTTTGAGGATATGTGGTACAATTAACTCTATTTTTTTGTTTTGTTAAAAGACTCTAATCTTGCTTAAGAAACCTAATGTAGATGTCTCATGACACTAGACCAACTAGTTGTTGGTTATGAAGAATATTATATTAGGATTTATATCCAATATACTGGCGGTGAAAATTTTTAGTTTTTACAAGAGCCTTAGTTTTAGGGTTTAGAGACTCAATATGGGGTGTAGGGTTTAGGGGTTTATGTGTAGAGTTTAGAATTTAGGGACAATGGTTAAGATTTAGGGGTTAGGGTTAGGATTTAGATGTTAGGGTTTAGTTTTTAGGGTAATATGGTGAGGATTTAGGTTTTGACCTATAAACCCTAGATTCTATTCACAGTCATTAATTTCCAAACCCCTAAACATAAACCCCCAACCTATAAACTCTAAAACTAATGCGCTTGTGAAAAAAATTTCCACCGCCAGTGTATTAAATAATTATCCATATTATTATATACTAATTCTTAAAATCCTTGTCAACAAAACCTTAAAAAAAAAGCCAATGGAGCTTTGGAATCCTTGGGGGTTCATACCAATATATGAGGTTTCCCTGTAGTGATGTGGTAAAACGTGTTAACGGTAAAAAAAAAAAAACATTATTTTTTACAGCTGCAACCATCCCCACAGCTCGGCCGGATCTTTGATGAAATCTTAGGATTATAAGTCTTTTTTTAACCACTGTTTTTTAACCACTTTTTTCATCTCAGGATCAACCCAATTCAATTCAGGGATTGATGCATCAAATCTACACACTTATTTTTATTAAGTCGGTTAAATCTTATCTTGGTTAATATCATTATTTTTACAGTAATCGAAAGATCGTAAACTCAAATGTACTTAAGCACATAATATATCTTAATTTAAAGGTTTAAAGAAGGCTGATGGAATATTTGTTTTTGGTAAAACAATACATAAGCAATCTATATCAACGTGCTTGTAGCAACTTCCATTAGGATGATTCCTGCAGTTGTACTCTGTAGGTTATCGAACATCTTGTCGATATGATCTCCTCGACTTTGCACTGCCATCATATCAACTATCAAGGTAGAGTTTGTTGTGTGACAGTTTAAAAATCGATCAATATAAAATGTTACTAAAATGTATAATATTTTAGGTTCATCCGGGTAACATTTTAACATTTTATGTTGTAACCACCTAAAATGTTACCCACACAACTTAAATGTTATACATTTTGATAACATTTTCGGTTGCAACCTAAAATGTTATCCCACGTACAACCTAAAATTACGTTTGCTAATGGTATGTAATTGGTAAAAAAATATGTTTGTAACAACAATATCTGTAATTTATAAATTGAATTACATAAGAATCACTTAAGTCTATACATATAATGATATTATATGTATCAAGCATTGCCCGGAAAGGATAAAGAGGCAAATGCTTGGACCTCCAATCCAAGATAACATATCTACTATAGTGGAAAATATTATGCTTAAACCTAAGCACCACAAGTAAATTATATCCGGGATAAGAAGGCTTAGACAAAGTATCGTGTTTTCAGATGATTGTATAAGTGTGAGATGAGCGGAGGATTAGTGAGGGGTTTGATAAATATTGATGCTTTGTTTTGTCTCGTTCCTGGTTCTGGTAATAACAAAGGACAAATGATGGGGTGTGAGTGATTGATTTGGGTTGTTTTGTGTAGCCGTTAGTGGTCTCTATTGGGTAGTTTGGTAGATGTTTTTTTACTTAATGTTTCGTTCTTTTGCTATTTGGTGTGGTGTCTTTTCATCTTCATTTTATTATGGTGCACTCGTTTCCTCTATCATAGGCTTAGGGTTATTTTTAATGAGACACGTGATAATATATTTCTTGCACTACAAGAAAAAAATACTTTTAGTGATAGTGAAAATGGTCACTAAAAATATAAAATTTAGAAACTAAAATACATAGTGACAAAATTGTCAAGTCGTCACCCATCGTCACTAATAACTCCGTCACTATAATATAGTGATAGTTGTACCAAAATTGTCACAATTGTAAAAAAAAAATTGTGACCATCTTTTCGACACTAATAACTTTATCTTTCGTGATGATTTTTTTCGACATTGAGAATAAATGTTGTGATAAAAAAAATTGTTACAAATTTTATCTTTTGTGACAAAATATTTGACACTACAATCAATAAAACTTGTGATAAATTTGTTGGACACTAAAAATATTTTTTTGACCAACAATGTTGCCACAATAAGTATTTTGTTGTGACCAAATATTTGACACAATAATCATTAGCAATTGTGATAATTGTGTTTGTCACAGAAAAAATATTTTGTGACAACGAAAAAAAGTCACAATAACAACTTTTGTGAGGAAGTGTTCGACACTATAATCATTAACAATAGTGATAAATTAAATAGTCACATTAACTCTTTAAATTATGACCAATTTATTTGATACTAAAAAATAATATTGTGACAAAAAAACTCTTCATAATAACTATTTTTTGTGATGAATATATTGTCTCTAAATGTATTTTCAATATTTCTAGAAAAATTGTCACATATCTAATTTTATTAGAGATAAATGTCTCATCGTTGGTTATGTATGAGCTATTTAGATTTATCTCGTCACTAATCAATTAATATATTTTTTAAGTCTAAAAATTTTAAATTATTAAAAATATCATTCGTGAATAAAAATTGATTGCATAAAAGTGCTATCACTTCTTCATTTTTCTCAAAATGAATAGATAATTATAATATTTTAAAGTGAATAAGTAAACTAAATTGTAATTAATATTAAAAAAACAAAAAAAATAACATTGAAAATAAATTCTAAAAAAACTAAACAGTTCATAATATATATTTTTAATCTTAAGACATCGAAATATCTAAATAGCAGTCCAAGCCAAGTACTCCACACCAAATTGCACTCTTCAACATTTTTCTACAATAAGAGAAAGAATAAGTTAATTAGTATACAAAATTAATTATGTCATTTGAGATAAAACTAGTTAAAAACAAAATGCGTATAAACATGAAAAAAAATCAATCAAATCATCATTTTAAATAGTTATGAAAACACAATCAACTTATTTTTTTTTGAAAATAAAATAAAAATTCGAAATCATACATAATAGTAAAACACAAATAAATCAATAAATGATAATTTGTAAAACTAAAAAACAGAAAAAAAAAGAAAAATATCTTATGATAAATGACATCGTCAATTTCGTGAAAGAGACGAAAAAAATAAAAGTTTGAGAGAATGAAAGAAGTTAAAGTAGGTTAATTAAGAAAATTAAAATATATATCATGGAATAGTTGGTGGTGAAGTGGATGTTTATGGTGATTGTAGTGACAAGCAAGTGTTTAAAAAGACACAAAACACCTTTCAATTTTTACTTATTATTTTAAAATTATTTTTATACTACTTTTAGCCATTGTTGATGATAAGTAACTTACTAAGATAGAAAGTGGTATTTATTTTTTTAGTTTTTAATTATGTTTTCTTTAAACAATTTTACTATTGACAATCCTCTAAATTAGGACTCCGAAATTCAAATTACAATTTTTAATAATAATTTTGTATATAGTTTAATTACCTAAAAAAAGAAACAAAGAAAATTATTTGTCCCTAAAACATTTTTGTTAAGTTTATTTTTCATGTGTACGAGGTATAAGCTAGAATTTGTGGAAATGCATCTTAAAATAGGGCACCGAAATTTCGTGTTAAGCTAGAGGACCAAAATAAATTAAAAATGAAATGAGAGACATATATTCTGTATTGAAAGGGATTAAATTGTATTATAGAATTTTTAAAGGGGTTAAAAATTAAAAATATATATATAATTTTTAACATGGAGCACTATCTTAAAATATAATCAACTTCTCAAAATTGGTTATGAATTAAAAAAAATCAAAATTTAGTGTTTGATATGGATTTGGAGAATTCAAAATTTAGAGTTGATTATAGATTTGAATATTTTTCACAAACAATAATATTTAATATGATATGAAATATCTTGTAAATTGTCAGTAAATTATTGGTAGCTATGTAATATTTATTTTCTATATTTAATGATTATTGGTTACAACATGTCTACCAATTGCATGGCGAAGCAAGTGAAATAGTCAACAAACAATTACTTAATCTAGCTTGTGGACTCGATAAACGAGCTTTTTTGCTTCACAAGCTATCGTAATTTAATTATAATAAATTTACTTCTATTAATGATGATGCTTATGATTGAACATATACTATTTAAAGTTTATTTCTAAGATTTTTTTTTATATTTTGTTACTTTATTTATTAAATAAATTTTATAATTTAAGTATTTTATTCTATATTTTTATTATAATAAAATTAAATTTTGTACATTGTTATCATTCTTTATTAATATTTTGATGAGTTTAAAATAACTTTATTACTTATTAATATTTTTTTGTAAAAATATATATTATAATAAAATTAATTTTAATGGTCACAAAGCAAGTTTATATATGTAGAAATTTTAATAGTTACAAAAATAAGTATATTTGTGACAAAACCAATTTGACATTAATTAAAAATGTTTAATAGTGACAAAAAAGTTGTGAGAAAAAGTAAAAATTTAAGTGACAATTTAATTTTTTGACGCAACAATTTAAAACAATAGTGGCAACTTCGTATGGTGTCACTGTTATTGCATTCCCGCCAAAATACAAATTGGAGCCAATATGTGTACTTTATTAATGACGAAGTTTTTGTTACAAACAAAATCATGTCACAAATATTCATTGTAGTGACAATTTAATTATGAAAAGAAATGCAATGGTCACAACTATTATTATATCACCGCATATCAATATGTCACAATTACTTATATCAATAGTGGCATAAAATATTTTGTCACAAAAAACATAACATTTGTGACAGAATAACTCAAAGTCCCCGTAAAATTGTCAATAAAATACGCAAATGGTATAGTGAATTGTATGATTTCTACTATAATAAAAGCACTTGTTGATAAAAATTAGTTGCTAATTTGAACTTTAAATACTTTCTTTGAGCCATAATTTATCATAAAAATGATTTATGATGTGTTTAGGAGAAATTATTACATGGTCTCAGCTCACCACGCCATCTATGGTCCTATCCAATGAGATTCATTCATTTAATGACATGTAGGAAAAATGTGAAGATTTACCTTGGAAAAAAAAAGATGAAAAATTATTATTGGATGAGACCATGGATGACATGGTGAGTCAGACTCATCTAATAATTTTTCTGTGTTTAGACACCACAATATAACTGAATGAAAAATATAATCATTATTCTAATAATTACACGATTGTAAATGTATAATTATTAAGAATTCTAATTACCTTGACATGTTAAACCGGTACAATATATTTTCATCGTTATTCTCATGTCATGTTTAGTTATATAAATTGTAATAACACTCTTATATAAGTTTAATTTCCAAATAACATATTATTATAAAAATTAACTGTAAACTCTATACACATTTTATAAATATTTAAGTAATTATTCGATAATAAAATTACCAAAGTTAAAAACATGTGTTATAAATATATACATATATAAAATATAATATATTATAAAACCCTAATGTGTAGCAATAAAATTAATTAATTATAAGTTGATTTTGTAAGGAAAAATAAATAAATAAAAAATATATACAAACTGTAGACATATATAAATGAATAATAATGTGTTATATATATATATGTAAAGTTAATGTTATGAGGGAAAAAGAAGTGTACATACATGAAACTAGTGTTATTTGTTATACATATATAAATAAAATAATAATAATAATAATAATGTGTTACATATATATAGATAGATATAAAGTTAATGTTATGAGGGGAAAAGAAGTGTACATACATGAAACTAGTGTTATTCGTTATAATAATAATAATAATAATATATCCTTAAAAAATTTAATATTGTAATTACACAAGTAATTACATCAATTTTCATTGCTCGTTTTAAGAATTAAAGAGTATAATTGTAGGCTTCCGATTATATTCAAATTATTGAAACTAATAAATTATAATATTTTTTTGAACAATATGTCGGCTGAATTTTATTAGAAAGTAAAATAAAAAAACAGGCCAAGAAGAAACAAAATTGTAGCAGAAAAATAATAACACAATAAAACATAAATTGAAAAAACTAGAAAACTAAACATCAGAGCAGCAAAACACCTCAAGTGGGCTGCAAAACAATGATAAAGATAAAACACTGGAGAAATCAAAAGCAGAGAACAAGACTTCTTATCTCTATTCACCTACACGGTTCAGGCTTGAAGTAAGAGTGTTGTGCAAAACCAGCAATATTGGGGGCTGTTTCGTAAACCAGATTTGACTACATTGGCAAACGAACTACAAAAGATGATAAATCTACTGAAGACCAACAACAACCCGCGAATCAGAGCCAATACATCATGAAAAGCGTATCGACAAACGCAGATCTACCATAATGGTAGACGCTAACGTGCCATAAGACAGAAGCGTGCCATAAGACAGAGGAAAAATGTGTCACAAGACAGAGGAAAAAGCGTGCTACAAGGCAGATAAAAACTAAAAAACACCAAAATATAAAAAAAAAACAAGAACTTAAAATAAAAAAAGAGAGAAAAAGACTACCGACGGTGATGACTATTACTAAAATTGACGCCACCGCTGATTGATCAAAAACTAAAAAAAAGTTGGATTAAAATTGGAGAGCGGCGCTTAAGATTTCTTTCGTTAGTTTTTTTTTCTTCATAATTTAATGTTATTAAATTGACACTACTTGATCAACTAATAAATTACAATAATTGTACAAACGTTTTACAATGTAATTACATTTAAACCTAATTACATACCAATTTTCAAGCATATCTTAATTTTTCCAGCTTCCTATCATGGAATAGCTTATTTTTGGAAAAGAAATTGTATATTATTCTGTGGTTAAAGTGCCCAATGATACATCTCTCTCAGGATAATAATATGTACATAGAAATGAAAAAGAAAAGAAAAAACAATATGGAAGTGGGTGTGCATGTGTCACATTTAGAAGTTATTTTCAGCCTATTTATGTGTAGTTATTTCTTTCAACTAAAACCAATGTCAGGTTCCAAGTTGCTATCAATCAACTTTTAATCTTCTTTTTTTTTTCCTACACAATTTAATCTGAAATAAGTCCATGCACCATGAAATAGTCATTAACTGTTATTTTATAAGTGTTTTACTATTTTAATCAAAAAGTTATTAAGTACACATGTTGATTATATAATCTTTCTAGTTTACAGGTTAAGGATTTATTTTAGGGTTTATATTTCATGAGTTTAGTCTGTAAGATTTAGAGATCAAGAGTTATAATAAGAATTTAGAGCTTAGGATTTAGTGTTAGAGATTTAGACAGGGCGATACCCAAGAGGGACCGATGGGGCCATGACCCCCAAAATTTTTAAATTTGAAAAAAAAAAGTTGGAGTAATTGTAAAATTATATTTTAGTCCCTAAAAATACATAATTTATATTGTTAGCTCCCCATAAATTTAGAAAGTTTTAAATGACTCCTCAATAAATAATATTGAGTTTCGCTACTAGATTTAAATTTTATTTTTTAAAATGTAAATATGTAAGCTTGTATCAAAAATTTTACACAAGCCTACACATTTATTCTTTAAAACTAAAATCTAAATCACTAACCTTGAACCTAAACCCTAAATTCTTTTATAACTATTAAACTCTAAACACTACGCACTAAACCCGTAAACTATAAACCATAAACTAAATCTCTAACCTCTAGAGTGAAAAGGATTATGTAATCTTACCCAACATGTGTATTAAAATTTTTATATAGATAGTATAAATCTAAGGGTTTTGCTATACACAGCCCTGGTGGCTGCATATAAGAACAAACAAGATTTCTATCATCAATGTTTATTTTACTTTTCAATGAAATCTACTAAAATTAAATTAATTACATTCCTAAAAGTTGTACTTCATTAATTTAGGGTGTTTAATGTAACTAATACTCGCCTAAAATAGTTTAGGGTTTAGATGGTTATAGGGGTTAGATTTTAGTGTGTAGGGCTTATGATTTTTGTGGTTTAGGGGTTTAGGTTTTTAGGGTTCAAGATTTAGGTTTTTGTGGCTTTAGGCTCTAGGGATTCTATTTAAGGTTTATATTCAGGGTTTATAGTTTTTGAGATGGGTTTTAGGGTTTATGGTTTAGTGTTTAGTGTTTATGGTTTATGTTATATAATTTAGGATTTAGGGTTTATTGTTTATGGTATATAGTTTAGAGTTTAGGGTTTAGGAGGTATTCAAATGTTATAAATTTGATGTTTGTTTTTAGGATAATTAATGGAATAATATTTTTTGCTGAGTATTAATTATACCTATAATTAATTATATGTTAATAGATTCCATTAAAAAAAGAAATAAGCTTTAATTATAGAAATCTAGTAGGTTTTAATTATAGCCCTCATGTGTATAGCAAAACCTTAAATGGGTTTAATATGATCTATTTGGGGGGGTAAATTTGAATTCATTCTTGAACAATAACAAATTGTCACGATTACACTATAGTTCACTGTACAATATAATCACCATGCAAAATTCTAAACATGGCAAACTTGAATATGCCTATATAACTAAACGACCCGTTTATCACCTCTATAAAATTCGAACCAAACGACCCGTTTACTACCTCTACAAAATCCCTATATAACCAATCAAATAATAATAATAATAATAATAATAATAATAATAATAACTGAATATGCCTATAAATTTAAATCCCAGGCTATACATAGTTTCCTGCTGGCAAAATCATTGTCGTTGATATTTATACTATTCAATTTCATCTTCACGACATTTTTTTTATGTACTTTCACATTATCAACCACACTAGTCGTAGCGACTTAAAACTGTGACTTGGTTATCAATTTCTATCTAGTTAAGTTACTCTAGTACAAGGGAGGGTCAAAAAATTTAATCTGGGGCGTTTTAATTTAAAATTTAGAGTTAAGATTTAAAATTTAATTTTTATAATATTTTTTAATATTTAGACATGGAAAAGGGTAGAAAATTTTTGTCCTATGAGACATGCATAACATTGCTTTTATTTGTTTATTTATTGTTTTTATCTCTAAACGTTATCTTTATGAAAAATCGGTTTTATTTTATTATTTTACTATTATATGGTTAAACCCATTTCTATAATAGATAAATTAATTTAAATCACTTCCTACGATACAAAGATTATAGGGACCTGACAGATATTTTCCCCTCAGTCCATTCACCATGAAGAAACAGACATAACAAGTTCAACGTTCAACATGTCAAAGCGTGACGTGTCAGCACATGAAGCGATCATTTCCTTCTAATTGCAGCCCTCCAATCATCAACAACCCCAAATTTCATATTTTCTCCCAAAAGCTAAAATCAAAGTATTGACACAACATTTGCAGGCAAACTCCTTATCTGAATGAATCTCAGCAGCATCTAAAAACTTTCAGGAATCTGAAACAGAACTAAAAAAAGGGTAAGCTTTACTCGTCTCTTATCCACTTTCCAACTCTTTTAGTTTATGATTTTCCCGACATTCTACCTTTCTAATCTTTCATTTAGTAATCAGTTGTCTTGTTTTGTTGTTGTCTTGTTCAAGTAAGCTTGGGTTTTTCTTTTCATTTGACGATCGAATCTTTGTTTTGTAAGTCTTATGTTCTGTGCTAACAGTTTGACTTTGTGGTTGCTACAACATGTGGATTTTATGGTTGTAGACTAGATTATATGTGAATTTTAAGGTATTTAAAAAGGTTAAGATTTTCATTGTTTTGGGTTTTCTTACATCTTTTCTGGGTATGAAAAGTGACTTGAAATTGGTCAAATTGTGCTGAAATTCATTGTCTTGACCATTGATCATGGGTTTGTTCTTGGTTTTTTTAAAAACTCTCATATACCCAATTTCTACCTGTTTCTTTTGTTTTTTTTTCGGGTTTGAACTGTTAAGAAACCAAAAACTGTTCATGAAGGGTTAGCAGACGTGTAAGCATTGTTCTTAAGAAAATATTGGCAGTGATTTTATGTTAAAAACATGTTTGTTACAGCCAGTGAGTTTGCCATTGATGAAATGGGGTATGCCATGAGTAGGCTGGATATAGAGTCCGATTTGTTCGATGGTGGTAATGCCACAAATGAAGCTGGTAGCAGTAATAGGCTCAACAGACCATTGCGTAAAGGAGATGATGAGATTGTGCAGCTTACAAACCTCAGATCAGGACCTCCCGATCGACTGCGTCGACTCGTGCCTGGAAAGCAGCAATTGCCTGTTTCACCAGTTAGGATGTTGGCAGGTCGAGAAGGAAACTATTCAGGAAGGGGGAGATTCTCATCCGCAGAGCGTTGTCACATGCTTAGCAGGTATTTGCCTGTAAATGGTCCTTGGCTTGTGGACCAAACAACCAGCCGGGCCTATGTTTCTCAATTTTCGGCCGATGGTTCTCTGTTTGTTGCGGGGTTTCAGGTATTTCTTCATTGCCTTATCTGAGTGAGATTGATTTGATTGGATTATACATAGTAATAGATTTGATTTAGTTTGATTGCGAATGTTTGATTTCAGGGAAGCAATATTAGAATATACGACGTAGACAGAGGCTGGAAAGTTCGGAAGAATATTCTTGCGAAGAGTTTGCGTTGGACAGTTACCGACACATCCCTTTCTCCAGATCAGCGCCATCTTGTGAGTTCGTACTAGAAATGGTTAATTTCAATTGAGTTTCTTATTATTTTCCACAAAATTTCTGATGCTAAGGGAATATATTGCTGGAATAAGCTCTCTCTATCTAATTTTAATATGTCTAAGTGTCTTTCTTCCCGTGAACTAGAACTTTCCGAAAACTATTATATTGGACATTTCTTCTTCAGGGAACATTGTGGCTAAGATAGTGCATTTCATGCACCGAATCAATAAAAAGCATTCCACTTTGCATTGTTGTTTTCTTAAGCTTTTTAGTATTCTACTAGCACTTCAGCTTGTGTTAAGTAGTAGCAGATAACTTGTGCAGAAGAAAGCAAGAAGCATCCACTGTCTACACAGAGTTTGTAGTCTACGTAATAGATTTATCTGCACATCTGTATATGCAGCTGTGCCTGCTTTGTCCAGTTATCTGTCGGCTTTCACGTTCAAGTTTCCTTGTAATCGATTTATTACCAATAACTAGTTGACGATCTGTGTTAATCTGACTTCTCGATTTTTTGTCTTTGCTTACCTAAAGCCAACCTACAATTCTACAAAGTGCAAATAATGGGGAAGATTAAAAAGCCAAGGAATTAAGATGGAAAAAGACTCTTAAATTGAAAAGCAACCATCATTATTCGAGAAAATAATTTTTTAATGATTTATAAGATATGAAATTAAGGCATTAACTTGGACTAGTTTCTTTCCAACTCTAAATACAGAATGAATGATGTAATACATGTCGATTTTTCATTTTCTTATCACACTATTGATTCTTTTATTACAATCAACATCGTTTGCATCTGGTAAGTCAAAGTTTTGTTTCTAAATGGCCTTTAAATGTTTTTTTTTGCAGAAATCTTAATCAAATTTATATCCCTTTATTTCAGGTTTATACCAGCATGTCACCTATAGTCCATATTGTTAATGTCGGGTCTGCTACGACAGAATCCCTTGCAAATGTCACGGTAACCTGCTTTCCTTTTTAATCACTGTTATTAGGATGGCTATTAGTTTACTGGTTTCACATATAAGACTCTCATGTCGGATCACGACTATTACATACATACATACACACGCATGCCCACGTATTTAGGTGAACAACATGAAATATTCTGGTTGTGGATGTCTAGTATATTCATCCTAGCATTATTCTTCCCAACAACCGTTTTGCTCACACTTTTGGACTTCTAATGTTTATCAGGAGATCCATGAAGGATTGGACTTTATTTCTCAGGACTATAGAGGGTATTCTTTTGGAATATTCTCTGTGAAATTTTCAACCGATGGACGAGAACTTGTAGCTGGAAGCAGTGACGACTCAATATATGTTTATGACCTTGAAGCAAACAAGCTTTCCCTTCGAATCGTGGCACACGCTGTGGGTTCTTTGCTTGTTTATTCTCAATAGGATAAGCTTGTCTTTTTATAATTATTTTATTGCTTGGTATTGTTGATTTATTCCAAATATAAGTTTAGCCCTGTCAATCCCTATTAAGTGGTTATGTCTCACTACTTTTAAAATCTTTGCTATAATTGGAGTCTTACTTGAATGTGTGAACTAATAATAAAATGTGTGGAAATAGAACATTTGGCTTCCTCGAGAACAATATTTAATGGAGGACGGATACTTGTTGTCTTGTATTAGTTGCCTCTGCTGACTTGTGGTTGTATCTAGTTTCAGGGGACCTAAAGTCGGTTCGTGTTTCATCTTGCAGGCTGATGTTAACACAGTAACCTTTGCCGATGAAAGTGGTAATTTGATATATTCCGGGAGTGACGATAACCTCTGCAAGGTAAATTCAAGTCAAAGAAAGCCTGAACACGTTACTGTAAAGCGTGGGATGTAGATATGCTGTATTTTCGCATTTGATTAAGTAAAGAATGGAATTATTTTGATTTTGTTAGGTGTGGGATAGACGTTGCTTTATTGCAAAAGATAAGCCAGCAGGAGTCTTGATGGGACATCTAGAAGGTATTACTTTTCTCGACAGTCGTGGAGATGGTCGTTATTTCATATCAAATGGTAAAGATCAGACTATAAAGCTTTGGGATATCAGAAAAATGTCCTCCAATACCTCTTGGTATGCGTTTTTCGGCTTCTCATGTGCATACTTTTGATATTCTCTGCATGCATATGCCATGCGTGCATGCTATTTAACAGAACTTTATTTATTTATCGATTTGAATTTCGGCGATAGTTTGAAGCTAAAGTGAAAAGACATTATTGCAGCAATTTAGGGTTTAGGAGTTATGAATGGGATTACAGATGGATGGACTACCCACCACAGGCCAGAGATTTGAAACACCCGTGTGACCAATCTGTTGCTACTTATAAGGGTCACTCAGTCTTGCGTACTCTTATTCGCTGTTACTTTTCCCCGGAATACAGGTGAGTACACTTATTCGCTCTTTGCACGATATATTAGTCAAATTAACAAGATATTTTCCTTCATCTAACTCTGGCTTTGTGTTAAAGTATTTATTAACATGTCATCGATTTCTCGAATGTTTTGTTTCAGCACTGGCCAAAAGTACATTTACACCGGATCTCATGATTCTCGGGTTTATATTTATGATGTGGTAAGGTTGCCTTTTCCTGTACATTACCGTGATGCTCTTTATTGGATTCAATTTGTTACTCGAGTTTTGCACTTATCGACTGTAGTTGCAATGTTCGTTAATTTGAATTACAAAAAAAAGTGTTGTGTATATTACAAAAATGTCTAATTCCATCCAATAAAAATGCCATCAGTGAGTGGTTATGCTGACAAAATGAATGTAAATTAGACAGCAGCGTAATGTGCTATGCAACGAAATTCTGTTTCATCAAGGGTAATAACACGGTTATATCATACAGGTGACCGGAGCCCAAGTTGCTGTACTGAAGCACCATACATCACCGGTAAGAGACTGTAGTTGGCACCCGAGCTACCCTATGCTGGTCAGCTCTTCTTGGGACGGAGACATAGTTAAGTGGGAATTCCGTGGTGAAGGAGAAGGACCGGCCTCTACGAACAATAAGAGAGTCCAGAGGCAATATTACTATTGAAGACAATCCATAACATCTGTAAGCTACAATCATACTACATGCACAATATTTTTCATTATTATTGAATAAGGTGTAATTGTTTAACGACATGAGTCCATGTATGAAAAAAATAATAATTTAGCTGTACATAAATAAACAATACAACTCTTTGTGCAAGTTTGTTCGCGTGCCTCATCCGAACCGTGTATTTCTTTCTTGATTCTGCATGAATTATGATATCCATGCCCATACATATATGAGTTTGGACTAAGTTAATGAATGCAGAGAGCTGGTTCTGCAATGTGGAGACAAGCATAATTACCACATAGATTCGATCGGAGTTAACTGAGATGATGACGACAGGCTTGTGTTTTATAGAATTGTTGTCGACTACACTCGAATGAGTCCGAGTAAAAGGATAGAACAAAGGCAAAAGATGGAACCGTAATGTAATGCTAGCTGTTTTGATTTGTTGGTTCATGGTGTAAGGCTGTATGCATCGCAATTTCTTGAGGAAACAAACGATGGGTGGTGGGGCTTAAATTCTCTGCATGCTAACTTTGCAAAGAAACGGCCAAATCTCAGTGCTTCCCCCACTAATGTCAATTCCTTCCACCTTCTAGCCCATTCAAGTTTGGTTCATTCACATTTAATATAAAAATTATTCCATTCACTGTCGGCAAATAACAAGTCGGATTAGGAATTTTTTACGTAATCATTATATATCACGTCCATTCAAATCATGCATGTAAACGTCACGTGTTGAGTTGAGTTGAATTGAGTTGTAAAGAATTCGATGTTCTTTAAATAAAATTTCAGAGACTTGAGTCAAGTTATCCCTATTTTAAGTATTATCCCTTATTTTTTTCCCTGTGATTGAAACATGAAAATCAGTAGGAGACCCTAAAATGATGAGGGGACATGTAAGACTTAAGGGCCCCTACTTAGGCAGATTGAGGGGACAGGTAAGTTTTTTAAGCAAGATCGAGGTTTAAATCGTTATATGTGAATTAAGTTAGTTTTCGGTTGGGAAGGGATGTGTAGTCCTTAACTATGTGACAAATAAATAGATTAAATTTTGAGTTTGAGTAGCTAATATTGGTATACTCCATGTGCCTAGAAACTATAATATTAATATAAATGTTAACTCCACTCTGAACCACCAAACCTAATATTAGATGTTTTCTTTTCCATGTGTAAGAAATGGTTTAGATTTTGTTTTGCTGGTTCTCATTATGAAGAGAACAACTGTACAAGTAGCCTATTAGGATTTGAGACCACTTCTATTTCTAGATTAATAATTGCCAAGTTTGTTCAAGGATTTAAATTCTACCCCGACTTGTTTATGTTGTTACATCGTTCGAATTTTGACATTGGTATTAGAATGTAATTATCTCTCAACTTAATAAAAAATGATTAATATGTGATACACTGCTAGTTTAAAAAAAAAGTTTACACAAGCATATATATTTTCAAGCCTAAATCTAAAATCTAAAATTCTAACCTTAAACCCTAAAAATCTAACCACAAACCATGTAAATCTTAAATTCTAAACTCTTTAACCTAAACCCCTAACATCTAAACCCTAAACCTCTAAATAACCCCGCTTGTGGAAACTTCGTTTTCCACCGCCAATGTATAGGTTAATAATCCATAAAAAACTGCAAAAGAGTTTTGTCAATTAAGAGTTTAATCCAACTCGATTTAGATATAATTAAAATTCACATAACTGGTGAATACAAAAAGTAGAACTGCATATACAAGTTTACTGGGGTAGCTAATAGGGCTGAATATTTAATCGAGTAGAGTCAAAAAAATTTAAGTTAGTCGAATTGAAAAGTTCTATTTTACAACTCAAACTTTATTTGAAATCTTTTCGTGTCGAGTTGTTCAAATTTATGCTCAAATTTTAATTGTAAACATTTATAATGTTATTATATTAATTAATTCTAATTTAAACAATTTTCTATGATCATATATAATACACATATATTTATTCACATTTTTATACGTGAACGTTATCCCACTTACTATTAAAAATTTCGAATTATTGAAATATCCATTTTATAACTCAAACTTTATTTAAAGTTTTTTTAAATCGAGTCAAATTTTACCTGCCTAAATCCTAATAGCTAGGCTGGCCCCAACTCCCATTGCCAATGCCAATGATGGTATGTATTTCATCTACGTTTGGGTATGATTGTTGTGTTTTCTTTTTCGCCAAGCTCGTGCAAATGTAAAGCTGCAATAACCTCATCAACCCATTCGGTTACTTCTATCATTTTCTACTCCAATCACCTCCTTTACATACATACATAGACGGAGGTATTAAACTCTTGGGAGGGGCTGCTGCTCTCAACTGAGAAATTTCTTTTACCCTTTAGTTTTTTATATTTTTTTCAAAAAAATGATATAATTGTAAATTTACCCCACACACCTTTTAAAATTTATATTTTGCTCTTCTCACACCTAAATTCTGGCTCCGTCGCGTACATACATTCATGCATATGTATTTCATCAAACAAATCCATTGAACAATGTAATTTAATTTAATTTAATTTAATATAATATGATTTTATAAACAACAATGGAAAATTACCAAATTCTAATGTATTAACAAGAATAAACTTCCCATTATTTTCACCCTTTCGTTTTACCCACAAGATATCAACCGCGTAAATAATAAAAATAATTTGCATCCTAATAATCCCATTTCCCCGAAACTGCTCTCGGCAAGATCGTTGAAATTACCAATCCTATCCTTTCCATTCGTTGCACTGGGCAGTAGGCCTAATCTTCTCTTTACCCGCCTTCAATGGGCACGCCGTCTGAACGGGCGGCACCATGCAATTATACTGTAAACATATCGAACACCTCAGAGGTATATCCGCCGTCGGATTAATCTCGATTCCGGTCAAATAGTTATGCTGCAGATAAAGTATTCGTATGCTGGCCGATAACAACCGATCCACGAAGCTGGCCGGGACCTTACCGCTGAACTGGTTGTCGTTCAAGTAAAGATTCTGTACGGTCGAGAACATCGGTGATATGTGACCCGACAATCTGTTGTGGCTGAGATCGACGGTCGGGATCGTTACTTGATAGGCGGGTTGGACTGGACCGGAGAACAAGTTCCTTTCCAGCTGAAGGTTGGTGATTGTAAACGAGAACAAACGGCCCGGGATGGGACCTGTCAATTGGTTCAAGCTTAAGTCTAGGTAGTTTAACTTGTTGAGCCGGGATAGAAGCTTGTCTACCGGTCCGGTCAGATGGTTCCAGGAGAGTGAGAGGGACTGAAGGGAAGCAGGGAGGGAGTTCGGAGCGAGCGAGCCGGAGAGAGCATTGTGTTTGAGGTCCAGCCGGGTTAGGACTTGGGAATGAAACGGTGGAACTGAACCGGAGAGATGGTTGTGGCAAAGAATAACGTTGGTGAGCTCCGGCAATGTTCCGATGGATCCAGGGATTCCACCGGCGAGCTGATTGTAACTGAGATCAAGAGTTTTAAGCCTCCTCAGTTCTCCCAGAGTCGCCGGAATATTCCCGGAGATGAAATTCCTACTGATCGCAAGAAAACGTAGGCCCTTCAATTGCGAGATTGACACCGGCAACAACCCATAGATCCGACCCGGAACAATGGATAACTCGACGAGAGCAGATAGTTTCCCAATGGCAGAATCTATCCTCCCGGTTAAACCAGGCGAACCCGCCCGGGGATCACCGAGATTAAGAGCCACTACTCTATCAGATTCACAGTAAACGCCGGCGAAGTTACAAGGATCGGAAGTAAAATCCCAGGAAGCCAAGAAATTAGAGCCGGGCAAATCATGTAGCGACTTTCTAATGGACTGTAAAGCCAGATAATCAACCGGGTCTAATATCGCAAGACCCAAGAATCCACATTGAAACAGAGCAACCAAAAACAGAGCATAAGAACCCACATTCATTCCCCCCTTTTTAGCCATTGAATCAATTAACCAAAGAAGAAGCCGAGTTTCCCAGTAAAGCAGAAATGTTGGGTATTGAAAAAGGGTGTTATATAAGAACAAAAAGGTAAGGCTTTTGAGTTGGCAAATGAAGCTTTTTTGTGAGAGAAGACTACCGATTTCTCGTGGGGATAGAAATTACAAACGTGAAAGCCTTTAATGGCGCGAAACTATCAGCATCAAAGATTATATATATACGTAATGAAGAAAACACAGAGACTGGGTTGAAGAGGAAGCAATGGCGGATGATATTGGGTTTTTTTATAATGGCTTCTCGGAGAAGATGAATAGAGCAGCGTTGGCGGCGGACTTTCTAGTAAATGTAATGTTTTTTTATTAGTTTTTTTCCTTTTTTTATTATTGTAATATTGTTAATGTTTTCTTTTACTGTTCTTGGTTTTGTTGCTTTATTAATTCTGGGTTCGGGGGTTAAACGGTTGTCCAAACCTACATGGAAGGGTAAGGTTAGGTTCGGGAGACAGGTCAGCAGGTAGGGGCGGTGGGTGAACCAGGCCCATAATATAATTTTCCCAGGCAGAGATCACGTGACTAATGCGGTGGACTGGACACATGGTGGCAATATTCAGCTAGGATATGACATGTCATCAATAAATCCGTATACTTTCATCAAATGTAATTAAATTCATGGAAAGCTAGAAACGCAGTATGGTTTGAGTGTGAAGTAAAATAACAGTAAAAAAAAAGTACTAAAATGGAATTGAAGAATTATTCGATGCATATGTATATATATATATATATATATATATATATTTTTTTTTATTTTAGGATTTTATTTAAAATTTAGAGTGTAAAAATTTAGTTTGTAGGTTTAAAATTTAAGGTTTATAGTTAAAATTTAAGGATTTAAATTTAAATTTTAAAATTAAGAATTTAAAGTTTTTCTAACATTTCGATTATATATTAACATTTTAATAATATTTCGAAACTTGTCATAAAACCACAAATCAAATTTCGAAACTTGTTTAAGAACTTATCAAAAAACCACAAACTTAAGATGCTATACTTTTTTATAATATTTTAATTGTGCGGCAATATTTTAAGTTGAGTGTTTTCAAACATTTTGATTGTACCGTTTATTATACTTAAATTAAGACATTGTACCCTAAACTCGCCATGAATTGTCACTCAATTTAAGAGATCGAACAAAGAAGTAGAAAGCTATACTTGATATGGGTTTTTCTAGGTCCCAAATTGTGCTTCAAATGTTGCAATGGGGATGCGTGCATAGAAATGCAACGCACCAGAAAATTGTCCATTTTCCATCATCGAGTTATAAAGGTGAAAACAACACAAAAGGAACATCGGATTTGGATAGCATGCAGGCATAGGGTCAGCCTTCGCCAATCTTGCTGCAGTTGCAACCTTGGGCTCATTTCACATAACTCCCACATTAATTTTAGGTTAATGCATTAATCATTTAATGATGCCATGACAAAATTATATATAATTGTCTAGGAAGAGTTGAAGCCATTAATCCTACATCGAAGAAAAACAGAAATCTTGTGATATATAAGCAATGATATTGCACATTTTATCAGACATGTCATTAGGGAAGAGAATAATGATCATGTGACATATTCTGAGGATGACAAGAACAATATCCTTGTATCTGAATGTAATAAATGTCAGAACAACAGATTCGGACACAACATTAATTTTTGTCTTGGATTTTCAAGAAGCATGTCTGATGTCCCTCTGAGGCTCTGACCTTCTCTCTTTTTTTCAGACATGAATCCCCTTGGAAACCTTGTTTAGAGCTAAACGTATTGTCTTAAGAGTTCACACTGAAGTCAGTAGTGTGAACTGACCAAAGTGAGAATATCAATTATAAGACGGAGAGAGTGAAGAATTTATGAACACAAACTCATTTCATTTGATTTTCTTTTTTTTTTCCATCACCAGGCAAACAATATTGTTATACAGGTTGGGATTTAACAACTTCACACAATTTTCTGTACAGACAAACAAACTCGATATGATCGAGGCAAGGGTACTTGAACCCGAATCTAGTACCAGAACCGAGTTTTGATTCGAGTTTAAACCCCTTGTCTCCTAAGTCGAATACTCCATTGTTTAGGAAAAGAATGTACAAAAGAGGGGGGAAGATGATGCATGCTCTTACTACACTTTAACCATTGATCACAAACAATACAATCTTCATAGGTACCCACCCACCCCTCTTATTTACAGGGTGCAATGCATTTTGAACCGAAAAACATACCTTTGCCTGAGCTTTACAGTGGCATGAACGAATACCATGAGTGACGAATCCGGTTCAACCTGCCAAAAGAAACACAACCATGTAAAAGCCAAGTGAATATAGTTTCTGAAAAATGTGGAAAAAAATGACATGATTATCGATGAAACCCAAGTTTGTTTGGGGAATGCAACACCATAACTTCAGGTTTCTACCTTCTTCGGAGAACACAAACATGCCACCAAGCATTTCATCATTTCCCTTATCCTCTTCCGGTTTTTCCTTCCCACAGTGGTTGCTGCTGCTATCGACATCATCGTTGGCATGTACAGACAACTTGTCGCTTTCACTGTGCTGCAAGATATCATAGTGCCCTTCTTGGAAATGCCCAAAATCAGCCGGAGTCTGTTGTGCAGAAAATGATGACTCATCTGCCAGAATGTTTGCTGGTGCATCATAATGGTCTATATGCAACATTGAGGCACTACCAATACCAACAGCATTGAAAGACAGCGTTCCATCGGTCTTAGTTCTTAATGAAGGCAACTTGCTCTCTAAAGAGGAAAAACCGCTTGTCATGGAGTGACCAGTATTCTCCAAGTGCTGACATGGAATAGATTCGACAGTCAAAGACTCCTGATTCAGTACCAACAGCTCAATGAAGCCGTTCCCAACTTTTCCATGGCAAATTTCATTCAGACCCTGGTAAATGGGTGGATAAGGCTTCTCGCAGTTAATCTGATCAAAATCAAATAGATTATCCAGTCTCCTCGATGAACCTGACGGGAATTGCAATCATCAAATGACGTGATTTTATAACCAAGGGCATTTTGGTAGCAAAACGAAAACTGCTTTCAAGCAATCACATAGGCTTACCTCCAGAACTTTCAGTGGAGCTAAGCGACGCTGACTTTGAATGACAAATAATGATCTCTTGCGAGGCTTTATATTCACCTTGATGATGATCGGGAGACGAAGACGAAGGATACTTCCCAACAGCAAAACACCTAAATGGAACAACCAAGACAGGTACTTAGGATATTCTAAACACAACCATAGTAAACAAACATGCAATATCAACACATTTCAGGGACATTTTCCATGAATCATCAGCCAGAATAGAACATTTCACTTCGAATCATGATAACCAGAAACATCAAGCAAGTACATCAACATCAAATTCAGAATTCAAAATATTGCTAGAGCTGCAAAAAAACGAGAATGGAATGGGGATCACCTGTCATTCCAGCTTGATTTGATACGATGGAAACTATCAAAAACAGGTAATAACTCCTTGCTTTTGATTTCAAGTTCATGAACTGGGACCTGCTCAATTTCAAACTCACCACCTTTACAACTATTGGCTCTCGGAGAATCCATCATATAGAAAGAAATCTGTAATAATGAAAAAACTAAATCTCAAATGAGCTATTGCACGAATTATGAGCAGGAAAACTCTAAGAACACGAACTACCTTAGTCTTTTGCCATATTGGTATCCTCCAGGAGTTTGCTTGCACCTCCGCATTAGAAAGGTGCCAGTGGAAGTTATCATGGGGCTTCATCGTTAATGGTTTTGTATTCTTTTCTCCACTGACATTATCATTAATTTCCAGAGATTCAATGCTGAATTCCTCACTAACTGATTTACTATCAACACCTTCAGCAACATCTTGTCTCTCAACAGTAGCCTTAGAAATACATTCCTCTCTTTCTGGCCAATCTGACCTCCTACATACATCCCACCACTGAACAGGTTCAACTTTCACAGTCAAATCATCCTCTTGTACATGACCATATGAAGCTGTCTGAAATCTTAAATTATTAGCACCTAAATCTGCCCCAATTGACAGGAGAAGCTCATGTTGAACTACATGGCCTGATGGAGTGTAAACTAGAAGATGTTCCAAGGAAGTAGTTCTTTGGTCAACATGCTGAAGAGCGAGTGATATAGAATTATGAAAAACAGCAGCAACAGCACCAGATGGCACAAAAACCTTTCCTGATGCAGAATTTGTAGCATTGCTTACTGTACTAAGCCATCCAAAACTACTGTATTTTATCCTGCTGACAACAGAAAGGGCAACAGGCAGTGGGGGTGGGAAAGATTGTTGATTAGTGACACAAGACGAGGTAGACCACCATGGCAGGGATAAAACTGGAGAAAGGGAAGGCTCTTCACCCTGAGAACTAAGTCTTTGAAATCCCGTATCACCTCCAAAAGGGGATAAGACAAAAATATGGCAAGTCCCCTTGGATGAAACAATCGCAACCCACTGACTATAGTGACTAAAGCAAATATCTTGAATCATCTGTTAAATTAAACATAAAAAATGCAATAATATTAATATACAATCAACGTAGAAAATAAGATATATCTTGAAACTAAATTGTACGAACAGCTGATGTTATTCCACGATGTAGCTTGTAAAGATGCACATGAGAAGAGCTCCAGTCATGACTTTGAACACCTGATCCAGAGCGGACATGCGATGGCATAATCCTGAAGATGTTTATGTTATTTCCATATACTGATGCAGTTACCAGAAGGGTCCCACTAGGGTCAAAACTTAGTGCAGAGATTGGGCTTGTATGAGCTTTAAATTGAGATATAACATCTCGAGAAACAAAATCCTTTACCACAACCTACAAAATCGACCATTTGAAAATTAAGAAATGTCAGCAATTGGATACTCCAAAGCTCATCCGTAATCTAAAATATCCCCTCTTGCTAGAATATAGAGAAGACAGCACAGTCACAAATGCACCCCCTTGAATCTAATTATGGTACCATCAGTCATTTTGTCCTTCCCTTTCAACTTTGCCACTTTCATAGACAAAAGGAACATTAGGCTTAATTTGTTCCATCTGGAGAATTGGAAAAAGGAAAATGATCATCTCATTCTCTTTGCAGATTCCATAACTTTATTAAATAAAATTAAATTATATTTGTTCAGATATAATAATATTCTAAAATTGAAACGATATTACGTTGCTAGCCTTCTTATAAGTAGAAGCATCACAAAAAAATCCTATAGGAAAATAACCGAAACATTTAAATTAGTTCTGGAGTTGTTGGGAAGTATATCTCAATATAGTTATGCTGCAAACATCAATTATTCAGAAATGACATCCAAAAATAACAGGTTTAAACTCAGATTTTATAACACATATACTTCTATCCTGAAATATAGAGAAAAGAAAGATTTTATCAAAACAGAAATGCACTCTACACAAAAGCAGAAAACTAACCATTCCAGCATTGTCCATATCAGTTCCTGCCAGTCTTCCGACTTTCCAAACTGAATTTTGTGACACGGGAGAATTTGAACCGTCAGGAAGTAGCTCTTGATAACACTTGGATAAAGTCTTGTATCCCATATCGCCCAGGTTGATTAGCCCAGTTGCCAAATGCTTACTAGATTCCATTGCATAACGAGCAACCAAACTACTGCCACCTGGGGATGTTGATGGACTCGCACCAGGAGAAGGGGTAAGGTTTTGTGGGCTTAACCGGCCAGTGTTAGACAACAGTGGATTACTGGAAGCATATGCTAACCACCTTGGACCCACAGCCATCGGACCAAAGCCGACATTAACCCCAACAGCCCCTTGTCCTGCCAACTGGGGTACTGGATAGGTGAGGACACTAAACTTATTCTCGAGAGTGAGGGCATCAAAACAATATATCTGCAATCATAGAGGAAGAGTTGATTATGATATTTGCAGCACAAGAGCAAAGCAGAAAAGGGGAGTGTACAATCTTCATAAAATTGTATTGCTTACTGCCTTTGGACTGACAGATACTTGCAGCACCAGTTAAAGCAATACAATGAACTCAGAGAAGTTAGACTGAGATCACTGACAACCACAACTAGGGGTGTTCATGGTAGGTTAACCGTACCGTTTAGCTTAAACGGCTGTTTAACCGTTATAGCGGTTATTAACCGTAACCTAACCGTTAAGAAATGGTTAACTGTTAATTTTTTAAATGGTTAACCATTATAGTGGTTAACCATTAAGAAACGGTTCGGTTACAGGTTAACCTGTAACCTATTATAATTTTTTTTCAAATGTTCATTATTTCTTTTTAGAATTATAAATCTATCTCTCCCATAAATATTGTATTAAAATTTAAAAAAAAAAACTTAATTAGAGAGATTTTAAACACAAACTTCATACTTAGTTAAAAAAAAGTACCTATAGGTTAACCATTAACCATCTTTTTTAACGATTCGGTTAACCAAAACCGTTTATCGTTAACGGTTAGGTTAATTAAGCTATAAAATGAACCGGTAACTGTTTATTTTGCACACCCCTAACCACAACTAAAACAAGACTTAGAAAGAAAAGAGATATAAGTTAGGACAAAAACCTACGTTACCGATAAGTCTTTATCATAAAATAAAGCAGCAACAATGCCAAGTAATTTTAGAGTAAATTTTTTATACACAGGCTGTGTATTTATATTATAAAATCTAAATCCTAAATTGCTAACTCTAATCCTAAAAAACTAAACCTATACCCTAAATTCTAAACATTGACCTTAAATTCTGAACTCTAAAACCTAAACCCCTAAACTTTAAACCCTAAACTAAAATCCTAACCCCTAAAACTAAAAGGTTTTTTCCGTAATTTAATCTGCACTTTGAAACCCCCGACATGCAACATGACTTTTCAAATTTTTGCAAATGAATGTACCCTTTATATCAGCCAGCAGTTACCTGTGTTGCAAGACCTACAGCTACAATCCGGGAACTGCATCTAACCATGCAAACAGATGATCGAAATCTCAGCACATGCACGTAACAGTGAGACCGAAGAGAGTAAAATCGAACTGATGTAGGTGAGTTGACAGAGTTCCCTAACTGTGACTGGCAATCTCGGGCCATCCCAACCAAATGGCCAGCATTCTGACCCAAGCTTGAACTGTTGGTGTCATAACCAGCAACAACCAGTAACATAGGATGTGAAGCCCTGAATCCTTCTTGTCCATCAGAACTCAGAGGGCAAGGCTGCATCTGTAAGAATGAAACTGGACCATCACGCTTTGAAACTAGTTCACTGTAATTAGAGGCATCCTCCACATCAAAGACTTGAAACCCATTCTGGTAACCAAGTAAGAGGACATGCTTGAAGTGAGACGGACCAATTTCCAACCTGTCAAAGCCAGCCCATGTTACCTGTTCATGGAAAAAAAATATCAGAAACATGCCCAAACAAACATAGTTTTCAAAATAGGAAGAAGGGCATTAAGAAGCATTCTGTAACACCTCAAAAAATCCAACAGAATTATGAAACTGAATTAAAATTTACCAAATTTCTACCAAGTCAGGGAGAGCATGTCAAATAATATTTAGCAATGGTTTAAAGCTAAGCTGAATAAGCACCATTCCATGAGAAACCCATCACATTTCATGTCCAGTATGGTTAAAAGGATAAACAAAAAGTTCTTAATAATTATTCATGCTTCACAAAGCACAACTGTCCAGAGATGAAACATTGTGAAACAAAAATTCATGTGTGAATTCTACTATATCAGTTCTCCAATGTAAAATGTCATAACAATCCAAATTAATTTATATCACAAGGGAGTGCATGAGTGTCTGAACTCTTAACTTTAAGATTTTCCAAACTAACACCCCATGAAAGTCGCGCAGACAAAAAGCAGAGCATCAATATAATCAACAATGCTCTGAAGGATGATAAAGATAAAAGGTTTGAGTTAACATAGAGCCGATTAGCTTGAGTCCAATTCCAAATTGTTTAAAATTAGCATAGCCAAATTAGTGTTGTTAAGACATGCATCTAGGTACTGTGCTCACATAGTACCAGTGTTTTAGTTTTAGCATAGCCAAAATCATTAATTGCACCTTCAATATGATAGTGGAAAAAAGGACTCTGCCTAAATGTTTGAGTATTCAACAACAAACATATAATAGAACCATTAGAAAATCATGCATATTGTCCAACAAAAAAGGGAGAAATTATGCATGTTCTGTAAGATGGACAACTCTGTAGAGTTTATAAATTATATATCTTAGTTCATTTTAGATGCAAATACACATACTGCACCTTACTTTTTTGTGCCTTACACCTTGGGCAATATAATAGTTAAAGCGCCTAAAGTGCACCTTGCAGCTTAGACAACACTAAGCCAGATGATTCTCAACAAGTAATACCGAGTGGTGAGTGCAAATAAGCTTTAAATCACCATTAACTCTATACGGGGACGGACACATGATTTATTTTAGGAGAAGGAACTTTTATATTAAGTAAAACTACATGGGAATTTGAAAATGGCATGCTGTAAAATTAGATCATCAATATAAAATAAAGTTTTTTTTTAAATATATTAGAATTTGAATTTTTCAGAGGTCGGACTGCACCTAGCAACCCTTGGTCCATCCCCGACCCTATACATACACCGGACAACTCCACTATGTAAACCAAAAGTTTTTCAAGTACCGAGTAAACTAAAAACTCAAAAGATAAATAGAAAGAAACCAGACAAACAAATGTAAACAATCGATTCTGCAAAGGGAAGTGAAACCTGATCTTTATGATCTTCAGAAGAAGTGGAAATGGAAGCAGCGACGGAAGCACCAGCGGAGCGAACCGTAGAAGCGACGTTACTAGCATTCGTGGAAACAGTCTTCAAACAAGACGATATTATCCTCAACGAATTCGGCAGCAAGCCATTGTTCCTTCCTTTCCCTTTCCTCATCCTCCAACTATAAACACACTCCTACTCGTACTACAACCACTCTCAATCACCACCGCCACCAACTCTTCTCCTCCTCCTCCGCCACAGTCACCGTCACCACCAACACCAGCATCACAACAGCCTACCTCCGCCTTCACCACCGGCAAGTAGCATCTCCGATCGCCGACGATCGGATATAACATCCGATTCTCCTGATCGCCAAACAAAAATCCTCACAACAAATCAAAACAACTTAATCTCCCACGGCTTGCTTACGGTTTGACTCAAAAAAAGAAGCTTATTTCCTCTTTCCTCTATCCTCTCTTCTCTATTTATCCAATCAATTGCTTTTCACTAAAAAAATTATTTTGCTGTTTGATTTCTGCAAGTTTTGTCTTTGCATTGGGCTTGTTCGGATAAACGGCCTGCTCTCATCTAGTTTTAGGATATGTTGGGTTGGATACGAATGTTGTTAGTGTGTGTTCTAAAATGTTTTTTTTTTCACACAAAAAAAAAATTAAATGTGTTTTTTTTTCTTTAAAAATTAATCATCATATACTTCACCATTTTAGAATTTATTTTGTTTTTATTATAAAATTGAACCGTTAAAATTCAAACGAGGTATAATGGTGTAACCAAAACAACGTTGTTTTTAAGATACTAAATTTTAGTGGTGTATTGATTTATTTACTAAATTTTCAAATGATTTTATTTTAGTCACTGGACACTTTTATCGTCACTGTCGACCATTCGTCGCTTGTCATCGGTTGTTATTTGTAGCAAGATCGATACCAAAATATTCGCATTTCACTCTTCTTTTTCTCATTGGATTAGTTTTCCACGATACCACTCAAAATATTCGCATTTCACTCTTCTTTTTCTCCTTCTCTTATTAATTAATGAGATTACTTTTGAGGTATATTGTTCTTCTCAAAATAATGTTTCTCACCTTTTAAATTTCAATACAAACATCCCAAAGTGCTCAAAAGATGATGAATTTTTTGTTTAATTTCATTAATTTTGAGTGGATTTCGTGGAAATCAATTTGAGGAAAAGAAAAAAAAAGAAAGTAAATATTTTAATCTCGATATTATCATAAATGATGGACAAAAACAGTCGACGATTGACCAACAACAAAAATTAAAATATTTAGTGACAAAATCTATAACACCCCTAAAATTCAGGGCTTAAAACGCGACACGGTGTTTTATCTACGTTATCAAAGCAAAATAAAAGTTCATATTATATAATTGAAACGTTGTAAAGTTAAATGACAGAAATATATCATACCTAGAATTTTGTGATATCACTATTAATATATTAATATTAAACCTTTTATTTAATTTAATCATATTTTTTTTGTTGCTCTTTTGGTTTTAGAGTTTCGTCTCGATTAATTCAGATCGATTCACATTATTTTGATAGTTTTTGTCTCTCAGCAATTTTTTTGCACATACAAAACCTTGAACTCGATACTTGCTTAAACTATACAAAATTGCTTATCACTTGGACTAATCCTATTAATAAATTCAATGATAGTTAATACAAGGCATTAAATATAGGATTTGTACTTGATATACACAATCATAAGAGAAAAACTTCAATACACAGTTTGTGTAAATTTTAATTCACACATACCTTTTAGTTTTAGGGGTTAGGGGTTTAGTTTAGGGTTTAGAGTTTAGGGGTTTGGGTTGTAAGGTTTAGAATTTAAGGTTAGTGTTTAGAATTTAGAGTTTAGGGTTTAGGGTTTTAGGGTTTAATTTTGATTTATATTAGAAATAGGCAGGCTTGTGTAAAATTTATTTTACACAGCTTGTATATCAAATTTAAACCCTTATATTAAATATATAAATCGATATAATAGTTTTTTTAATATGCTCTTAACCCTTTAATAAGACGCACACACCATGCACACATAGTTAGTGACAGAACTTGGAGTAAAAGTTTAAGGGGGCCAACTTAAAATTTTAAAAATTTTGGAGATTTAAACGAAATTTTTTTAAAAATTGAGGGTTTAACTAAAATTTTTAATATTTTTGAGAGATTTAACAAAAAAATTTAAAATTTGAGAGGGGACTTAATTAAAAATATTCAAAATTTTGAAATTTAATATAAATTTTTAAAAATCTTGAGGGGCCAAATTAAAATTTTTAAAAATTTTAAGGGCAAAATTCAAATTTACCAAAATTTTGTGGGGGTCGTGCCCCCCACTAGTCCTTCAATGGTTCCGCCACTGCACATAATGCTTTAAATCTGGTTACATGAATAAAATACACCATCCTTTATTACTTTAATCACTTTGTCGTGAATAGGGGTGAGCGTTCGATCGAGTCGAGTAAAAAAATTTCGAGTTATTCGAGTTTCTATTCGAACTTATTTGTAATTATTTATAATGTTAGTACGAATTAATTCTAATTTTAAACGACTTTATATAACCATGTAAGATATATATATTCGTATTATTTTTCACATGTATAAATAAGAATTATAAAGTTATTTAATAAATCAAATATCATCTAAAATTATATAATATATATTTTAGCTCAATCGATAAATTTTATAGTACGGTTTGATTTCAATTTATATCACTTTTTCTAATCATATAAGATATGCATATATATATATATATATATATATATATCTTCATATTTTTTTCATATTTTGTAATATTTCTTCATATTTTTATATATCGGCATATATATATAATAAAAAATTAAAGGACTCATCTTGAACTTAAAAATAATTCCATTAATTACTAAAAATTTCGAGTTATTCGGGTTTCTATTTTACAACTCAAACTTTATTTGAAATTTTTTCGAGTCGAGTTTATGAAATTTCGAGTCGAGTCAAGTATTTTTGCCTCGAGTCGAATCGAGTTATTCGATTTTTTCGAGTCGAGTTTTGCTCACCCCTAACCGAATGATAAGTAATTGATAAGGATGATAAGGGCGGCCGGGTGGGTGGGTAGGCGGATAACGGTGGCTAGCGGAGTTACGTGCCGCCAGGGTTGGGTCAAAAATAAACAAACACGTGATAATTTAGCAGGCAGCCCCCATTGAAAAAAGAAAACTAATTACTAAAGTTTAAGACAGACCAATGATAAACTCTTATCTTAACTTGCTTTAAAATAAATAATTCAGAAATTAAAAAAAAAGGAGAAAAAGATATTGGCTCTTTCATGTATTTTTCCGGAAAAAAATGACTAAACCTTGGGGGATATTCTTTACTTTTGTCCCCCTCCCCTATGATTCTCTTATGTACATGTCTTCATTCTTCACTGTTGCCTCCTCGGAATTCTTCCCAAACCTGTTCGGTTCCTTTTTTAAATTCCTTGTCCTAATGTACGTGAAAACAACGTTTGAGCTTTATCTTATCGCATGCAACTTTATCCGACATTTTCTCACGTTCTTTAAGCTGTCCGGGTTGCCATTAAGGAGCTGTATAACCTGCATGACAGGTTAAGAATCAATGAACGTTACAATCTAACTCGTTGGACCGCGACGTCAGAGAGTAAATTAGAATTCATTTTGCAAAGTGCACATATATTGGCTCGGATTGTAACACAATATAGGCTGATTGAGAACTTCTCAACGTGCCTGACTCATTTGGGGGCTCCGTATCGGAGACTGATGTATTCACATCGATGCTGCCAAGAGGACGAGGTTCATTTGTCGAACACTGAAGTCTTCTCCGAGTGCAGGATCGATCAGTTCTCTAATGTCATTCTTCTTTAGCAAAGGTTTTGCCTACGGAAAAGGGATAGAAAGCTTAAACTAGATGTGCATACATAGGGGTCCTTGAGTAGGACGATGATGTGTTTCGAGTGGCGTACCCACAATACGAGGCTCTGCTGAGAGTAATCCAGAGCTCTGCGTCCAGTGACAAGTTCCAGCAACAGTACACCGAAGGCGAAAACATCGGTTTTCTCATCGACTATGCCGTGCATTAAGTACTCGGGAGCTAGGTAGCTGCAAAAGAAAGCAATAAAGGAAATAAGTTTAATTATAGAATCCCTAACTGATAACTGCAAAGGGTTGTAGTGTTGGGTACACTCACCCGAATGTGCCTTCGAACTTGGAAACGGTGTGGTGAGTCCATTGTTCCGTTAGCCATTTCGCAAGCCCGAAATCACAAATCTGTCACCAAATTTGTTAAAATCGAAGCGAAATGTTTACATTTCAGGGTTTTGTTTAAACTTTGAAGGGTACCTCAGGATCAAAGTCCTTTGTGAGCAAAATATTTGCAGCTTTGACATCTCTATGGATGATTCTCCTCTTACAACCCTCATGAAGATACATTAAACCTTCTGCTGTCCCGGGGGCAATCTTAAACCTAATACCCCATGTCAGTTTTTCGTTCGAACCTGTACGAAATCAATACATAAATGTGATTCACATTTAGATCGATTCGCTCGAAATGTTCATAATCAATCATTTGAAGAAACAATGAACTAAACTAACCATAAAGAAGAGAAGCTAAGCTTCCATTTGGGGACAACTCAAGGACAAGATGCATTCCACCTTCAACTCCATAGCCAATCAACTTAGCAGTATTGGGATGGTTCACATGAGCCATAATCCCAAGCTCGGACAAGAAATAGCCTATAATCTCATCGGTCTTGCCTTTCGTTAGCCTTTTAATTGCCACAAGCTGCCCATTTGATAATCTCCCTTTGTAAACTTCAGCATAACCACCCTATCCAACAAGATTATCTGTGCAAAATGCAAATCATTAAACCAAACATTGCCATTTCAAGCAGTAGAAAAGGAAGTAAATTACCAACCGGTGCCGAAGTTCTTTGTGGCGATTTGAAGCTCGGAAAGAGAGAAAACTTTCCTCGAAGACCTGTGATTAAATGAATCGCCGTCGGCGAGAAAATCCGGTGCGATGGCGACATTTTCTCGCATGCTACCACTCCTCAACGAGAGCCTAAATGACCCGAAAGACTGCAAATTGGCCAATGATTTCTTCGATTTAGTTCTAAACAATTGCGCCAGCCCTCGCCATCGGGAACCTCGTTTCGAATGACTGCTTTCAAATTCTTCACTCTTGAAGAAATCCTCGAGCACACCGGTGGGAGAACATGAATCAGCCTTCTTCTCCATTTTTAAAGCTCATTGAGAGGAACCAAAGCTAAATTCCATTTTGAGGAGCCATTGAAAAGAGACAAAACAGGGGAAAAGAAACAGAGTACTCTGTTTTTATTCTCCCCCAAGTCCCCAACTGTTTAACTTGCAAAATCGTTTCGGTTTCTCTGTAAATACAATCACAGGAAGATACGAATCACCTAAAACATACAGAAACCGGTAATAGAAATAAGTATATAATGAAAAAACCAATGGATTTTATGTCGAAAAGAAAGCAACCAAAGAAAGAGAAACTGATACAGAGAACATAAAAGACATGAAAAAGGGTGTCTGATAAAAAATCATGCAAAGTTCATCGATCTAAGCAACAGAGAAAGCAAAAAAAGAACGACAAGAAAGATGAGAAAACCCAGAAAACACGAGAAAATTGAAGAAGCAAAGGCAATGTGTGTACCGGTCGACGATAAGCCGAAATTCTTCAGAGATAGTCAGATATTTGTTATTGTTAGAGAAAGAACCAAACAACAGAAGAAAACAAATCGGGAGGACGAAGAAAGAAGTGGTGCACAGTTTAAGCTTTTTATCGTCGCTCCCTTCTCCTACAATATTGTTTTTAATGAGTTCTTCTTTATTAAAAAATAATATATATTCAGAAGTAAATAATACTTCAGCAGTTCAGCTTAAACAATTTATTTATTTATAGGGTAAAATACACAGATGGTCACCAAACATTTATAATGCTTTTATTTTGGTCACTAAACTTTTAAAATTTTTATTGGGTTACCCAATTTTTATTTCGATTTCATTTTGGTCTCTTCCGTTAAAAAAATTTGACGTGACAATTATTTTTTGCTTCTACCTCTTATTTGTTTTTTCTCCATAAACATAAGAACTTACAAAAGTATGACTTTTCATCTCCCAATTTTCTTCATTTATTATTCTTCTACCCTTAGATATTATTATGAACTTACAACAGTTTTATTTATTTTTTAGACGTGTATAATTGAACGAAAACAAAATCACACATGTAAAATTAAATCAAATTTTCATGTATAGAATTACAGTAACTAAAATGTATGCTAATTCAATAAATAAAATAAATTTCATGTAACGTATTATACATTTAGATAATAAATTTAAGGCATAAAGTCAAGAAATGCTCTCAATGTTTAATTGAATAGTCATTTAGGCTCTCTCTTTTCGGAGCAATTTAACTCTCAACGTTTTATTTTTGGTCAAAATGACCCTCTGCGAATGAAAATTGTCAGTCAACTGATGGTAAATAGCTTGAAATGACGTGACAAACATATATGGCAGTGCACGCTAACATGGCAGTATCATATAGGCAAATGTGTTGATTTGAAAAAACTTTATATCGGTCAAAAAATAATTTTATAAAATTATATAAAATATAAAATAATTTTTCTGCTGACTTATCATTATGTCAAGTCATTTCAGACTGTTTATCGCCAGTTTTCTAACAATTTTCATCCACAAAGGGGCTATTTTGACCCAAAATGAAACGTTAAGGGTTGAGTTACTCCAAAAAAGAATAGGGGCCAAAGTGAGTATTCAGTCAAATGTTAGGTATTTTTTGACTTTATATCTAAATTTAACTCCAAATTCCATCATAATAAACATAAAAAGAAAATAATCTCATTAATAAAATTTAAAAATTTAATTAATAATATGTTAAATAATTTATCAAGTGAAAAACCTAGAGGTGGCAAACGGGTTATTCGGTTCCGTTTTAGTTCGGGTCATTTCGGATTTGACTACATTCGTTTAAATTTGGTTCGGGTCTAGTTCAGTTTTAGTTCGGGTCTATGGTGATTTCGGTTCGGGACTTCGGGTTGGTTGACTTTTGGTTCGGTTATTTTTTGGGTCGGTTGATTTCGGGTCGGGTCAATATCAGGTTAATAGGAGATCGCTTAGTTTTAGTCAAGTTTCCATGCCGAGTTAGGTTTTTCCACCCTATATATGACTTTATATAGCATGTATATTTGACTTTTTGGTGAGTTGTGCGATAATTTACATCTCATCTTTATTTATTTATTTTAATATATTTTCTTTATTTTAGGTTGCCTTTGGTTCGAGTTGCTTTCAGCTCGGGTGAAATCCTTTTGGTTCCATTCGGTTCGGTTAAAAATTGGTTCAAGTCTATTCAGTTCAATTTCGGTTTATTTCGAGTTTTGAATCAAATTCGGATCATCGTGTTTGGGTCAATTTCGAGTCTAAATTTGAATAAATCGATTCGGCCCTCGGGTCAAATTTATCGGGTGGAGAAAAACCCCAACAACTTATACGGGAAAGAAATGATAGGCGACATTCTTTACCTCCAAATGAAGAGATTGTTATAACTAATAATCATACCAAAACTACAAGTATCCTACCCACACTCTTTTCTTTTTCTTATTTCTCTCAATAAAATAAGATTATAATTTAATCATATATTTATTTCAATTTTATTATTCCAGGCTCTATTTATTTTGGCCGGTAATAAAAGTATCTTACATTGTTATTCTTTCTTTCTTTTTGTTAATAGTTTGAGATTGAAATTTGTTGATTGGTAAAGTGAACAAGAATTGGAGACGATGGCTCGATGATAGTTCCGATGGTGGTGCTGGGTCTGAGTGTCCTTTTATATCACCATCTTTGATTCTTGTTCACTTTACCAGTCAATAGGATTATTTAAAATTAATGTCAGTTGAAAATTTAAACATAAAATTTTAATCATTCCATTTGTAATTCAATCAATATTATTTTGACGTGGCTTGATTTATAAGAATTATGATTGTCGGGATAAGAGTAGAAATATATTAATTTATATATACATGTTAATCTGAATTCAATTTTTGCAGGTTATTTCAGGCTTTATCCTAACTAATCTGATCGACTCGCGTCGCACACCTAATTTTGGTGGGTGAGTCTTCCAGCAGAGATTTTCTGCATACACAAGGTCTTCATCTCGAGATTTGTTTAAACGATATCAAGCTGCTTATCACTTGGACCATCCCGTTGGTCGAATTTGAATTCACTTTTAAAAGTAGATTTTGATTGAGATACAAGCCTAACAAGTTGGACCAGATAATGTGGTGTTCTTATTGTTCTTCCCCCTTCTGGTTGGTGGTTCTATGTTCTCATTTGGGTCTTACATTATACAATTGATTTGTTAAGAATTAATTTCAGATCTAGCCTTTTCAACTACTACTGCCTGGTCTTTTGGTGTGAAAATCCTCAACAACTAATAATCACAAATTAAGATTTGTTAAGAATTAATATCAGATTTAGCCTTATGAACTAGATTTTTAGACCCTATCTAGACAAGTTTGTAGTAACATTCATTGATGACATATTGATCTACTCTAAAGATAAAGTTGAACATCGGGAACACCTCTGAATCGTGCTCGAAACTCTCAGTGAGAAACAATTGTATGCTAAGTTCATCAAGTGTGAATTTTGGCTACCGAAAGTTTTCTTTTTAGGACATATTGTATCATCGACAGGCATTCAGGTTGATCCGAAGAAGATTCAAGCTATTATTGATTGGAGACCTCTAAAGAAAGTTGGAGAGGTTAGAAGCTTTCTCGGTTTTGTCGGCTATTATAGAAGATTTGTTAAAGGATTTTCTATGTTAGTAGCACTATTGACTAGATTACTCCAAAAAGAAACTCTCTTTGAATGGACCGAGAAGCAACAACGAAGCTTTGATAAATTAAAGCAAGTGTTGACTCATGCTCCCGTCCTAACTCAACCTGAGTTTGGCAAAGATTTCATTATATACAGTGATGCATCACATTTGGGACTATGATGTGTTCTCATGCAAGAAGGCAAAGTTATTGCTTATACTTGTAGACAACTTAAGCCACACGAACAGAAATATTCTACTCATGATTTAGAATTGGCTGCAGTTGTCTTCGCATTGAAATTTGGAGGAATTATCTCTATGGAGAGAAATGATACCTATTCACCGATAAGCTTGAAATACCTCTTAAAACAGAAACAATTGAACCTCCGACAAAAAAGATGGATGAAACTTTTGAAAGACTATGATTTAGCCATTGATTACCATTCGGGCAAGGCCAATATTGTAGTTGATGCACTCAGTCGCAAACCATTGCTTGGTAAATTTCTAACCATAATCTTTGAATCTTAGTTAAGTTATTTATCGAACTCACAAATAAATTTTGTATTGTAGCTACTTGTGCTATTAATGTTCATTTCAAACTCAAACGAAACCATAAGTTTGTAGCTGAACTGCAAGTTCAGTCTACCATTGTCTCGAGCATTAAAGAACTCTAGGAACAAGATCAAAAGCTTCAAGCCATTGTCTCTAAACTACAGAATGACTCCGATCCTAACTTTTCAGTTAATTATGTGGTCAGGTTTGTACACCGGATAACGAATCCCTCAAGTTGGATATTCTCAAAGAAGCTCATAATGGTTATTTCTCTATTCACCCGAGCTCAGTGAAGATGTGCAAAGACCTTCGAGAACTTTATTGGTGGCCTATTAAGCAAGCTATTACTGACTATATTTCCAAGTGTTTAACATGTCAGTGAGTCAAAATTGAACACCGGGTCCTCACGGGACTTCTGCAACCTATCGAATTGCCTCTGTGGAAGTGGGAACATATTATCATGGATTTTGTGAGTGGATTACCTTTGACTTTTAAGAAGAATGATGCTATATGGGTTATTGACCGATTCACTAAATCTGTCTACTTCATACATGTAAGGATGGATTTTGGCCTTCCTAAACTTGTTGACTTATATATTAAAGATATTATCCGATTGCATGGAGTGCCTAAATCCACTATCTCCGCTTGTGATCCCTACTTTGCTGCACGAGTTTGGAGAGTTTTACAAGAAGCCATGGGAACCAAATTGAAACTTAGCACCGCGTTTCACCCTCAAATTGATGGACAATTAGAAAGGGTGATTCAGATTTTGGAAGATATGTTTCGGGCATGTGCTATTAATTTCGAAGGATCTTGGGAAAAATCTTTACCTCTCATCAAATTCGCTTATAATAATAGTTATCATGTATCGATCAAAATGGCTCCTTTTGAAGCATTGTATGGCATAAAATGCAGAACAACACTTTGTTGGTCATAACTTGGTAAGGGTAAAGCATTAGGCCCAGATTTACTTTGAAAAACCGAAGAAAACGTTGACATCATTCATGATAGACTTAAAGCAGCCTTTGATAGGTAAAAGGCTTATGCCGACCTCAAAAGAAGAGATATGCATTATTCTATGGGAGAAAAAACCCTCCTTAAAGTCTCTACATGGAAGAAGATTCTCCGATTTAGCAAAAAAATGAAACTTAGTCCCCATTTCATTGGCCCTTTTGAAGTTATTGAAAATCTAGGTCTTGTAGCCTACCATTTAGCATTGCCATCAAAACTCAATAAAATCCATGATGACTTCCATGTATCGATGCTCAAAAAGTACCATTCAGATCCATCACACATTATTGAACCAGAATTAGTAGAAATCTAACCCAATTTAACCTACGAGGAGAAACATGTGCAAATATTAGCATGAGAAGTCAAAAGACTTCAGAATAAGGCAGTTCTATTGGTTAAAGTGCTTTGGAGGAGTCACAAGGTTAAAGAAAATATCTGTGATAATATCCTTATCTTTTTCCTTTATGTAAAATTCGAGGACGAATTTTGTTAAGAGGGAGAGTTGTAACACCCCAAAATTGTCCTAGTTAAAAACCAGATTCCAGTGACTGAAAATTTAAATTCTGGCAAGTCAAAATGATCAATAACCTTTGACTATGTGGTCTAATTTCACATGTATCGATGGTTATTTGGACATTGTCATTGTTATTGGGCTACATCACAAGCATTGAAAACTTAAGAAATATTATGTAGTGACCAAATTATAAAAATTGAAGACTGGGAGGCATAAGTGTGAAGATTGAATTGTAGGGTGACTACTCATATGAATAATCCAACAAGGAGTTAGTCACCTCATACGTAAACTTAGAATAAAGAATTTATTCACCCATAGGTTTGTTCAATTGGGTTGGTGCTAAAATAAAATAAAGAAAATATAGGAAATAGAAGAACTTACCTCTCAGTATGAGTTGAAGTCAAGCACGCACCTCCATTTCATTCACCCATTGAATCCCTATTGATATTCATAAAGATTTCATGGAGAAATCATGATATTGAATTCAATGAAACCCTAATTAATTCCCATGTATTCCTAAGTTTATATGTTGTGCTCCTATATTTAAAAATATCTATGAAATTAGTTATTGACTATAGAATTCATAGAAATGAATTTTTGATGAAAATTCCATGTTTTCTTATATAGTCCAATCCATTGGTGAAGAGGGTTCACCAAATCCTTCCAAACCTCCTAGCAAATGAATCATAATTCGAGAACCTCAATAGCTTCGGAGTCATCGGTGAGTGTAGTTGTGTCATGGGAATGGTTAGGTGACATCCCTTTGCATTGTCCATCATTGTGTTAAGCATTGTCTATCATTGTGGTAAGCATTGGTAAGTAAATGCTATAGTCATTATTGATATTGATAACATTGAATAAGGTAAACATCGATGTACATGAATATTATTGGCTCATATACATGTATATTGAATCCTTGGATACGAATAGACATTGGATACAATTGGCATGCCATAGAATTCATTGAGCTCATATACGGGTAGACTATGGTCCTTGGGTTGAGACCCTTATTGGCAATGTTGGCAGTATGTATGTGTATTGGTCATTGGCAATGTGGAGGGATAGGCCATTTATTGATTTCTTAGCTTGGCTATATTGGATGTGAATTCGCGTATTCATAGGTTACTTCGATCCAAGGAAAACAAGTATTTTAAATGCAAAGTTTTTAGTATTTATGTATATTACTAAATTATGTTTATCATATGCCTAATATGTTTGACAGGTTTTCACATCGATACTTATGATATTGGATCCATTAACATGCGTTATTGTTTAGTTTGTTATTGTTGATAACTATCTCACTAGGCTATGCAAGTCTAACATAGTTCATTGCATACATTTTCAGGTTCTATAGCTTCGTGAAGTGGATCGTGGAAAGTCGGTTGCAAGTCACCTTTGAGTCACTATTTTGTAATGTACATTTACCCTTTGAACTCCTAGAATAGTAGCATATGACTATAGAACATTTTAAATAGCATAATGGACATATTTTGAGTATGTAAATTTAAAGTATGCCCATATGGTATGTTTTGGATTTTTTAATGTCTATTAAGATTGCATATATGGTCAAAATGTACTTTTTTAAACTCACGTGATGCTAAATATGATAAAATGAGGAATGAGTATGAAACACATGTCTTAAGGCATGTTGGAAATCTTATATTTTGATTAGGGAGTCATTGGACATATTCTAGATGGGTAAATGATCCAAAAACCAGCAAATTATAGAATTGTAGAAAGGGTGTACCGATACGGGTAAGTGTGTATCGGTACAGGTGTGCATATTTGGACCAAGTGACTAAAAGGGGTACTGATACAGTACCAAGAGTATCGGTACAAAACTTTGTTATTGGAATTTAGGGGGTAGACCGGGTACTGGTACGGTTTGGCCTCGTACCGATCCTCATTTTCAATCTCATCCTGGTACCGGTACGGCTTAGTCTGTACCGTTACTGAATTTTGCTACTGGAATTTGAGAGTTGTACTGCGTATCGATACGGATAGTCTTGTACCAATACACAGATTAATCCCAATGGTAATAATGGCCAGGCATATTGGTACGACCTCTCTAGTACCGATATCGAGGTAGGTAATTCTGTTATTGGCCTAAACTAGTTTTGTAAACTTTTTAAAATAGTCCTCAATATTGGTATGGTTAATTGAGTATGATGTAGACCTCAAAACTCAGTAAAATTTCATATGCTTGCATGACATGACTTTAATTTAACATTGGTATTGATAATTTCTGATAAGGTCCTCAATTTACTAAGTTTTACAATTTAGTCCCTGAACACTAAAATCTTTGCATTTTAGCCCTTAGCGACAAATTGATTAACTAATTGTATTCTTGATGGATATGTTTGATGAAGTTTTGTGGCATTGGAATTCATTGATTGAATCATCATACACAAAACATCGGGTTTCACTGTACAGTTACCGACATTGATTATCGGCGACATCTCCGGCCCGGTTCTCTACTAGACCGAAAGAGGATGTTACAAGACTACCACAAAGGTAGATGAGAACCGTGCCATAAGACAGGCGAAAAATGCGACACAAAGAGGAAGAAAATCGTGTCATAAAACTAGACGAAACAAAACGTAACAAGATTTGAAAATGAGTAATCTAAAACAAAGATAATTCTTATTGGGAACAAAAATAAAAGAAATAAGAAAAATCGATAATGATTGGCAATCAATAAAAGACTAGTGCCTCCGTCTAAAACGCAAGAGAAAAAAAATTATAAAAAAATACGATGGGAAAAAGAGAAAAGAGAGCTGCTAATGCCAAGGAAAACATAACTAATAACTTATTTACTTTAAAATATGTTGTTGTGGTGGTTGGAAATTCCAAAATTCAGTTGCCTAAATTTGACATGCTAAGTGATTAATTAAACTACATATTATAAAGTAACAAATTCAAAAATAAAGAATATAAATATAAAGAATGCTAATGATAATAACATAAAAGGTTTTGTATTTTACAACAAATATCCACTTGATATTATTATAATTTGATAGATAAACCTCCATAGTCATGCGTTATTTTATTCGATAATTATCTGATTGTGTTGGTATCTTTTGATTTTATAAATATAAAATTCAATAAAATAATATATAATAAAACATAATGTCATTATTGATAGGAAAATTCTACAACGGGGCGTCGAACATCGCTGAACACCACTAATGCTAAACACCGCTGAACACTATTAAATTGATTAATAAAAATTAAAAATTTCAAGGACTCAACATACAATTAATAATTATTTAAAATAAAATTTTAATTAAACTATTTTCATATATATATATATATTATATTTTTAATCTTTATTTTCAAATAATTGGATCAAATTAAAACCCTAATTTTCAAATTAAAACCCAAAATTTTTTAAAAATTTTGTTAGGGGTATATAGATAAATAAGTATATATTTTTTTAAAAATCTTGTAAAATATCAGGGATCCTTGCGGATATTTTTAGGATCCCTAGGTTATTTATACGGTTACGGTTCGGTTATCCCCATGGTTCGGATATAACAATTTTCGTCCTCATCCCCATTTGAGCTTCGGTGATAAAACTTCCCTCGTCCCCGTGGGTGAAAATTTCGGTTATTCTCCATCCCCATCGGTTCGAATCCTCACGATTTTCGGATATTCCTCGCCCAATTCGTACTCCTAGTTTTATTTAGTTTGGTTCGATCGTTAATCGAATTATCCAAATAAACACACCTAATAATGGTCGATTAGGATTTTAGTCCTTATTTTGACCCAAAATAATTATTCGTAAAGAAATCATTTTGACTTAAAATAAAATATTAAGGGCTAAATGTCGAGATAAAGGAGACGGGGAACTTTAATATAAAAATAGTTTATTTTGACGTTGCTGCGTTTTATCAAATACTTATTAAGACAAAATTATAGTGTCAAATTATTTAATTATAAATTTGACAAAAATGCTACAAGTATTTAAACAATAAAAAAGGTGTCAAAGTTTAATTCGACTAAAATTAATATTACAAAGTTTTTTAAAAAATGGAATAATGTCAAAAAATACCCCTGACGCTTGACTGAATAGTCATTTTAGTCCTTATTCTTTTTTTGAAGTAATTTAGCTCCCAATGTTTCATTTTGGATCAAAATGACCCCTTTACGGATGGAAATTATTAATCGACTAACGATAAATGGCTTGAAATGACGTGACAAACCTACATGGTTGTGCACGCTACGATAGCAGTGTCATATAGACAAATATGATGACTTTAAAGAATGACACATGAGTCAAAAAATATTTTTAAAAATTTGTATAAAATATAAAATATTTTTTCTTATGACGTTTCATTCTGTCAAGTAATTCAAGTTGTTTATCGTCGGTTGACTAACAGTTTTCATTCACATAAGTTGTTTATCGTCGGTTGACTAACAGTTTTCATCCGCAGATGGGCCATTTTGACCCAAAATGAAACGTTGAGGGCTAACTTACTTCAAAACAAGAATAAGAAACAAAGTGACTATTCAGTCAAACGTTAGGGGCATTTTTTTGACACTATGACAAAAAAATTAAAAGTTCAGTAGAAGGTGTTAAAAATTGTTAAAAGAACTATTTCAAAATCTAATAAAGACCTAAAACAATTAAGCTAAAAAATTTAAGGCTAAAGTTTAATCTGGTTAATCCTAAAACTAATAAGATTACATCATAAAAATTTGAGGGCTAGGACTAGGGACGAAGCCAAAAATTAAAAGTTAAGAGAGCCGAAAAGAAAAAAAGCTTAAGGATATAAAAAACCTTTGTTTTTGAAAAAAAAATCAATTAACTAAACTTTTTTGCACCCAATTAAGCCCTTAAACCAATAAATTGAACCGATTAAGCCCTTGAATCAATTTTGACCATTAAATATTGATAGTTTTTTCGGATCTGTTAGTGTAGTGCGTTGTGTCACAGTGTCTCACCTTGACATTTTCAAAATTTTATTTTATTTAAAAATTATTTAAAAGTTTTAAAAATTATAAAAAACGTATAAATATAAAAAATATATTTTGAAGAAATCTGTAAATGTAACATGATAGAACTATAGTATATTATGTGTCAGTGATATCTAAAGAAAAAACATTGTCAACATTTAATGGTCAAATGGTTTAATTAATTTAATTTCTTGGTTCAAGAGCTTAATTGAGTGCAAAAAATAGTTCAACGGTTTAATTGATTTTTAAAAAAGTTCAAGGGCTTTTTACACCTAAACTTAAAAAGAATAAAAGACTAAAATACGTCATCAATAAAATTCAATTCATTAACTTTAAATAAAATAAACTTAATTTCCTATATATACTTTATCACTAAGATAATATCCGATTTATAATATTAAAATAAATAAAATATAATATAATTTTAAATTTTACGAGAGTTAAATTAAAAAAATAATAGACCATAAAAGTGAATTATGAGACCTAGTCCCTGCCCGCCCTCATGTGGGTTCGCCCATAGCTAGCACCCTCTAATCATCAACGTGGTTTTGTCCTTGTATTATATGTAGGGTTCTTTCAACCAATAAAAAAATATGACGATGATGGGAAGGGCGTTGACCTCTAACTTTTAAAATTTTTCATTAATATACATTTAGACGTATTTATATACGAGTAAAACTTTAATATACAGTCTATGTAAAATTAATTTTACACAAGAATGTATATTTATACTATAAAAATTTAAATCTTAAATTTATAACCCTAATCATAACCCTAAAAAACTAAACCTTAAACCTCAACCCCTATACACTAAATTCTAAACCACACAACCTAAATCTCTAAACTTTAAACCGTAAACTAAAACCATATGCCTTAAAACTAAAAGGCACATGTAAACTAAACTTTACACGGCCTGTGTATCAAAGTTTTTTCCTTTATATATTAATTAAACTGATACTTTCAAAATAATTTTTTTATATTTTTATACATAAAATTATGCACATAACGGTAGAAAGAAGTTACAAATAATTAAATTAATCTCCAAATTGTAGCACCGTGCAAAATTGAGGGTGGCGCACGTCCTCTTTGGATAGAGGTTCATGCGGTGTTGGGGAAACCGAATACTGTTTTAGGATCTCTCTAGTTGTTTGGAAGAGAATTCTAGGATCGTATCATAATTAAGTATATAAAGTATATTAATTTTTTATTTTTGTATCTAAAATATTTTTTTGTTAAAATAAGTACATAAAAAATATATTTTGGTTAAATTAAGTATTTAAAGTATATTTTTTGGACAAAATAAGTACCTAAAGTATTTTTTAGTCAAAGTAGGTACCTAAAATATATATTTTATTAAAATAGGTACCTAAAGTATTTTTTGTTAAAATATGTATATAATGTATTTCTTAATTAATGTCACATGACAACTTTTTAGAATTCGAATGAAAAATATATATACTTTATGCACTTATTTTGACGTAAAAGTACTTTAGGTATCTATTTTGAACAAAAAATATACTTTAAGTACTTAATTTAATAAAAAATATAATTTAAGTAATTATTTTAACTAAAAAGTACTTTATATAACTAAATAGAAAAATTGGTATACATCAAGTACTTATTTATAATATAAGCCAAAATTTTAAAGTTTATTTTTTTACAATTAATTATAATTTTAACAATTAGTATTGTATTTACGAAGCATTTGTGTGAGAATTTAATCTCAAATTTTGTTATCTAGCCCTTGAGAGGATCTCGAGATTTCGAAGGATCCACGTAATTTGAAATAAAGTTTGAGTTATAAAATGAAATTTTAAATAATTTAAAAATTTTAATAATTAGTTGACCAATTTTTAAGTTTGAGTCGAGATTTCAATTATGTCTAATATATATATGAAAATCATGGATGAATTTATGTGAGGGTGGGGGAGGGGCAATCGCCCTCCACCCCCGAATTTTTTTTCACCTTTGTCTCCCAATTTAAATTTTTAAAAAAATTAGTTTATTTGTGAATTTGTCCCTCTCACTTTCAAACATTTATAGTTTGTCCCCCAACCCCAAATCCTGGCTCCGTCCCTGATGAAAATACTTTGATACACAAACTTGTGTAAACTACACAAGCCTTTTAGTTTTAGGGTTTAGAGATTTAGGTTGTAATTTAGGGTTTAGGTTGTAGGGTATAGAATATACTGTTTATGATTAAGAATTAGAGTTTAGGGTTTAAGTTTTAGGTGTTAGGGCTCATATGAAGAAATATATGTGTATTGTATGTGGTTATAAAAAATCGTTTAAATTTGAATTAGTTAGTACCATAACATTATAAATGCTTATTTGAACATAAATTCGAACAATTCAACTCAAATTTTATAAATTCGACCCTTAATAAAATTTTAAATAAAATTTAAGCTATAAAATAAGACTATTTAATTCTACTATTTTTTTTAAATTGACTCGATTTGATTAAATGTCCACTCTTAATTATGAGTATGAAAGAGTATAAATGATTGATTAACACTTTATATCAAGACTTTTTGCTTATAAATAATATTTAATGTGTTACTCTTTTTTCTAAGAGTTGCATCGAACAAGGACACAAAAAAATCTCAACCCCAGTGAGAAAAGCACTGTCGAAGAAGATTAAAAAAAATTATGGGATGAGGAAGATGAGCAGAAACAGTCAAAGAAGAAAAATTATGAGGAAGATAATATTTTTATGAGACTAAGATCTTATTTTTTATTGCATTTGGGTAAAAAAGTTAGTTTAAGAAGTTAAAAACAACAAAAAAAGATAGTTTTTGAGTGTCAAAATCTTAGTTTGTCCAGAAACAACTAAAAATAAGTAATTTTTGAATATCAAAAACTTTAATTTGCCTCCTAAACTAGCTTCTCAAATCTTGGTTTGCCAAAAACTAATTTTTCTAACTTTTATAAAATTTTAATTTACTCTAAACTTTAATTTTGTCACCACAATAAAAAAAAAAAATATTGTGGAAGAGAGAAAAGCACAGTCGAAGAAGAAAAGCCTTTCCCATCTCAATCACCTCCATATTTAAATTTTTCGAGTCAAAAAACCCCCCCACCCTCAACCACTCCCATTTCTATTCCTTTTCTTTTCATTTCCATCGCTCCATGAATTGCTAGCTACAGCAACAGTTCCCCTTTCCTTCCCAAATGTCCCTTCACTTCCACCATTTTCTCTTCTTCTTCTTCTTCTCAACTTTCTTCCCACTCTGCCTTTCTCAAACCAACACCTCATTATGTCCTTTAAACTTCACCGTCCTCCTCCCGCTCCTCCCCAACCCCAGGCCCCGCCTCAACACCTCCATGGAGTGCCACTACGTTCTCCAGGGCCTCCACCTCGTCCTCTCCGACTACCTCAAACGCACCTCATCCTTCTTCCCTCCCTCCGACACCGCCGAGTCCTGTTGGCAAACCTACCAATCCATCGACCCCAACTTCGACATGCGTTCCTCCTGCGGTTTCCAAACCGCTTGGATCTCCCAAGGCTGCTTGAACTTAACCACCAAATCCAGCTTCGAAACTCTGATCCCCAACGCCACCGTATCCGACGTCGTCTCGAATTGTAACCAGTCGTTACAGGGCGCGGCCTGTGCTTCCTGTACACGAAGCTTGGCCAATATGCAAGCTCTGTACTTGGTCGACAATTCAACCGCCAACGTGTCGGACTGCACTGCCTACCCTTCGATTTACGCCGCTGCTTTTGCTAATTACCCCGGACCAACCGATGAAAACACCGCCTCTTGTTTGTTCTCGATTGGTCCCGGCAATAACAGCAATCCTAGGAGTACCAGAACAGGTTTGATTCTGGGTGTTTTGGTTGGTGTCGGTGTCGGTTTAGCTCTTCTGATCGGTGGGTCTTGGTTTGCTTATAGAAAACACCAGGCTTCAAAGAGGAAGAAAGGGAAAGACAGAATTCGGAGCCTCGAGTTGGGTAGCTTGGGTGGTTCAGGATTGGGTTCAATCAGTGAAAGCACTCATTTGCTTCACTTTACTTTCGACGAAATCAAGGAAGCCACTAGGAATTTCTCGAGAGACAACATCATCGGAAAAGGAGGCTACGGTAATGTCTACAAAGGTTACTTGTCGGACGGCTCCGAGGTTGCTTTCAAAAGGTTCAAGAACTGTTCCGCCGCCGGCGACGCCAATTTCAAGCACGAAGTCGAGATAATCGCCAGTGTTCGGCATGTGAATCTCGTCGCTTTGAGAGGATATTGTACGGCCGCCACTACCTCGGAAGGTCACCAGAGGATAATTGTTTGCGATTTAATGAAAAACGGGAGTTTGTATGACCATTTGTTTGGCTCCATGGAAAAGAAACTCAGTTGGCCTATTCGAAAAAAGATTGCACTAGGAACAGCTAGGGGACTGGCTTACTTGCATTACGGGGCACAGCCTGCAATCATTCATAGGGATATCAAAGCGAGTAATATACTTTTGGACGACAAGTTCGAGGCCAAGGTTGCGGATTTCGGACTCGCGAAGTTCATACCCGAGGGGATGACACATTTGAGCACTAGGGTAGCTGGAACAATGGGGTATGTTGCCCCTGAGTACGCATTGTATGGTCAATTGACCGAGAGGAGCGATGTGTATAGCTTCGGTGTAGTGCTTCTTGAGCTGCTGAGCGGGAAGAAGGCGCTCGTAATGGATGATGATAACCAGCCTTCTTTGGTGGCTGATTGGGCATGGTCATTGGTGAAGGCTGAGAGGGCTTTGGATGTTATCGAAGATGGCATGCCGGAGTTGGGGCCACCAGAGGTTCACGAGAAGTATGTGTTGATCGCGGTCCTTTGCTCACATCCAGAGTTACAATGCCGGCCAACGATGGACCAGGTGGTAAAAATGTTGGAAACAGACATTTCGGTCCCCTCAATCCCTGAGCGGCCGATTCCTCTAGTAGCTCATATCAATGACATCGAGAGATCGATAAGCAGTAATTGCTCGGGTCAGTTACCTGGTTCAGGCTATCAGGTGTTTACTTATGAAAGTAGCCATCATTCTGGCCGTAAGGAGGAAGAGGTTAGTTAAGTTCGGGCTATTGAATACGGAACCTTTTTCAAGCATAACATTAACATAATCGGATCATCGAACTCTCCAACGGTGCTTCTCTCATCGGTATGCTCACCTCGACTTTTAATTCGATATGTTGTTGTAAAGATACACTAGTTTCAGAATCAATTTACATTCATTTGAATTCATCATGGGGCACATAGTTGCATGCCACATTTGTAAGTACAGCAACTTCTTGCTCTAGAACATCAAATTGATTTGTTCAACAAATGATGCTTTATGGGGTTTTTTTCCTCTGAAAATTCCTGATATATATACATATATATGTCATGTTTTTGCCAACCTGTGGCATTGAGTTTTGGTATATGAATACAAGGTTATTGCAAGATTTTGAGTGTTGTTTAATGCATGAACGTGGTTTCTAGACCTTGTTGCCTGATTTGTAGCTTTTTGCATGTTCTGTATGTATGGCATGTTGTAGAACTGCTGCAGCTGGTGCCGGTCTAAGCTTGGACTCGGGTCGTTGGGCGATTACATTCCCGTATAGTACCCCTGTTGAAATATGCATCAAGCGCGGCAGGTAAATATGAATTTTGACAATTGTAAATATGAACAAAGGAAGCATCTTTGCGGTTGCAGCAGCCATAGTTTAACGATTACTGAACATGGTTGGCTGAATATGAATTTGATGTGGCAGAATCTCAGAAGACGGTCTCAGGGTAGTTTTTTTCTTCTGTATGCCCTGTCTTATCTTAGACTTGAACGTGGATTCAAATTGTCTTAGAAGTTGACTTTTCAAAGCAAGAAAAAGTGGCCGGTAATAATAATTTCTTGAAGAACTGACCTGAATTTATGGATGGAAATAGTCTGCCCTAAATATATTTATATTTATGTCTTACATTAAAATTTATTATTTAAGATATAAAAAATTAAAAGTCTGATATATTTTTTAAGGTGTAGAATTTACTATTAAAAATTTAGGATTAAGGTTCATAATTTAATTTTAAGTTTTTTAGCGTAAGATATAAAAAGAGGCATGCTTAGGGCAGAGAATTTTTGTTCGGAATTTATACCCAAGGATGAGTCAGGATTAAAAAATGTTACGGGTAAAGTCGATTAACTTTAAAATCAACAGGGGTCTAATAAGTATTTAATCCAAAATTTAGAATGAACAAGACATATTTTGACAAGTACTCAAATTAGCAGGGACTAAAATTGCTATTAGACAAAAACAATCGGGGAATAAATCCTCTCATTCCGTAATAGCTCCGTCCTTGCAAGGACTTATACTCTAATTTTACCGTTTGTTTGCACTTTTAAGGGATTCAATTTTGGGCCACTCTTGTAGATCCCAAACAATCACATCATTTTGAAGACACGGAATTACAATTCTGTTATTAAATTCAAACACTTGGTAAATATTATTCTAATAATAATTTGGCCCATGTAAAAAATAAATATTCATATTAAAAAATAAAAGAGTTTAATAAATATATAATTAAGCAGGTGTTGAACTAAAGACGAATGAGATATTGTAATAAGTAGTTTGGTATCGCTTAAGCAGGTCTTAAGTTTAAAAAAAATTTGCTGGGAGACTCACCCAGCAAAGTTTGGTGTGCGTTGCGGGTTGGATTAATTAGGGCACGTGTCTTCAAATGTTTTGTCCAATAACTATTTAGCTCCATATAAGTTTAAATATTAGACAAATTAGACATTGCCCTATGAATTTTGAGTTTAAATATTTAATAAGCCCTTGTATTTTTTAAATTTAATATTTTGACCTCTGCCAATTTTCGGTCCTTGCTCCTCCCCTGGTTTCTTAGTATATTGCTTATATACAATATATTGATTGTTCATAAAAAAAATGATGTGTTTCACCTAGTTGATCCGGGTTCGAACAATCTAATCTATAAATAAACTGTAAATTTATTCAGATTTAAAACCAATCATAGATATTATGTTATAGTCTAATAGAATTTTTAAAATTACTTGCGTACCATGATGTTGGACTTTGGAACGGAGTGTTCCGGTTGAACACCACAACTCCTAAACAAGGCATTTCCTATCTCAAATGTAACCTTACTTTCATGGTAATCTCATTATCTCTGTAACACCCTGAAGAATATATATATAAAAAAAGAAATAAAACTAAGGAATTATTATGGTTGTGGGGGTTTGAACTCACAACCCTTAACATTCTAAACCCTTGTATTAACCGTCTGGGTTAGGTTGCATTTGGTTAGGTCTTACATTTTCTAACTTTTAAAATATGCCTCCTTATATTTAATAAAAGTTTGAACCTCATCTACCCTAATTTTAGTCATTCAAATAAAAAAAAGAGAGATAAGTGGTTCCAGATCCTTCTCCCAACCTTTCGACTTCTCAACTCCAACCGCCCTGATCTCCCTCACCGTCGTCACTGTTAGAAGCACCACTATATTTCGATCTCATCCTTGGTTTCCACATGCATAACCGAGCTGCCTTTCACAGGTAAATCTCGTTTTAAGTTTTGGCCGAAGGCTCAAGTCGCCTCTTTTGCTTTTTCATCGCCGTCCGATATCCGAGCGCCGCGTCGTTGCCTGCATCGAGATCCCTGCGTCGAGATAAACTTTCCCCTGTCGTTTCGTTGTGAACCGCCGTCGGGGATTGCTTCGTCGGAGACCACAGAGGGGATGCCTTAGATCTAGAAGGACTTACCAGCGGTGAGCCTACATATCTTCAATCATATCCCAAAAATGCCCAAATCAGATAGTTTAGTAGACAGACAGAATGAGAAAAACAATTATCATACATATATTTCCAGAGTATCAGAAATTAGAGAGCATATTTTTCATATCAGTTATAGTGGTATTTTATTATTATTATTATTATTATTATTATTTTGACAGACATGATTTATGGTTCGAATCTGAGAGTGAATCTTAGTTACAAAACAGGGAGAAAAAGCATGTGCAAGGAGCACACCAGATGGTTCAAATTATCACTTAGAGAACCTTGATAAATACATATGGAATATACTGAATTTTAGTCCATGCTATATTGATTTCAGAATTAAGGAACTTAGTCAAAAAGCCCGATAATCATCGTCTTTATTCAGTTGCTCAAGGTTTTGTACCTTGTAGTTATTCCAAAAATTTTGGTATTTCATGATTATGCGAGATTTCGAGTATAACAGATTTATTCAAGATTTTATATATACTCGAAGAGTACCAGACAATTTGTTCAAGGCAATTTGACTCACAAGGGTAATTTGGTATTTCAACCCAAGAGGGGTAAAATCTGTACTCGCAAAGCATGTGATTTTAAGCGGCTAATCTAACTTTCACAATAATTCGCTATAACCATAACCCAAATTAATGTGGTTCCCAAAGTTCTAATAAATATGGCTCACGAGCGTTCTTTCCAAAATACTAACAACATCATAAGCTGAACCAATCACCATCATATTCATTACCGACCTTCCAACGAGTAGTCGAACATGTCTTTGTATTTGATAAACCATCTTTACAGTAGTAAGAGAGGTGGCCAACATTTCTAGATTTGGTTTCACATCCTTTAAGAAATACAATTATCACACTTTATCTGAATTAAGACTTATCCTGAGTATACCCTTATGCCACAATATGAGGGCAATTTAATTATTCCAGGGGTCATGAATGTCTTAGTCTTTGAAAGTTTTGGTGCACAAATATGTTTTGATCATCATAGACATTCTGGTTTATCTTCGATCCTTTCGAGTATTTTAATTATTTCTGAAACTCAAAGTGATATTCGTCATTGAGAAAATTTAGCAAATTTCGGTGCTTGAAAATATATTAGTCTTTCAGGTACCTTCGATATTTCTAAACAATTCATTCATTTCAATTCTCAAGGGTATATTCATCATTTCAGTTAATTTGGCAATTAATGCCAGGGGATAATTTAGTCTCATTGGTCAATACAGTTATTCCAATCAGTTCAGCCTTATTAGTATTTTCAACCCTTTTAGTACTGTCAATCAATTCAATCTTTTATGACACTTTGATTAATCCAGACATACGTATAGTTTTCGTAAACTTGTTTTCGAAGATTTATTTAGAAATCAAGCAAATCCAAGTACTTTACAATTTCGAAAGTTTAATCTTTGTTACTAGAACTTTCTAAGCAATTCGAGGTTTTCAGATAAATTAATTATTTTACCAGATCTAGTGTAGATTTTAAGATCGCTGTCATTGTTAGGAGCATTTTAGTCCTTCATATACCTCAAGGGCATTTTGTCATTTCTTAACCAAGCATTCTGAGCATTAGATCTTTTATCAAGAAATAATCTGAAATGAAAGTTTCGAAGTGAACTGTTTCATCGATTATTCACTAAACTTGAATTACTTACCGATCATCAATTCCTTATTCAAGTTATTCGGGTCTTAACCAAATAGTTATCTTTCTATTATAATCAATATAACTTTAAAAATATTTAGGCATTAATCAAATTCATTCATGCATTAACCAATACCAACCAGTTCCGTACAGCATGCAAGATGCAGTAAAGTATTACCTTAAATCCTTGCTATATCGGTCGACCCCTTGAAACGACATTTAACTCTCGAAACTAGATTCAATGTCCTCAACCTCTCGAATACGAAGATATGTGAATACATTCAATTAAACATAATCCATAATCAAACCTAAGCTTTATCACAACTCTTAAACTGAAAAACTAAACACATGCATTCTCGGGTTCAAGGTCAGATTCGGAGGCTTTCAGATTCGAATTTCACAAAACAGACTTCAAAAATAGACACAAGACGTCGAAAAACATAAAACAAGGCTTTTCCTAAAAAGTTAACTTTTTGGTCAAAGTCAACGCTGACGTCAGCAGCCAATACTGACGTCATGCTGACATCATCGGTCAAGGTCAACAAGGTTGACTCGGCTAAGTTGACTCACTAGGTTGACTCAGGCAAGTTGACTCGAACGGTTTTACTTAGTCAATGGGTTTCGGGTCAGACGGTTCGGTTCAAACAGTTTGGGTTAGAAACAGTTCAAAGTAGAACTGATTTAGGCCCGGTTTGCCCTGGACACCATCCAAGGCGGCCAGAAATCGCCTGGACGACGCGTGTACTCCACGCGCGGCCAAAACGGGCAGAAAAACTCCCCTTAATGACGATAAACTCCCCAAAACGCTGCAAAACATAAATTTTTACCCCAACTAGAACCATTTAAAACCCTAAAACAACCATACAACGCCCTTACCCTTAACCGGTCTGTGGTCTCCGACGAAGCAATCCCCGACGACAGTTCACAACGAAACGATAGGGGAAAGTTTATCTCGACGCAGGGATCTCGATGCAGGCAACGACGCGGGCTCAAGTATCAGACGGCGATGAAAAAGCAAAAGAGGCGACTTGGGCCTTCAGCCAAAACTTCAAAACGAGATTTGCCAGCGAAAGGCAGCTCGGTTATGCGCGTGGAGGCCAGGGATGAGATCGAAATACGGTAGTGCTCCTAACGGTAACGACAATGACGATCATCGACAGGCGGTGAAGGAGATCAGGGTGGTTGGAGCTGAGAAGTTGAAAGGTTGGGAGAAGGATTTGGAATCACTTATCTCTCTTTTTTTATTCGAATGGCTAAAATTGGGGTAGATGAGGTTCGAACTTTTATTAAATATTGAACCAGATAAGGAGGCATATTTTAAAAGTTAGAAAATGTCTAATCAATCTAAGTGCAGCGCCAACACAGGTTGTTAACACAAGGGCTCATAATGGTAAAGGTTGTGGGTTCAAACTTCCGCAACCGCAATTCTTGATTTTTTATTTCTTTTCTTCTTCTTTTTTTTTTTTTATTCTTCAGGGTGTTACAATCTCTTTACTTAATTAATTGTGTATCGTTTTTTCAGGTTATCTGGTTGAAAATGACCGATTTCTATTTTAAGCGATGTTCACTGCAATTTTTTAGTCCCTATACTATGCTAAGATTTAGGATTCAACCCCTTCACTTACATGTCCGATATGGAACGAACACATTGCAAAAAAAATAGAAAGCCCTATTAAATCACGTTTTACTTGGTTTCCTTAAGTTAAAAATACGTAAAGGATGACATATTTTTCCTAGTTGATTCGGGTTCGAACAACATACTTTGTAAGTGTGCGTGAGTTTATCTAAATTTAAAATCAAACTTAAATATCGTCTTGTAATAATCTTATCTAGTGTAATCCGATACCATTTTAGGTAAAATTGTTTTACCCTCCTATCTGAATCCGATCCTTGCACATGGGTCCATGAATTGCGATCCTTAGAATATTTTTTTCGTTTTACCGTGGGACATACCGGTAGTCCAACAATTAGTCCAAATTAATAACATCATTAGTTGTTGTCATTAAGGTAAATTGAATGCCTAGCCTTTTAATAAGGCTGTTCTGAAGATAAATTCTGCATATAACCGATTTGGATTAAAATAGATGATGATCAAATCCTGTTAAATTAAAGTATAAGGACTAAAATCATAATTAGACCCAAATCTACAAGGCAAAAAAACACCGTAGAATTCGAACTACCAGTCATTTCATTAAAACCGGTAGCTCCCAAAATTTCAAAGATGGCAACTGCTCAATCGTACAAAACAACAACTCTATAATTGGAGAGAGAGGGATTTATTGTAATAAAGAAGTAAAAGGACAGTGAAAAATAAGAAGGAACTACTCCAGGCTGAAAGCATATCTCATAGTAGGTCTAAGTAATAATCAAAGAAACAAGTTGCAAAACATTCTAGCCACAGAAAAATAGTTGAAAATATCATAATGTCTATAGGATGGAAACTAAGCTGACCTCATCTATTAATCCGAATTGAATTTTTGTAAAAGCTTAATATGAAATGATTTTTTTAATTCAGTTTTTTTCCATTTATAACGTCAGAATTCGAACTTAAAATCTTACAAGATATACTGTCTTGTCCTACTAGACCGACCGGTTATTGGTACTTGCATGTACATTTTAACCAGCAATGTCACGGAGCCGCTGAATGAAGAAAACAACTAGCAGATATGCCCGGATGTGGCTTTCATTACATTAAAGAAACAAACGTGGTAAATTTGGCAAGAAAAAGGGTGGAATTCTCGCCTGGAATTTCCACTTTCCCGTGTAAAAATTGAAAGGTTGGCTGGATTCCCGTTTTTTCCATATCTTCTTCTATTTGGAACATATATTGTTTCAAGCTTCTTCTCTTTTCCATTTGCATCAGTATACACAAAAGCTAAATACAGTAATAAAGGAGACCATGGCCATCAAAGAGGATATTGAGAGAGCTAACCACGGTGGTGTTCGTGAAGAGGTAAGTGTACCTCTCTTGCGAGACGATAACGATATGTCCGATAAGGAAGACGAATACACCGAGCAAACGAGCACCAAAGGAAGCCTATGGAAGGTTTACTTCAGTACTTTTGTTGCAGTGTGCGGTTCGTTTGAGTTTGGATCCTGTGTAAGTCTCCTGTAATGGCCTCAATTTGCTTGTAATATTTCTTCTACGAGTTATGATCCTGAAATTCGAGTCATTTCCAGGCAGGCTATTCTTCACCAACTCAGGCTGCCATCAGGAATGATCTTTCTCTGACTCTAGCAGAGGTATTTTTTTATATCGAACGTTATCGACATGTATTGCCCTGTAATTTCGATCATTTTCTTGATGCTTACAAGATTAGCTAAGCTAAAGCTAATATTCTCATTGACACAAGTGGTATGTTCATTGTTCACTAACACAAGCAACTTCACACTGATGCAGTTAATCTTTGAATGTGCAGTATTCAGTGTTTGGTTCTATATTGACTTTTGGTGCAATGATTGGTGCAATCACAAGTGGAAAAATCGCTGATTTTGTCGGTCGGAAAGGGGTAAGTCGAGGAATCCTTGATTAATATGCATGCTAAGAGCCTAAGACGGTTATTTCGTCGAACACTTTCTGTATAAATAACCCTGAAGTAGCGTCATTTTCATTACTAAACATGTACATTGTGCAGGCAATGAGAACAGCTACTGGATTTTGTGTTGGAGGGTGGCTTGCTATATACTTCGCTCAGGTTTTCAGCTCCCCACCTATAAATTTGCCAATGCTTACTGCAGATTAACCAGAGACAATTATGCAGAACTGTGACTTCATAAATAATAATCCTTTTCCCTCTTGATTGAAAACGAAAGGGAGCTTTGGTTTTGGACATTGGAAGACTGGCAACAGGATATGGAATGGGAGTCTTCTCATATGTGGTGAGTGCCTATCTCTTCAAGGATTTCACTTATGAACTGCTTCTTCGATAAATGTGTACAACTACCTGTTCCTAACGACTGAGATGCCTTTGTTGAATGTATGACAAGGTACCGGTATTTATCGCTGAAATCGCACCCAAGAATCTTCGAGGAGCACTAACGACAGTAAATCAGGTAAATATCTGAACGGTCATCAGTTTCCCGGATGTGAAATAGAAATGCGTAACAAAGATTAAAAACAATGAAATACATATGCACTCACTCGGTTTTATCTGATCATTCTAATCTTATTCTACAGCTTATGATCTGCACCGGAGTATCTGTGGCCTTCATAATAGGGACAGTTCTAAAATGGAGGACTTTAGCATTAACAGGTAAAAGTGCTAAGCCAACATTCTTATGCCAAAACCATGCTTAAGTTTGGGTGTTCCTGTAAAGCTACATAACACAAGCTGAGACTCACAAGTAGAGTGATTTGCAGGACTTATTCCTTGTGCAATTCTGCTCTTTGGACTCTTTTACATTCCAGAGTCTCCTAGATGGCTGGTATGAAATAGACAATGAAAAGATGATGGATTAAAGGGGATTTGGATTAAAACCTTCGATATTATGCAGGCAAAGATTGGAAGAGAAAAAGAATTCGAAGCTTCACTACAAGATCTTCGTGGCAAGGATGCTGATATATCGAAGGAAGCCGCTGAGATTCGGGTTCTTAATCTAAATCGATCATCCTAAGTCCTAACCTATAGTGCAATTGAGAGACTTAGAGCAATAGAGAGAAAATGTTTTTAACTTATATTATTGCTTGACAGGACTATATAGAGACTCTTGAACGGCTTCCAAAAGCCAAAATGCTCGATTTGTTTCAACGAAGATACTTACGCTCAGTCATTGTAACTATCACTCTTTCTAAACCCAGTTGCAGAATCAGATCAATCTTCATCAAACAATTAACAATCACCACATTTCACTCTTATGTCTTATTTAATGTTTCTTTACCAAGTATTTATCTTTGATCAGATAGGAGTTGGATTAATGGTCTTTCAACAATTTGGAGGGATCAACGGTATCTGCTTTTATACCAGCGATATTTTTGAATCTGCAGGTAATGAAACCTTTGAGTTGCACCCTAACACATTTAAGAGTCTTATCTGTATTAACATTGCTGCTTTTGTACTTCAAATGTCTCAGGATTTTCTGCCACTATTGGGACCATAACTTATGCTATTCTTCAGGTTTCCTCTCTCCCTTCCCTTGAAAGCCATGTACTTCTTCCTAGCAAACAATAATGTAAAACAATAATTTCTGCAGGTTGTCATCACCGGCCTTAACACAACCGTGATCGATAGATCAGGAAGAAAGCCGCTATTACTAGTAAGTATAAGAACAATTTAACAGTCACAAGGTCCTTAAATTGCTGAGACAATTTGCTTTTGCTTTCATGGATGGAGGATGAATCTCAAATGTTCCTTTCATTCTAGGTTTCTTCAACAGGATTGGTCCTCGGCTGTATACTATCTGGGATTTCATTCTATCTTAAGGTTAAAATATCAAATTATCATCTCTAACTATATACACTTCTATCTGTTGTTGTGATTACTAACATTTCGATTATCTTTGCCGATCAGGATCATAATTTGGCACCCAATGCAGTTCCTATTCTTGCTGTAACAGGCATATTGGTAACTTTATCGAATAATGAACTCGTTCAATCCATTCATTGTCAAACCATGGCTGACTATTTCTTCTATGTTATTTCTGACATGAATCTTAATTGATACCAGTTATACATAAGTGCCTTTTCAGCTGGGATGGGTGCAGTTCCTTGGGTTATAATGTCTGAGGTAACAAAAAAAGAAATGTCTGCAAGATTTTAACATTATTCTAATCGATGTAATAATCCTTCAACTTCCCTAACCATGGCATTTGATTGCAGATATTCCCTATAAATATTAAAGGAGTGGCCGGAAGCCTCGCGACACTGGTGAACTGGTTCGGTGCATGGGCAGTTTCTTACACTTTCAACTTCCTTATGAGCTGGAGCTCCCCTGGTAAATATAATGAAAATTTTGTTCCAGTAAGAAGTAAAAAAAAAAACGTGTGAATTTTCCAGCAACTCTTGTGGATTCTTATTGCAGGTACCTTCATTCTTTATGCTGCAATCAATGCGGCGGCTATATTGTTTGTGGTCACATTGGTACCTGAAACAAAAGGGAAAACCTTGGAACAAATTCAGGCAGCCATTAATGCATAGAGAATCAAGAAAATGAAGCAGATTATTTTTCAAGAGATTCAGGATGTTCACTTGCTGATGCTTTAAAATCAAACAAAAAAGAATGCTACATTTGGGGTAATGAAGTTTTTTTTTAATAATGGGAATGAGATTTTATCGAACAATGGAGGAGATATAAACACAAAGGCAGCATCTCTTTACACAAAGGAAAGCTACTGAGAAATACATATGGAGCTTTGTTAGCTTTTTCTATAAGATGAATTGCCTATGAGAAGTCATTTAACACTGAAAATGTTTATTTTTCAGTATTTTCTTTGTACTTATTATTGGTGTTTGATTTTAATAGTATTACAGATTGGATTTTGAATTATGGGTTATAGCTTTACATATATACTCTTCTAAGGAGTTAGAAATCTTCAATTTAGTCCATGAATTCTTTGTTAAAAAACATTTACAGTAGATCATGTATGAAGTCTTCCAGGTTAAAAATTAAGCAACACTTGATGGTGTGATGTAAAGTTAAACCATATATTATATCATTATATGGAAAAGAACAAACTATATTAGAGGGCTGTGAGCTATAAAATTTCTCCAATCTTTTTCTTACTTTTGAGCTACTGGTATAAATTATTCAGAAGACCCCAAACAAAACAAAAAGCACAAGTTTGGGGGAACTTCTCAGAGCTCCTTTAACCTATCCACCATTAACTCACTGGTCTTGGTCAAGCAAAACGGTTCAGAGAGCTCTAGCCTGTGGCTTAGCAAAATGTGCACATATACGGCAATCGATCAGGGTCCTACAAGCAGGGCAGTCCTTCATCTGTTGTTTCTCGTGGAGCTCATTGCATTTGACACATAGGACCTGATGAGAACATGGAAGGAATACCACCATCTTCTCTTCTGATAAGCACATGACGCACTCACGCTCCTGTTTCAAACTTCTGCTCCCAGAATAATAATCCTCGATGTCGACCACCCTTTTAGAGAAGCTTGGAATATTATACTCCTCATTGACAGAAGAGCACTGGCCATTGCCACCACCAATGCCTCTCCGAAGTGCAGCTATTTTTGATGAATCCAGCTTTGTCTTCAACTCAGATAACTTTTTCTCAAGAGCTTTTATCTCCTCCCCATATTTCTGCATATCTTTTTCTGCTTTCAGTTTAATCTTATCCTCCACCACTTTTGCTGCAGCTTCAAGACGTTCTCTTCCCTTCCGTATGGAGGCAGCTTGTGCAAGGACTTTCTCCTTTGCCATCCTCTCATTTTTCCATGTCATCTGCAACTTTTCACAGTCTATCGTGAGAAAATACAATGTAAATAGAATTATTCTACATGTGTATAAACAGCTAAGTTCGCTTCTCTATGCTCTTTGTGCATCAAGCCATAAGGGATTTAAAATGAGAAGTTGCCAAGAATAAGACATTTGACCATTCATGGTATCTGATTGTATAAATCGAACCCAATCTGCTGTTTAGCATAATCAATAATTGTCTTACTGGCTTATAGACACACTGTAAGGGATTTAGCAAAGTTGCACCATCCCTTTGACTAATTTTGTGGTAATTTGCAAAGAAGACTAAAGATAGGTCCACCAACACATTTTGCAAATTCTTTTGGTCTCTCAAAGAGTTTTATATTTTATAGTGTTTTCTTAGGGACATTTTATTCAATATTCTATCTTCTCCTCAATCTTACCATTCTATAACCTTTCTGGTCTATTTAGTCAAGACTAACAGCCATATGCTGGCTTAACAAGGCAGAAGTTAACTATATATTGATTAAGGTTTATTTAGCAAGTCAACGAGTATTTTGTTCAAGGAGAATCATACCTCAATTTGGCTGTAGATATTTTTAGACTTGCCTACTTTCCTTTGCAGCTCTGCTGCCTTCTGCTTCTCCAATGCAAGCTCCTCCTGAAGCAAGCTTCGTTGTCCTTCCCATGACTGAACATCCTTAAGTGCCTTCTGTTCTCTCTCCAACGCTTCTCGAAAACTTGCAGCTGATGCTGTAGCCTGTGATTTAGCGGCCGCCATCTCCATCTTCAGCATGGAATGCTCAACCTCAAGCTTCTGAACAGTAGAGTTAGCATCCTCAACCTGACCAGTTGCGTTGTTCAAGGCAAACTCCATCTCAGACAACCTCTTCATGGCGTTCTCCTCCATGATTTGCTTTTCCCTTTTGAGCTGCTCTGCTTCTTCCTTCTCTTGCCTCAGTGATTTAAGTTCGGCTTTGTCCTTGCTTAGCCTGCGGGCAGCTTGCATGACCTTCTGATTGGTCCATTGAGTCCAACTATCTAGTTCATTCTGCAGTTCCTCTAACCTTGGAACAAGCTTCAAAATCATATCATCCTTCTCATCTTGTGGGATGTATTTTCCTAGAGATTCATTGTACGGAATTCCAGCACAGTAATCGATTGGCTTAGAAGACATAGAAGAGCTGTCTTCTGCCTTAGGAGCAGGATTCTTTTCTTCACCGTGTTCAAGTGTCTTAGAAGATTTTGAAGTTCCTCCTTCAGACTTTGAAACAGGTTTATTTTCCAAGGATAGTGACAGTGCGCTCCCAGTATTTGTGGTTGGAACTACAGATTTAGTCCCCTTAGGTGCCAATGTTGAAGAGTCATTTGCCACAGTTAAACCAGGTGAGGAATTAGTTGAAACATGATGACTTTCATTAGGTAAAGCTCCAGCCTCCGTAACTACTTTTGATGACGGATTTTTCATATGCACAGCTGGTAATTCAGATGGGGACTTCATTCTCTTTTCAACGACACTGCCAGAGGCAGCTAGTTTTGCAGCTCTAAAACCTTTCCGATAAGTCCTGTTAATTTCCCGTAGTGCAGCTAGTTCCTTTTTAGAGCCCCCCTTTCTACTACTAACTGCTTTTTCTTTAGAGAGAGACGTAATTGAGGCATTATCTCTAGAAGCACTCATAGAGACCAAAAGCTCTTTCTCTGGTGTCGGCCCTTCCGAAGCATGAAAAGTTTTGGGTTTAGGTGAGTTAGGGAACCTTCCAAATTTGAGAGCTTCAGGCTGGTAATTCTGAGAGGAGAATGATGGTTTTGAAACATTGGGCTCATTCGAGATAGGAATTACAGTTTCGGGATTTTGAGTTTCCGGTCTCGACTTGGAGTTAGAATCAGAGGAGCTCTCTCCTGATACTTCCATACAACCTAAATTTCGCAATATTTCTCCTTCAACTTCACATGCCACCGAAATGTTAAGGTCAAACATTAACAACCACCACATTGCTTCCACAATAGATAGACATGGTTTAACCTCTCTAAGCACACTAATCATCTCCAACATTGTATACACCACTAGCTGCTGCAAATCCTTGAACAAAAAACTCGAAATATCACCGTCTATCCCTTCCTTCAAGGAAGCCAAAGCATCATTCACAACATTTGACACAAGATTTTTACCCCCTTGATAGAGTGGGTGCCTTGAAATTGCCTTTTCCGCAACATCCTCCTTAAACCCACACTCTACAATCTTTTTAACTGCATTCCGGAAAATCATGTGCAAATTAGATAACAGTAACTCCTCAAGTTGACAAGCAACCGGATCATCCCAATGAGCAGGTACAAAATCTTCTCTAAGGAATCCCATAGAGGATCCTAATTCCAATGGTCCAACTATAGGACCTCGGAATATCTCCGGAGCTGATTCGTAAGGAGGGAATTCACTCATAGACAAAGGAAGAATAACTGGATCCGGACCCTCTAAAGAGGAATAATCTAATTTTCTCTTGTTTTTACTATCTTTGTCACCACTATCATTCTTTTCATTCATCTTATTAGCAACCATAAGAAAAAAACCCAATGTCCTTTCAAGTTGACTCTCTCTCAACAAACCCTGTATGAACATGGGAAAACTCAATAAAAATTTGAACTTTAAAGAAAAAACTGCTAATGGTAATGGAGTGAAAAACAGACTGATAACACAGTCTAACTCGAATGCAAATTACACCATCCATTAACAAATACACTAATGTACAACCATCAACAACAAGAAGTTAATTATATAGTCTACAATGGGATTCAGATAAAAAGAAATGAACTTTGCCATCATATACAAAAATATCCACTGAAAAGAGTTTGAAATTAAAAAAAAAAAACTGAAAGAGAATCAGTCTGAATCAATTTTAAGCCATTTCCGGGTTCATATTATATTAAACGGAGAGTAAGGGTGAAAAACAACATACAATGAGAGGATTTCGTTTGGAGCGGCGGAAAGGTAAATTTTTGTGAGGTGGAAGCTGCAACTTTGGACGTAGATCTAAGCTTTTCAGGGATTTTGTTGAAAATCCAGTCTTGTGGCGTGAAAAAGGAGGCCAATGGTAGTTTGGAGTTGATATTTTTGGAGTAAAAATAGATACCGGCGTCCGGCGGCCGGGGGCAGTGGACAATGAGAGAGAGTGGTGGGAGAGGATTTTAGTGCGTTACATTGAAGGGAAAGTTAATTTGTAATGGTTTTTGTATAACCGTTTTAAATTTTTATGATTTTATTACCATTAATAGCTTTTCCAATAAAATTATTGATTCATGTATTATTGAATATTTGGAAATATTTAAAATGGTATTTATTTTTGACATTTTTAAATATTATAATGAATAAAGTAAAATTAATGTTTTTTTGAATAATTTAGAGGTGATTATAAGGTATTATCTGTTCATACATATTATTAACCATTTGAAAATGCACACACATTGTAAACAAAACGATTAAACACGGATCTTCTAGGATGGATATCATCCGATTTTTTACTAGTACCAATTGTTGAGTTCAAAATGAATGCATTTTTGTCATCACATCATTTGTTAATACACTATTCTAAGCGGAAATGAGAGCATTGTTATTTTTAGGAGACCCGTATTCGAGCAATTTAATTGTATAATGTGTATACATGTTTTTTTTAAAAAAGTTAAAGAACATACAATACCATGTAATCACACCGAAATATTAAAAAAATATAATCTCTATCTTACAAAAATTGTGTCAGAGATTTTATAATTTATCATTTTACATTTTTTGATATTTTAAATATTTATTTGTTTAAATTGTTCTCGACTTTTATTTTTACAATTAATTAAGCTTTAAATGTTTAAAAAATTAATTAAGCTCTTTATCATGCCATCATTTATAATGAATTGTTATGTTAGTATTGTAACGGTTAACGACGATTTTCGTAGGTCAAAATGTCACATTATTTTTTATTTCTTCATATTGGATGTAAAAAAACATTTAGAGTAAATTTGATTAAAAAAAACGAGAACCCCAATAGCCAATAAAAACTTTTGTTTTTATTTAATTATAATGATCATATTCAAAGCTTATATGTTAGGTGCCTTTAAAAATGAACCTCCAGATAGGAAAATGATTTCTAAAAATAGACTTTTAGGTACGTTTCACCTCAATTTTTAATGACATGCAATATTTATTGATTTGTTAGAGGCGGCATATTAATAAAATGCTAACGGAATTAAGTTTTTACCTTTTCCATTCATTTTGATTTCTGGGTATGTTTTAAAAATTCCATCTTTCACCAATTTCCCCCAGTTTCCATACTGGGTTGTTTTAGTTTGTTGGTCTTTTTGATTTATGGGTTTTATTTTCTTTAATGGCTGGTTTCGTGTGAAATGATTTTGTTTTTTATACAGGGTTACCTCTGGTGAGGAACATTGCTGAGCTTCCACAGGACAACTATGGAAGAGGGGGTTTATCTCATATAACTGTTGCCGGTTCACTCTTGCACGGATTGAAAGAAGTATGCTGATTGCTTACACCTTAGGTTTTGATGTTCTTTTGGATTTATGATATCGAATTTCGTAAATTAGGTTAGTTGTTTAGAAATTTCACAAATAGTGTTAAGTTTTTGATTTCATGTAGTAGGTGAATAGAAGATGTTGAATCTCCTTCTATGGTAGGATCATGGATTTGATGACTTTTCGGATTTTTCCTTAGGTTGAGGTTTGGCTTCAAACGTTTGCAGCGATCCATCGGCACTCTTGTGAAGAAGTTTTTGTTGTTCTCAAAGGGAGTGGCGCTATATATCTTGCCTCGAGTTCACATAAGTCCCCTGGTAAACCAGAGGAGCACTTTATATTTTCGAATACCACATTTCATATACCTGTCAATGATGTTCACCAGGTAAAACTATTCCCCCAATTATGATGAATTTCGGTATTTCACAGACATTCCTCGATTTTCAATTGTTTTTCATCTTTGTTGCAGGTCTGGAATACAAACGAACACGATGATTTGCATGTGCTTGTGATAATATCTCGGCCTCCTATCAAAGTGTATGTAATTTTTCTCCAGCCTTCAACATTTTCGCCATTAGTCGGCGGGTGTATTGTTATATTTTCATTGTGTAGTTGAAAGCCATAGATGCTATCTTTAGCATCACCCTTCTTGGTTGACACTTTTGCATTGAATCTTTTGGTGGTTAGTGCATGCTAGTTTCTAATGACATCTTCCTAACCTTTAAAATGAACAAACCGAAAGTGCCCATTCTAGTACGGTTTTGCCTCGATCTTTTAGTCATTAAAGCTGCTATATTAGAGTACATCAAGATGGAAATTTACTTGCCTTGAAACTTAACTATCCCTTACTAATTCAAGAGAAAGGAAGAAGTGGCAGGAGTTGTCGGGAAGCTTAAAGCGAAGGCCATCCCGATTTCTTGTAAAAGTGCTATAGTTTCTTCCTTGAAATCTTTGGTAGATACATTAAACCGCTATTCGCAATACCTTCTCTGAACATGATCCATTTTCATCATTAATTGTTTAAGAAAGCGAATGACTATTTTAGCATGCATACATCATGATTGCAATCCCATCTTATAATGTCTCATGCATCATTGAAGATGTTGCCTCAAGTTACTATTTGCTAAATACAATCTAGAGAACATTACTGGGTACGATTGGTTCAACATTTAACTTGAAAATCGTATCGTTTCAACAAATTTCCTTGTAAGCACTGGAAATGCATTCCTCGTGATTCTTTTGCTTTTTTTCGTCTTTCATGAATGCTGAGGATGTTTTCTTTCTTTTGTTTTAAATTGGCATTTAGGTTCATATATGAAGATTGGCCCATGCCTCACACTGCAGCAAAGTTGAAGTTCCCATATTATTGGGATGAGCAGTGCTTTCAAGAATCTCAGCATGATGAGCTTTAGTATTCGAATACCGACCTCTTCCCACGGTACTTCAGAGACACTGTCTTCGGGCCTTTCCCGTTTTCAACTGCAACTACATAAAGATTTCAGCCAGCTTAGATTGTATATTTCTCCACTCATTGAATTCTGAACCCATTTTCTATTTTCAAGTCATTTACACATTCATAATCAATTGAAATCTTTCATTCCTCAAAATCCCAAGGAGAGAATTATCTCTATTCATCGAAGTTTATCTTTCCAAGTAATGCTAATCTATGATATGAGAAGTTCTCTGTAACTTGGAAAGCAAGTCAAAGTTCATTTTTCCATTAAAAAAAATCATTAGGCGTGTGCAATGTGACACATAATATATATTAAATTTAAAAATTAAAAAAAAATCATAAAAAACTTCTAAATTTTAAAAATTTTGAAATATTAGTTTTCCAAATTTTTTGTTGAAGTTTTTTTTAATGAATTTTCTTATTTTTTAAAAATTTAACACATATTATGTGTTACTTGACTTTAGGGATGGACCCGGAGGGGGCAGTCGCCCCCCTAAAAGTTTGAAATTCATATATAATTTAAAATTTTTTATGTATAAATTTTATTGAAAATTTATTTTCACCCTTTAAAATTTTATAAGTTCGCCCTATTAGAATTTTATAGGTTTGTCCCCTTAACATAAAATCTTGCGTTCGTCCTTGCGTGACATGTTCTTAGAGAAATTCTTCAAATACTAAAATTATAATGAGATACAACTCCATGATCAAAATACCATTCAGTCCTTTATATAAGTGTAACCATGGTTATAGTCCTTTTGTATGTGCTATGTGACATTATAAAACTAAATGGATCTGTCAAAATAAAGTAGAAGGATTAAATTTTATATTTTAACATAGCAGAGGGATTAAAACCATAATTAAACCTTTTATTATAAGCAAGCAAGTGGACAAGAAGAGCCAAAACCCAAAGGTGTCTAGACTTGAACCGGTCTGGTTCACCGTCAAAACCAACAAGAAATAGAGCCTCCACCCTCTTCTGATACGCACTTCACACCCTTCGTTTCATTATCATATCAGAAATTCAGAAAATTTTCCATAATTTTCATTTCTCTTTCATTTCCACACCCCCAAATCCCAGTCAATTCTTAACACAGTGAACCCTACTTTTTCAGCATGGATTTCTTCAAATCAGTTTTCGCGGATGATCCAGATCCTCCTAAACCCCAACTCCAACCCGAATCCGATACCCCCAGAGCCGAATACTCCACCCCTGATTCCTCCCCCAAACTCTCCGATCCCGACCCTGACCCGACCGGCTGGAGCTTCGGCGGTCTGTTCAAAACGATAGCAACCAGATCCGAATCCGTTATCGAAACCTACCGCCGCGATCTCGAAGAATTCGGGGTGGGTCTCAAAAAAGAAATTGAGGTAGTTCAGGGCTCGTTTGGGAACGTAGGGCAAGTCATTGATGAGTTTGGGAACACAGTGATAAAGGGTACGACCCAGATCATCAATCAAGGCAAGGAGGCAATACGAGCCGCCGATAACGAACCCGATTCCTCTTCCTCCGAGAGCAAGGACAAAAGTCAGATTGCTCAACGGAGTTTGAACTCGAATCGGTACAGTCGGTTCGATGCTCAAGTAAGAGTAATTCAAGGAGATATTAATACTTATATTGAAGAGCCAGAGGATTTGGAGGATTATAAGAAGTGGAAATCTGGGTTTAATTTGGTAGAGAAGGATGAAGAGATGGAGAGGATGATGGAAGAGAATGGGGAGATGGGGAATGTTTATAAAAGGGTTGTCGGTGTTTCGAATGGGGTTGATCATGAGACGTTTTGGTGTAGGTATTTTTATAGGGTTTTTAAGCTTAAGCAAGCTGAGGATATGAGGGTTAAGCTTGTTAAGAGAGCGATTTCAAGGGAAGAAGAAGAGGAGTTGAGTTGGGATGTTGACGAGGATGAAGAAGAGGTGGACGAGAGAAATGTAATGCCGATGGCGGCTTTAAAAAAGCAAGAAGATGTGGAGGAGGAGGAAAAAGATGGAACTGTGGAAGAGAAGGCAGAAAAATGTGATCTTTTGGAGAATAAAACTGTGGAAGAGAAAGCTGAAAAAGGTGTTGTATTGGATGATAAGGATCAAGTTGTTGAGAAGGTAAAGGAAAAGAATCCGGTCGAGGAACCGCTAGTCGAAAGAAAGGGAAATGTTAATGAATCAAGTGGTGGCAATGTTGTTAAGATCGAGGAGCCTAAACCTAGCACTGACAATTGTAAAGACAGTGACTTTTCAGTGGTGTCAGGCCATCCTTCAATGGAGGAGGAGGAGGAGGATCTTGGGTGGGATGAAATTGAGGATCTCAGCAGCATTGATGATAAGAAAGGAACTCATGGTGGGAGCCCGAGCTCTGCCAATAGGGCGGAACTGAGAAAGCGACTGAGTACTGCAGAAGAAGATGAAGATTTGAGCTGGGATATTGAAGATGATGACGAACCGGTTAAAGCTTGATGAAAAACGTTAAGTTTCATAAAAATCATGATGTTTATCGCTCAGAATTCATTGCATTTCTGCTGTTCCTTCTTCCTTTTATTCGTTTCAATTTTTCGTTTGAAGTGCAAATATCTTCTATGATTGGTGTAGTTTTAAGACATTTGATTGAAATGAAATTGCAGCATCTATGTACATACTAAAACTGCTTTAGTTATGGTCATGAGCCTTTGCATTAGCCTTTGCCCGAGAGAACATGGTAGGAAAATCTGTTTGAAGTATATTCATCTTTGCATTAGCCTTTGCTGGAGAGCACTCGGAAGTTGCTTTTCAATTACTTCCGGCAGCAACTGCAAATGAGTTAAATAGTCAATGCGGGTCCGTTTGAAGTATATTGATCTGCTTACTCCTGGTTTTAAGATGAACCAAGTAAAATTTTCCGAGTACATTCTTTTTCTTGGTTTTTTAGTTTCTACTGTGGCGCTTAAGCGTTGAGCTGCATTTTTTACATTTAAGTAAATGCTCTTTTCAGAGCTAAAAAGTGCATGAACAATGCCTTTAACAATTCATTTTGCTTTTGCCCTGGGGCAGCCTCAAGCTTGATTCGAGTGACGTGCTTATCCGTTTAAGGTTCTAAGTAGAGATTAATCCGGTCATTTAGTGGGTTTCTTTGATCCCACTATTCATGGCGAGAACACCCAGTAACCATCACGAGAGCAAGCATGCCGGACCATTATGTCACAGGGCCATTACTCTCTTCCTAAAATAAGACATGTCTGATAGGATGTGCAATGTCATTGTTTATATATCTCAAAATTTTTCTTTTCTTTTTTGATGTGGGATTAATGACCCGCCTCTTCTCAAGCGTGACAATTATGATATCATTGCTTTGTCCAAACATTGTCATATACTCATGTTAAAATGCCTCTTTACACTGATCGTGTATAAAATATTTACCTATAAATAAATATAATTTATGCTTGCAATCTGTGTTTTTAAGAAAAAATCAGTATTAGTATTTTAATTTAAGTAGTTAATGTTGATGATTTGGACTAATGATATTATGAAAATAAAAGATCAAATTGTAGCAAAGTGAAGTATGTTAAAATAGAGTTTAAATTTCAAATTTGATCGAAATAGAGAGAGTAAAATCATAATTTCACCCAAACTTTAACCACTGATACTGCATGAATTAATTAAATTAAGGGCTCGTTTTAATAATAACAAAAATATTAGGATTGGGCCGGGAAAAAAACATATTGAAAATTGGGCTGGGAGCCATTTCTTTCTTAAATCACTCTAAAACCCTTTCAGTCTATCACGATTGAATACTAAACCCCCCCCCCCCAACCAGCAGCAAAATCTCATTTGTTGCATCACCACTCGCTCTACTAACATTTTTCGTTTTCTAACAACAGATCTAAGTCAAAAGGGTTACAAAAATGGCCGCTGCTGTTCTTCGGAACTCTAATTTGAGGCGCCTCTTTTCATTATCTTCCCCAATTTACTGGTCCTCGCGTGGCTCCATCTCTTCTTCCCACTTCTCAGTCTCCGATTTTCTCCCCCGAAATGAGACGGCGGCTCCAGCTAACGCTAACCCTTGGTGGAGATCCATGGCTACTTTCACTCGCACGTCAGTTCTCTTACTTCCTTTTTTGACAAATAAATTTGATCTCTTTCTCTTTGTTACTTTCAGCTGTCGACTTTTTCCGCCGGGGAGGGGGGACGGTGAGGGGTTTGTTAGTTTGTTTTTGGGTTTAGATGGTAAAATTTGTGAATTGAAAAACGAAAATGCATTTCCTTTCCTTTTTTGGGTTTATCTGTTTGGAAAAAAATTATGGGTTTTTTTAGGTTTAATAGCGTGTATCTGTTGAAACATGATATACAGACTATGGAAAAAAGAAAGCTGGAAATTGGTTTCTTTTTAGCGGTTGAAATCTTTTTCTTTTCCAGAAAACCTCATGTCAATGTAGGAACAATTGGGCATGTTGATCATGGGAAGACCACACTAACTGCAGCTATCACAAAGGTTGGCTTATTGATATACTTAATAATTTTCTCTCCATAAAGCACATCAATTTGAAATAGTTATGAACTGTTATTAGTTTTACAATGGTGATCTGATGATAGTTTTGCAATTATGTGAATAGGTGCTGGCAGAGGAAGGAAAAGCCAAGGCTGTCGCCTTTGATGAAATCGACAAGGCCCCAGAGGAGAAGAAGAGAGGAATTACAATTGCAACGGTTGGTAAATTTTTTGTTCTCTTGAAGAAGTTTATTGCAATTGCTCTCTTCAATTTTTATTCCCATGCAATGTTATCACATTTGATTTCATTTTGCAGGCTCATGTGGAGTATGAGACAGTGAAGCGTCACTATGCTCATGTAGACTGCCCTGGACATGCCGATTATGTTAAAGTAAGCTGTTAACTTTATATGGTAAATGAAATTATGTTCCTGATGGAGATGTTACACAAAAATTCTACATGTTCTCTTATTACAACTTCAGTATTACATCTGCTAGTTGTATCCATTTTCCACTAACCTAGACGCTGATATTAACCATCTTGATTCATTGTTTCATTTTTGTTTATTAATGCACAGCACAATTCTAACTGTCAAACATCTTATGAACGGTGGCCTAACTATAACATGTTCTGCAGAATATGATCACCGGTGCCGCTCAAATGGATGGTGGTATTCTTGTTGTGTCTGCACCTGATGGACCCATGCCACAGACTAAGGAACATATTCTACTTGCCCGACAGGTGGATACACTACTAATAGCTGCTTAAACTTATTTTTCATGGATGTTTGCCTCTGGCTTCAGAAGAAAGCCAATTATTTACTTATAAAATGTTTTTATTCTGCAGGTTGGTGTGCCTTCTCTTGTGTGTTTCCTGAATAAAGTTGATGCTGTTGATGATCCAGAGCTGTTGGAGCTTGTGGAGATGGAGCTTCGTGGTAAATAGCCTTTTGATTTATTCTTGTTTGTTCATTTTTTTTTTTGACTTATCGGAACTAATTCACAAAAAATTATCATTGCAACAGAGCTTCTTAGCTTCTACAAGTTTCCTGGGGATGAAATACCTATCATTCGGGGATCAGCATTGTCTGCTTTACAGGGTACAAATGAGGAAATAGGCAAAAATGCAATTTTGAAACTAATGGAGGCTGTAGATCAGTACATTCCCGACCCCGTGCGCCAACTTGACAAACCTTTCCTGATGCCAATTGAAGATGTTTTCTCAATTCAGGTAGTGTGCCATACATTTTCTTTCCTTACTACTACTACTAGTTATTGCTTTTTTTTTTCTGAATCAATTGTTGTAGAAGCTTTTTTTATGGCTTTTGTTATAATATTCATCTGTATCTGACTTTCTTCCCTTTCTTAGCCATCCAAACTCCTTTAGGATTGAATTAAATGTCAAGTAACTAAGTTGTAGTTACAATATTATTGTCATTTCCCCTTTCTCTATCTCATGTTAGGATGAAGACATGGGGCTTAATGCATGCAATTTCTTTTTTCATTTAAAATATGATAACGTTACTTGCACATTTTCTTTTGTTGGAATTGCAATCATATATGTTCCCCTTCTGTGTTTGAGTAAAATTCCATTCTATTGCATGTGTGAATTATTTTTTGAGTAAATGTCATAGAATTTTGTTACTATTGCATACCAGAAACCGAATTTTGGAATTAAAATTCTTAATTTAGCTCTGATGTTTTTGGCTTGTTTCCTGAAGGGACGTGGAACTGTTGCAACTGGCCGTGTTGAAGCAGGGACCATTAAAGTTGGTGAAGAAGTTGAAATTTTGGGGTTAACACAGGTATATTTGTATATTGATATTTTTGGTCAGTTTCAAAGTACATATGCATTTTCTTGAGATGAAGTGAACTATTAATAAAATTTATTTAATTGTTAGTTTTAAGATTGAGCTTTTTTCTGCAGGGTGCCCCTTTAAAAACTACAGTTACTGGGGTTGAGATGTTCAAGAAAATCTTGGATCAAGGACAGGTAAGTGAACTATTATAGACACTTTTAGCTGCTAAGGCTTGTCTGCATTTGTTATTGAACTATATTTATTATGTGTGTGGATGTTCTACTAGGCTGGTGATAATGTCGGACTCCTTCTGCGTGGTCTAAAAAGAGAGGATGTGCAGCGTGGAATGGTAAATGGCACCAACTAAACTTTTCTTTAAATGTCTTAGTTCTTTAGCAACAGAACTTTTTTATGATTCTAAATCTATTTATGCATTTTTTCACATTTGTCATTTTGTAAATCCTTGTGAATTTTTCATGCTGAGGAATATTTTTTATAGAAAAGGGGAGAAATAGTTTTTCAGTAATGTTCATTATTAGCTTTTGAAAGATTAAAATATATATGGTTATGGCAAAATTTGTTTTGTTGAGCATGATGTGTGAAAAAAATGTCATTGTCTCATAGAGCATCTGATATCTTCCAACTGCTTAGGTAATTGCCAAACCTGGAAGCTTAAAGACATACAAAAGGTTTGAGGCAGAGATATATGTCCTCACGAAAGACGAAGGTGGGTGGACAAATTACACAGTTTTACTGAGGACGGCAGATGTAACTGAAAAGTGGAATCAAATTACAGGCCCCAGTTTTATCTGAGGACTGCAGATGTAACCGGAAAAGTGGAATTACCTGATGGTTCTACCAGGTGACAATGTTACTGCAACTTTTGAGCTGATCTCACGAGAATCAGATAGAACAATCAGTTGGAAATATCTTCTGTTCTAGAATTACTAAAAAGATTGTTAGATATGAAATGGGGGGTGTTATTGAAATTATTTTCATTCCACTTCATGTGGTTCGTATGAAGTCGGCATGTTTTTTTTTTTCATTTCCACCCAAAAAGCTTGTTAATGTCACAATTGAACAGCTTGTTAATGTCATTTAAAATAAAATATTGCTGTGGATCAGTGCCATGTAAACTCGGTTCTGAGAAATTCTGTGGTCCTGATTGGTAATTAGTTGATAGCAGATTATATTAGTTAATTGTATTAGTTGATTTTACTTGCAGATTGTATTAGCTGATTGTATAAATGTGTTTTAGTAAAATTAAATAATAGCTGATAGTTATTTCATTATTTAAATAAGTAAAATGATATATAAGGGCATGAATATATTTGATATTTGTTTGAATAGTTTATTAGTTATTAATATTTTATATTTATTAATATTATACAAATTATAAAAATAATTTTTTAATATAACATATTGAAATGATTTATATATTAATTTATTGTATATAATTATTTTTATAGCAAACTAATTAATTATTAAATATAAATATAAATGTGTGAGAATAAAAAATAAAATGTATTACTTACAAATAAAAACAAAAAAGTTATACTCCTATTTATAGATTATAACGACCTTTAGATTTTCTTTCATACTCGATGTATTATTATTTTGTATTCTTGAAAGGCAAAACAGTTGTACTCCTATTTATAGATTATAACGACCTTTAGATTTTTTATAAATATCAAGATTTTAGTCATTTTGTTACAAAGGGCGTGGGATTAAATCCCAGCAGGTTCAAACTTTTGTTTTAATTCGTTTAATAGGTGTCACGTTAAAATTTTAACGGTAGGGTACCAAAATAAAAAACGTAACGTTAGGTACTATTAATAAAGACAAACATCCATAAGTGATAAACCTGAGCAGGTATTAGTAGTATATCCACTTGTGGAGCAATACAAATATGTTTTTTAGTCTGTTCGATGGGTCTAACAAGAGCGGACACGATCAGAATAGCATTGTTCATCCGGCACCGGCGATCATATTCTTCAAAAACAGATTATGGTTAGACCATTGTTCATAAGATGTTTGAGCTTTAGAGAGTCGTGCGGGCTTACTTCAACATGATCAAGATGTCCAAGGCAACCTACATGTGCCTAGTGACGTTAAGTGCCTCATACTCCACACAAGCTTGTAAAATCAAAAGTGCGATAACATTGCAGAGGAAACAAATCTCACGTGTGTTGGTAATGCATAAAAATTTGGTAGTGCATGTAAATTTTACCGTAAGTAAGAATGAGTTTTGAGATGATTTTTTGACCGTTTTTTAACAGGCTTTTTTAAACATCGGATTAAAATAATATTTATGGCCATTAAAATTATGTTTATGACAATTATTATTTTAGTAATCGCTATTGGGTTTTTTTCCCCTTCGATTTGAGCCTATAAATAATATGCGTTTCACATCATTTTAAATTATCTCAATAGTCACATTTGCTTAAACTATTTTTTTAATTATAAAAAATTCTCTTTGTTTTCAAGTATTGTTTCTGAGTTCTGTTCTATAAAGAAGAACAATACTATTATCGTCCGCTCCAAATTTCGGGTGTACGATTATTGAAAAGATTGTGTTAACCTTAGGAGGGAGGCTGTGCATCGACTACACTAATTGAGACGAAATTAATTTCTAAAGCAGTGGTTTAATACCACGACATACTTAAGTCTGATTTATTCCTATCAATTTATTTCTCGGTCAATGTTAATGTTAATAATTTGTTTTGCAGCAAGTCTATTTATCCAACAAAGTGAAAACAAAAATACACCGACCAGTGCACTTTTAACTCCTCCCAAGTCCTCTACAGGGTTGTTAATTTCATCATAGGCAACAGTCGTGGCTTTTCCTTCTTCTGCAAGCATCTATTCACCAAATTGCAGTTGTAACAGATATAAATTACAATGGCTTCATAAGTAGTCCAAAGTGATGATTTGTGGGGGCTTTGTGGAGAGGGCTGCTATCAGCCAAATAGCTTCATCTTTTCTGGTCCAAGTAAATGTCATAGAATTTTGTTACCATTGCATGATTTTGGTTGATTTCCTGAAGGGACGTGGAGCTGTTGCAATCGGCCATATTAAACGAGGGATCATTGAAGTTGCTGAAGAAGTCCATATGCGTTTTTCTTGAGACAGATTTGCTGGAGAAGTCCATATGCATTTTTTCTTGAAAAGGGTTGCTTAATGAAGTGTTTCTGTTGGTTTATTTTTCTTCTGCAGGGTGGCTCTCTAAAACTACAGATTTGCTGAAGAAACTCGTGGATCGAGGAACTGTAAGTGAACTAGACTTGGCCCTGATAAGGCTCTTCTGCATTTTGCTGTTGAACTGTGTTTATGCATTTGTATTTTTCCTAATAGGCTGGTGAAAATGTGGGAGTTCTTCTGCGTAGCCTAAAACTAGAGGATGTGAAGATTGGAATGGTATATGGCATTAACTAAGCTTCTTTACGTCACTTTAGTTCTTTAGCAACAAATAGAACTTTTTTGTGGTAACGAGAGGGTTCACAGAACCGAGAACATCAACAAATAGCTTTAAATAGATGGTGAAGTAGTGAAGCTGAAGCATCTGATTTCTTCCAACTGCTTAGGTGATTGCCAAACCTGGAACCTTGAAGTCGTACGACACGTCCGAGGTTTTTCTGAGTGCAGATGTAACTGCAATGGTGGACTCAGTCGGAGGCATCTCGATGGCTCTACCGGGGAATTATGCTACTGCAATTTTCAAGTTGGTCATACCTATGCCTCTTGAAGCAGGTATGCCATAACATTCCTTTCCCGTAATAACACATGGATATAAAGATATGACTTCCAAAGATCCATCATATGCATGAAAATTTTCAGAAAATATAACCAATACTTATGTCAAATACATACTCTATCTGAAATTCATACCAAAGTAAAAAATAACATAACTGTCTAGTGCACAGCATTAATTACTACAAATCAAAATACCAATTATTATAGCAGTTAAATATAGCTTCAAGTACAGGGACAAAATTGTAGTTGTCTTAACATGGAAGGTATGGTTCCTTTTGCCCCTAAGGCAGTAGTACTAGGAACCCTCCTCTTCAGCACTGACCTCTCCATTTACAACTTAATTGAGTGGTGTATACACAAGCTGCAGAGATTAGATCTTTCTCATATGTGCTCAAGACCATCATAAGAACCCCCCCCCCCACCCCCCACCCCCCACCCCAAATGGATAGCATAGAAGCCGAAGTTCTATTTTTGTCCCCGACCCCCTCTGTTCTTCAGATATTGACGTCCATCAATGTCGCAGCTCTAGAAATCAAAGTTCATACAAACCTCAGCACTGCTACAGCCATCAACGTCGCAGCTCTGAAATAGATCTGATTGACACTTTTCTCCACTCTCTTAATCAACTCCTCTTCCTTCAGATCCGGCTTGCTAGTATTCTTGCTGCTATGTACGACCGTGTCCCTCAGTCGGTTAACTGCCTGTGAGAGCCAAACTAGCTCGAAGGCGAGGACAGTGCTAAATAGTTTAGATGTACCAAATGGAACTCTCCCACAAGCAACCTTACAAATAACAAAGAAAATGACAGCGAGACCAGTCCCAGCAATGCCGGCAGAGAATTGCGTCAAGAGCTGTGGAAGTTCGGGACCGGATTTCTTAAGGGAAAGAATTGCTGTTCTGCCATGCTGTCTCTTATCAATCATCAAGGAAAGAAGGCACTCACATGCATGGAAATAATTCTTCTTGTAGAGATCTCTCTCCACGCCTAACTTCCTAGTGGTCTTCTTTGTTGATGGCTTCACCTTGATTTTCTCAGGACTGTAAAAAAAGTGCATGAGCACACGAGAAACAGAAAATTATTTTGAACTAAAGATTTCGTAGAATGTGCCAAAACTATAGTTTTTGTAGAAGTTCATATTTTCACCATGCATAAGAACAATTATTTTTTAGGTCAGACCTGCCACTTTTAGCATATTCCGTTGATCATTTTAATTTTGTTTCTATGTACATATATTTTGTTTAGCACTCTGGTATAATTTCTATTTCTGTTTATATATGTTTCCGTTGTATTATTTAGAAATTGTATGCATAGATTTAAAGATCTCAAACCAAGATAAATTCCAATTATTGCAACTAGAAAATTTCCACCGTATTATTTAGAAATATTCTTGAAAATGATGATCAATCACATACCTTTTCAGAGGTGCAATACTCGCAACTTCACTGTGGAGAAGACAGGTTAGTAGCAGCACGAACTTTCATGATCCGTTTCCTGTTTAGTTAGAGAGTTTAGCATCAGATGCCTTTCAAAAATTGAAATAAACATAGTTTTAGATTCCAATCAGATTAAACCTGAACAACAAATTTAGTTAATCTCAAACCAGAAGTACAAGTCAAATGAACATAAACAGTTTAAGATCAAGTAATAACATAAAAAAATACAAACAATGACAATAGAAAATTTTCATCCTATGTTTACTTTCCAATAATAGTAAAAATACTGCAATATAGCGCCACTCATAACCAGACTTATTTGTTTGTACTCAAAACGAAGTCGGTGTTAGTTTCCATACCTATCGAAGTATGGGACCAGTTGTGATTGCTTTCTCCACTTAATTGAGTTGCTCGATAAGCAAAACTCAGCATCGATTGAAAGGATGTCTTTCATCTCTGTCCCACAAGCTGTAAGCACGACTTGACCATCCGGGTTAACTGTAACTTTCGAATTGTGCATCATTTCTCCAAAAATTTCTGGGATAGGTATCTGGGAATCAAGTTTGCTACTTGGATGTATCAGACAAGAATCACAAGGCTGTTGATGCACGCCAAACATCACCGGTTGAAGTCCCATCAAATCAGATAGCAAAGATAAATCAAGTTCCCCTTTCTCGAATTCGTTTGATCCAGAGATAGAAACTTCAAGACTTTTTCACGTCTCCTGCACTTTTCAGCTATCCCAAATCCAAGCAGTTCCGTGTCTAGGTAAGCATCTATGACCAAAACAGCACAAGTATAAGCATTCTGCAAAGACTACCATAGACATGTTGAGTAGAACTCTTTTTCATCCTAAAAAATTAACTTTCATGATCATGACTCATGGGAAAGTTTCGAGTTTCAAATAAACAAACTCTCACCAAGGTGAAACAAAAAGTTAATTACCATGTTAGCTAAACTTCATACGGAAACTCAAATTCTTTATCATGTTTCTAAGAACAATAATTGGTTTGTGTCTCTTTTCCTAACTACAGAGCAAAAGAAATAATTAGTCTATTACAAGGAACTAGGAAACAAGTTGCAGACCTGATTTATTGATTATCACAGGCTTTTGTGCCGTTGGATCAAAATCGATAATCAGTTTAGGCTCATGCAGTGCAGTAACTGGTTTTGGCTTCTCCTCGAATTGGCTGCTCCTCAGATCAAAGGAGCCTATCTGCACCATGTCTTGTTTCACTATCTGATTTGGAACAAAGGATACGCCCTCCTGCTTCGGTCCAAACAACAAGCTTAGCAATCATTAATAAATAACTACAATCTACAAATACAAATTTAGCAAAAATATTTAGTACTAGAATGAGTGATAACGAGCTAAAGCACAGAATTATAAGTAGCAGAGTCAGAAAAAAAATTGCAATTTCTCATATCAAATATACACATGTAAGGCACAAATTTTGATAAAGCTCCTTTACACAAGATAATTAAAATCCTGTAACTCGAAATTATACATGTTAGAATGATTATGAATCATACAAATGATTAAACAAAAAAGAATTTAACACAATTCAACAAGCATACAAGGCGGAAAAGGGACAACGGTAGCTCACAAAAGAAATATCAAACTAACAAAAAAAGAAAAACCCAATTGGAAAAACAACACATCTCAAAAACCCGAATCATCAAAACCATAGAAAACAACACAAAAAGGGAATTACCTTGATCCTAACGCCTTGCTCTTGGTGTAAAACAAGCCCTGGGCCCTGTGGGTACCCATGAGAAGCCATCAAGCAAAGCTTCATCATATTGTTTTATGGATAGAAACCCAGACACAGTTTTCTAAAAAAATTCTCAAAATTCCTGGCCTCCCTCACAATTATTCATCCTAGACCTGAGAATCATGGGTTTCCTCACAATTATCGTTCCTATCGGTGTGGTTATAAAAGATAAGAAAGCAGAGATTTTTAAGATGGGGAAATCTCGATTTATGTGAACCAATTGTTGGGATTTGAAAATTTGGTATCTGTGGCAGTCGCTGCCTCTGAGAATTCCAAACCAGCCCGGGGAAACAGGCCGAATGAGTGTCGCTGTTTCTGATCTTGGATTCTTCCCAGAGTCGGATTCCTTTGGTTTTTATTTTGAACCGTCGGTTGAAATCATTCTTATTTATATGTTTGATAAAAATGACCAAAATCCTGTTGGGGCGGCTGTGTGGAACCTCAGTGGTCAGAGTTGTCTACTGAGGTCAGTTCCTTTCCATTATTGCTGTGTTAAAAAGGCTTACATATATCTAGATTTTATATGCCTAAAAGATTCTCGCAGAAAGATTTACTTATTAAAAGTTTAAAATTTTAATATATAAATTGCGTAAAATTTGCATAAATTTATGCATTTGTATTATAAAAATTTTTAATTTTTAATTTTAATCTTAAAAATTAAACCCTAAATTTTAAACACTATACACTAAATTTTAAACACTAACTTTAATTCAAAATTCTAAGCCTTAAATTTTAAATCCTAAACTAAAACCCTAAGCTCTAAAACTAAAAAGCACGTGTAAACTAAAATTTACACGACTTGTGTATCAAACTCTTATTAAAATATAATATATATTAGTTAAAAAAATTAAACGTGAAACAAAAAAAAGCTTAAATGTATTTTTAGTATATGAATTAAGCACATTTCTTAAACCGATATTTTCCCATAAAAGGATGTCTATTTTTTTTCCTTTAAATTAAAATTTAAACTGAATTTTTGTTCTCAAATTGACATTTGAATTAAACACATTTTTTTAATTTGATATTAAATCTTATAATTTTATCAATTTAATTTTAATTCAATCAATTTTATTCTCTATATTTAAATTTTTTTATCAATTTATTTTTTATTCTTCTAAATTATTTGTTATTCTTCTAAAAATGTTATATAATTTTTCTGTTATAATAAAAGGATAACAGTAACTTGATGATTTATAGTAAAACACAGTTAATTTAATTATTGTTTTGATCCAATAGAGTTGCTTGATTTATAATATCATAAAAAATTATTAAATTTGCTAATTTTTTAAATATAAATAATTAAATTTATTGCCAGATTTGATTTATAATATCATAAAAGTATAATGTTTCCTTGTATTAATTGGCCCAGCATCGAGTTCTTTGGCCGAAGGTCGCTGTATCGCTTGGGGCTTCGTTGGTTTGGCTCTCCGGTGGATTAAGCTTGGAGCTTGGTTCAATCTCTGATCAAAGAAACACTACCACCTTGGCATAGTATCAAATTGCAATTAATCCATGGGTCCACCTCCTAAAACATCTTCCCCAAACGAGCTCGTGCTTCCATTTGTCGCCCTCTGATGGCTACACGTGTCCCCCTCCATCTCACCATCAATGTCCAGATCTTCTTCACTCCCCGTCGTCGCAAACTTCTTCATCTGACGATAGAGGTACGAGCCCGCAAGCCCCATGCAAGTGCTCGTTCACACAAACGAAATACTCCACTCGTCGGTCACCCGAGCCGAGCCGTCTCGCCGCGCTACGGGGGATAAGCCGAGCCTCCGTCATGCTCCAGACTCGGGTCCCGCAATAAGTACACCTCACCCTCTCGTCGAACGCTGCTTGCCGTCCGATCAAGAAAGCTCTCGCCTTGGATCTCATGAATTCCCGGAATACCCCTCGGTATATCCCCAAATGGTCTTCTTTATCCCCCATTGGATGCTCGCAGGGATCACTAATGAACAACAAATCACCCCGACACTTCTTCGCCAAGAAGCTCCGACCCGAGGTCTTGGAAAACCGAGAAGCTGCGGTGAAATGACCCAGATTCGGCCGACTCACCTTGAAATGACGAGTTGACTCACAACCGCCGCAGAAAAACATGAGCTTCGCGAGAGCATCCCATCCACCACCAATTTTTCCGTTGGGGGCACCGTTTCCCAATGCTGCAACCATGCACGGCGCTCGAAACATGCAGAAGCAGAACTTTCGCCATAGTATCCGCTTTGCTATAGCTCGAACCTTGTGGTTCACTGCAGAAACTAAACAAGGGACCTGTAAATCACATTTTATCGACTCAAAGAGTCATCCGACTCAGAATCTTCATTAAGTCTGCGTCTCTGGGTGGCACTCATTTACAGAACATAAGAAAACTCAGTCAGGAAAACGCGCGTAAATGGCTAAATAAACTCAAACGCAGGGACACGTGTCGTGTACTAAATGGGCTGGTTACTGCTCTAGATCCTGTGAACACGTGGTGAATAACGATTGGAAAGAGGGAGGACGTGTGCTCTTAGAAGAGAGCGTGGAATGCCGTGATGGAGAATCTAACGTCAGGCGCAACGTATCGTGGAGATAGCGAAACAGGAAATATCTTTTTCGTGACTGGAAAATATCTTGAGGATTCCACGTGTTGGATGGGAGGCGAGTGCGCCTTGGTTTAATTTTGAAGGGAATAAAAAATTGGACCTCTGCTAAGCCGGAGTGGTGCCGATACACGTTGAACGATGTGAAGATAACAAGTGTTACGGTGAAAGAAAAATGTTGGTTTTGGCGTACGAGCACGTGGGTCCAAGTCTGTAGGGGTATGGACTAGTAACAGTTGGAGGAGGTAACGACCAAAAAGGAACGCGGAATTAGGATTGTGTTTGTTGTACGATAAATTACGGACAGATTTTTATTGTATTCTAAGCGTCAAAATTACATGTAAAATGACAATGAAAAAAGGGACAATTGTTATGGTTAGAAGATTCAGCTCTAAAAAATTTAAGCTTAAACTATACGAAATGTAATTAAATTTTAATTTTTGTATCGAAAATATCACTAAACTATAAAATGATATTATTATACTATCGAACTTTGTTCTTTTACTACTATAATATTACTCTACCGTTACTGTTAAATGTAAAACGATGTCATCTTGGCATAGTTGCTTTGAAGCTTAAGATAGGCCAAAACGATACTGTTTTGCTAGAAAAAAATTAAAAAAACACTACATTTAGGGAAGCTATAACCAATAACCTCAAAGATGAAAGGTTTATACCAAACCAAATTAAAGAATTGATATAATCCTAATGAAAATAGTATATAAATAATAATGTATTTGAACTTAATTCCATTTATCTCATGATATAATATTTATAATAGAAAAAACTTTGATACACATAGCGTGTAAACTTTAGTTTACACGTGTCTTTTAGTTTCAGGGGTTAAGGTTTAAATTTTAGGGGTTTAGGTTGTATAGTTTAGAATTTAAGGTTAGTGTTTAGAATCTAGTGTATATGGTTTAAGGTTTAGAGTTTAGCTTTTTAGGTTTAAGATTAAAAAATTAGGATTTGCATTTTTTGTAGTGCAAATACACAGGCTTGTGTAATTACACAAGCCAGTGTATCAAAGTTTTACCTATTTATAATATAATTTTATAAATATATTAACTTTATAAATAAATATTATTTATAATTTATATTACAAAACTAAAATATTATTTATAATATATACAACTAAATCCTAAACCTCAAACCCTAAACCATACATGTAACTAACTAAACTATGAACCCTAAAACCTAAATATATATAATTAAATATGAAATCCCAAACCCTAAACATATATAACTAAATCCTAAATCCTAAATCTCAAACCGAAGACCTAAAACCATACTTGTAACTAACTAAATTACAAACCCTAAACCTTAAATATATACAATTAAATCTAAAATCTCAAACCTTAAACCCTAAATATATAACTAAAACTTAAATCCCAAACCCAAAACACTAAAATTAAAATATTATTTATAATGTATATTAGGATTTGTAATATAAATTATAAATAATATTTGGGGTTTTGGGTTTAGGATTTATTTTTATATAATTAAGGTTTGGGGTTTGCAATTTTAGATTTAATTATATATATTTAAGGTTTAGGTTTTGTAGTTTAGTTGGTTATATGTATGGTTTAGGGTTTAGTTTTAAGGTTTAGTTCTATATATTATAAATAATATTTTACTTTTGTAATATAAATTATAAATAATATTTATTTATAAAGTTAATATATTTATAAAATTATATTATAAATATTATAAAATTATATAATGAGATAAATGAAATTAAGTTCAACTGTTATATTATTTATATACAATTTTCGTTAGGATTATATCAAATTTTTAAGTTGGCTTGGTAGTTTGGCGTAAATCTTTTATCTTAAATGTTCTTGGTTTGAGCCTCTCCAAATGTAATATTTTCTTTTATTTTTCTAACAAAACGACGTCATTTTAGCCTATTTTAGACATCAAAGCAACTATACAAAAACGACATTGTTTTGCATTTAACGAGTCCGTTACAGTTTAAGGGTCGAATGACATAATAGTTGCAAAAAAATAAAGTTCAGTGGAATAATAGTAGCAAAAAACAAAGTTCAGTAATATAATAGTATCATTTTATAGTTCAGTGGTATTTTTAATACAAATATTAAAGTTTAGTGGCATTTCGTGTCGTTTACCCAAAATTTAATTATCTTTTTATTTAGATTTGAATAGTTGCAAAAAAATAAAGTTCAGTGGAATAATAGTAGCAAAAAACAAAGTTCAGTAATATAATAGTATCATTTTATAGTTCAGTGGTATTTTTAATACAAATATTAAAGTTTAGTGGCATTTCGTGTCGTTTACCCAAAATTTAATTATCTTTTTTATTTAGATTTGAATGCACTCATCTTTATTTATTTTTTATTTTAATAAGATGGTAAATGACGTTAATTAAATAATATATTTATACTTTTTCTTAATTATTAGACAACGCACGCACATCTTACACACATAGGTGCTCGAATCCAGGTATCTTAGAATAGTATAGTGTGTAATTGTTAAGTTTATAAATTTGGTTATATTTGTAGTTATGACATGCATTTCAAGAAGCATATCTTATGGAGAATGCTTTTGACTAAAATGATAATATAAACACAAAGCATTTTGTTATAGACAAAAATCTGATGCTAATAATATAAATGGTGTTAAAACGGGAGAAGTCTGGAATCTTTCCGGTGATTATAATGGAAAAGAAAATATTATTATTTTTACGAAATTTAAGTTTAAATAATTTATCTATAGTATATGTACGTATTATTAAAAGATTAAAAAAATAAGAGGTGGCTAAAAACATTGAGACAAGACTAGAAAATGTTTTTACTGCTATTTCATTATATAAAAGAAATTGAGTGATTATATTTAATTTGATGCATTATACAATATTGTATTTGCAAAAAAAAAAAAAAAGTAAAACATTGTACTTCAAGCATAAAATGAATTTTTACTCAAATATAGCTTTTAAATTTTTCTCCCCCAAAATATGGTAGTTCTCATTTTAATTCTCGAAATATTGTATTTGCTACAGTACTCTAAAAGTGGAATTCAGTAGAATCCGACTATGAACAGTATTTTTTAAAAAAAACTTTAGAAATTACTTAAAGTCGAATTCTCCTGAACCAGTCTTTAAGTTTTTTTTAAAATTTATTGCTTAAAGTCAGATTATGTTAAGGGTAAAACTTTGATAAACAGGCTGTGTAAAATTAATTTTACACAAGCATGTGTATTTACACTATAAAAACCTAAATCCTAAATTCCTAACCTCAACCCTAAAAAACTAAACCCTAAACTCTAAATTCTAAACACTAACCTTAAATTCTAAACCCTACAACCTAAACGCCTAAACCTTAAACCCTAAACTGAAACCCTAACCCCTAAAACTAGAAGACACGAATTTACACGGCCTATGTATCAAAGTTTTTTCCTTATGTTAAATCTAATTTTTAAAGTAATGTAACAAATACAATATTTTAAAAATTAAAATGAGAAGTATCATATTAAAATAAATTAAAATAATATTTATAAAATTCCTCTTAGTCTCACATAAAACATTGCAAAAGTAGTTTCTGAACATAAAAGACAAAAACATCTAAATTACGTTTGTTTCATTGAAAACGTCTCTAACACAAAATCCAATTTCGAGTGAAACTTATTTTGACGTCAGTAAACAATTCCACGTGGTCCCTCTTTGGTCTTTCCTTTTAGCACGTGATTTGATGCATAAAATCTGCATATTGTAATATGTCCATGGACATATTAACATATACACATCAATTAATAGTAAATAATTCTAAAATTAATTAATTCTTATTATCTTAACACCATAATTAATAAATGATCAAAAAGGGTAACTACCACTTTGTCACTTGATTATAAAGATAATTTTATTTTGACCACTTAACTATTAATTTTGACACGTTAACCAATAAAAATTTGACACGTTTCATTTTTAATTTCTAATTTCTTTTAATTAATTCTTTGTTTTTTGATAATTTAAAATTTTATAGAAAAATCTAAAAATTTTAAAACTTTCTAAAATACTCTCTAAATCCCTAAATCTTAAATTCCCAAATTCTTATTGCTGTCGTCGCCGGCCACCGGCGTCGACCTCACTCTTTTGGTCGTCGGACCCAACAGACCATTTTATTTTACTCCTCGTCGCCGAAAAATGGCGAATGATGTGTCAGCCGAACATTAAACGTCGAACGTGAATAACCGTTCGATTGGTACACCGTTCACCGGTTTCCAGCGACGACAAGGAGAGAAATGCTCGACTGGGTCCAGCGACTGAAAGGGTGGGGTCAACGACGACGGCCGACAGCCGTAACGGTGAGGATTTGGTGTTTTGTTATTTATAGGGATTTAAAGACTGATTTGAGCATTTTTGAAAATTTTGAGATTTAAAAAAAATAGTTTTTTTCCAAAAATAATTAAAAAAAATTAATATTCCTGCTACGTGTTGTGTTTTGAATGGATAATAATTTTTTTAATGGCCGGACACTTAAAATTATAACTTTGGAAAGTTTAAGCATCTATTTTTACAAAAAAAAACTTTAAACACTTAAAATTTAAAAAAAATACTTTAAACACTTATTTCTCATTAAATTCATGGAAAAAAAAAAGCGAGGAAATCCCAATTCTGTCACACTCGAGAGAAATATAATACGGGAGAAGCCCAATTTATAATGCATATTCTCAAGATAATATTAATTAACACGCTCATAAGGAATACACCAAACTTCAACTTAGAACTGGCATTGACTCATCAGCCACCTGCCCTTTGGATTAAGAAATTAATAACTCTAACTGCTAAAGCACCACCATTCCACTAAAACCATTAATATGGTATTCATTCACGAGATTTATTAATTTTCTCATTCATATAATTCTATCCATTATAATTGCACTTAAACTATTATATATATATAATTTAATTCAAGTTATATAGGTATTCATGTATTGGTATTATTAATGAGTTAATATATTATTTGATACTGAACTTAGGTTTCAAGGTTCAAAATAGTACTTGAACTTAATCATATAATTTAAGTTAGTACTTATACCAATTTGGTCCATATTTATATATATAATTATTTTAATCACGAATTTTGACACTTATAAAAAAGTATCAAAATATGTGAAAAAAATTAAATTCAAATATCAAATTGGAAACGATTTAAACTCAGAAACTAAATTTAAATATTGATTTAAACAACTATATATATAATTAAATTATAAACTTAAATTAAATACCAAATATTATATATATTTTTAATGAGAAATGCCATATAGTATATTAACTTTCTTCTAACTTGTTGTATTTACAATCATATTATATTATGTGTCTGGTATACTACAAAAATCCATAAAGAAAAGGTATTTCATAATAATAATAATAATAATAATAATAATAATAATAATAATAATAATAATTTGCTTTTAATATTCCTCCAATGATGCTGATTTTGTTTCTAATTTATTCGTGTATGGTACGACCTTAGCTCACCCTGAAAAGAAAAAAAAATACTTTACTAACCACCGAATGATTGATATTTGATGCCCTTATATTTGTTTCAATATTTTGTTCTGAATTTTCTTCCCGCCGGTTTAATAATTAATAATTATAAATTAAATGTCACCCCTGAAAAAATCGAAGACATTAATTCTGCATCGAAAAAGAATTTTTTTTTAAGATATATAAGTAGTGGCGCTGCACATCTTATTATACATAATTTTTTAAAAGGGATAATGACTCTGTGGCAAGTGATATCAAAACGATTTTTTGACTGCCCGATTTTACGCTGAGCGCCTATGAGTGAGGTAGATAGGGTGGACAACCGTGACAATGATTACGAGCGTGGTTAACTCATGACGAGGGCGTCACGAGGTTAAGTGGGAGAAAATGTCACGCCTTAAAAGAGACGGAAACATCAATCCTGCATCGAAAAAAAAAACAAAATTTGATATATAAATAATAACGCTGCACATCATCATTGTGCTGGTTAAAGTTTGAACTTATGTCCTAATCTAGAACAATAAGGTACCATTTGAGCTAGTAGTTCAAATACTCACTCGTGACACTCCTTAGAGTCGTGTAAACCATAAAAGACGCTCCCGATTCTATGAACCCGATGTGACTCTCGGCAAAACACAGGATAAAATCTCGAAACTAACTAAACGCGAACATCTGTTAAAGAACTGGTTTGAATAGAGAAACATTGAACGCGGAGAGCACAGTGTTGAGTAACCTAACAAGCTGATGTCATTGGCAAGTCATTTTCAAGACATATTGGCAAGCAGACAAGACAAACTAATATACCTCCGCTTTGCCCATGTCTTTCTTAGTTGAAAACCAGTGGGTGCCAAAGCCAATAACACATCCAGGGGGCCATTGTCACCTACCATATAATATTAAACATCTCCATGTAATCTCAAACCGCTTTTCTTCCTATAAAAACTTGAAACGACTTGCACTTATTACCAAAGAAGGAAGTTTTCGGGTGCGGCTTCTCCTCTTTTGCCCTTAATTCAGTTCCGTTTTCGTTGTACATGGCGGAACGCTTGTTTTCGACGAGGAATTTGAAGGGTTGGTCATGGCAAAGGTGTTCGAAGCAAATTAGGGAGCAGAGGACAAGGCTTTATATCATATGGAGATGTACCATGTTGCTCCTTTGTTGGCATGAATGATCATTAGCCTTTGGGGTTTTGGGGAAATCACCAAATTTCGATACACTGCGAGATTTGGATGATTCATTAGTTTACAAACAGAAATCGCACCTCAATAAGGAGGTGGGGTTTGTTCTGATTTTTTAGGAGGTAGAAATATCAGATCAAGACAGGATTGTCAGGCTGATGAACAATGCCTAATTATTATAGAAGAAAAAGCTGAAAAAAATAACATGTTCCTTCAACCTCTGTAAGTCTGTATATACTGTTGTGCTTACTCTTTCACTCCTAATAAAAGTCTTTCTTTGTATGCCACTGCAAAAAAAAAAAAAAAAACATAGAAAACCAGAGTTCCACAGGTTTAGATTGCTACAGGTTCAAGTAAATTTGCATCGTTTCAAACCAAGGTAGTTTGTACCATACCAATTAACATATTGTTTTTGTTTCGGTATAATGTTCAAAAGAAACTGTCTATATAAGCTAGAGAAAACAACATAGTCACTCAAATAATTCTGGATCCTTGTATTTAGAAAACTGTTAAAGGTTTGGAGCGAAGAGTACTTTGTTATTTTTAGCATCCGAACTCTTCAAGTATACCAACTCTGCAACTCTGCATGTTTGACTAGACCTACAGAACCTCTTTCTTGTTTCTCAGTTCTACAGAACCTAAATATCTGAGCGAGTGCGACATGTTTAGGGTACGGCTAAAAGATGACAAGTTTCAAAATTTGTCCCTGACCTGAAAATGTTAAACTTCTTGATAACATTTTTGATTGGTTTTTTGAGTTTTTTTTGCAAGTATCGATACTTATTTTGTAAGTTTTGATACTTGTCCCAAACTGAATATCGATACTTACAAAACAACTCAAAAAAACACAACCGGAAATATTATCAAGAAGTTTAACATTTTCAGTTGAAGAACAAATTTCGAAATTTACCGTCTTTTAGCCGCACCTCAGACCTACTCTAAATATCACCCATATCATTTAAAGGATAATTATTTGATACACTGCCGGTTTCCACAAGCACGTTAGTTTTAGGGTATAGGGTTTAAGGGTTTAGATGTATGAGTTTAGAATTTAGGGATTGAATATAATTTAGGGTTTATGTTTAGAATTTAGAGTTTATGGGTTAAAACCTAAATCCTCAACATATTACCCTAAAACTTAAACCCTAACATTTAAACCCTAAATCCTAATCCCTAAATAATAACAATTACCCACAAATTCTAAACCCTACACATAAACCCTTAAACTCTACACCCTAAATTAAGTCCCTAAACCTAAAACTAAGCGCTTGTAAAAACTAAAAGTTTCCACCGCCGGCGTATAAGATATAAATTCATCATTTAAATATTTCAAAAAAAATTAAGGGTAAACTACATAAATGGTCATCGAACGTTTAGAGTGGATTCATTTTAGTCACTGTACTTTTAAAATATTCGATAAGGTCACCAAACTTTTAGTTTGATTTCGATACAGTCCCTCTTGTTACCTTTCATTAGAAGTTGACGTTAATTTTCGTTTTTTCCTCAATAAAAAATGGGTAAACTACACCAATCATCACTGAACTTTCTTCTCACACCTATTTTGGTCATTAGAGTTTAACAATTTTCAATTTAATAACTTAACTTTCGAATTGTTCATATTTTGGCCAATCTCAAATGACATTGTTATACAAATAGAAAAAATTGATTAATCCTTAAAAAAATTCAGGTAATAAATTTTTTACTTTGCTTATTAAATTTATCATATTACCATATTTGATATTTTAATAAGCAAAGTAAAAACAAATTATTACTCGAATCAAATATTCCAATTAACTAGTCAATTGATTATCCGATTTAATTGGTACAATATAAGATCGAGAATTAAATAATATGTATTTAGAAATTAACCAAAATAATTTTTAAGGATTAATCGAACCCGATTTTGGTACAAATTTTTAAAATAAATTATTTTGATTCGATTACAGTTTACAATTTTAAGCAAAATAGGTTAACCGATATGATCTATTTTATACAATATTTCTAAATTTTATGCATTACAATATCTTATAGTCTAGTGATTTTGATACCCTTCTGATTTTTGTAAAAAAAAAAAATTTGCTCTGAGTAGAATTAATATGTGTGAACTTTCAATTTCTGACTTTTTAGTTGTTTTTACGCTTTTAAAACAACCGAACAATTATTAAATTTATCATATTATCATATTTGATATTTTAATAAATAAAATAAAAAAATCATTTACAGAATCAAATATTTCGATTAACTGGTTAATCGATTATCTGATTTAATTGGTACAATATAAGATCGAGAATTGAATAATCTGAATTTACCAATTAACCAAAATATTTTTTTAAGGATTAATCGAATTTTTCTATTTGTATAAACATGTCATTTGAGATTGGCCAAAATATGAACAATTCGAAAGTTAAGTTATTAAATTGAAAATTTTTAAACTCTAGTGACCAAAATAGGAGTGAGAAGAAAGTTGAGTGATGATTGGTGTAGTTTACCCATTTTTTATTAAGGAAAAACGAAAACTAATGTCAGCTTCTAACGGAAGGTAACGGGAGGGACCATATTGAAAGCGAACTAAAATTTCGGTGACTATATTGAAAGCGAACTAAAAGTTAAGTGACCTTATCGAATATTTTAAAAGTTTGGCGACCAAAATGAATCCGCCTAAAAGTTCGGTGACCATTTATAGAGTTTACCCAAAAATTAAAGGGTGGACAATTTAAATAGATTCTTTCGGAAATTGGATTCTAAAAACATGCATATCTAAATCTTTTAACGCCTTTAAATGCTTTCCTTGAATAGGGTTTTTAAAAATATAGAGAGGGGAGTTTTAGTTGCACTTAAAATATAGGTTGAATCCCAAAGTTTTTCCTAAACTTCATTGTTGTTTTTCTCTGTAAATTGCGAGTGATGCCGAGGGTTGTTGCTCAGTCGGCTTTACTTGCTGCTCCTACGCATGGTCATCGGATTGAAAAATCGGAAAGGTCTATGAAAATGGCGTCCAGTTTACAAACACCGGTTTTAAGGATCACAGGTGATTCGATTCCTTTAGATATTGTGATGTGGCCTGGTATAATAATTGTTTTAGTCCCCAAAACTTATATATTCTATCGATTAGGTCCTAATTCAAAATATTTCATCAAATTTAATCATCATTTTAAATCTTTGGACCAAAACCCATATTTTCCACCTTTTCTCTTCTTCCTCTATGCTTCAACATCCAAATTCCCAGGATTAATTCCAGGTGGGTTTGTGCATTTTTACATCAATATTCCAATAATAAAAAGGCAATAACAAAAGCAAAGTGGGCAGGCAGAAATACAAATTATATGACATATAAGCTCATTTCGGAGGATTTTTATTTTAATTTTTTTTTGTCATTATCATTAGTTACAGAGTGAAGCAATATTTGAGTTTTTTTCAAGGCGTGATCAGTTTTAAAACTTAGTACTCCATGAAGTCAAAAT